>JAANYP010005789.1:0-105341 GCA_020465985.1 Centrapalus pauciflorus | reverse complement strand
AGCAGCTCATAGGGAGTCTTGTTGAATCTTTTCACCACTAAGGATCTGTTTTGGGTGAAGCAGGCAGTGTTAACAGCTTCAGCCCAAAGCAGGCAGTGTTAACAGCTTCAGCCCAAAATGATGAAGGTAAACCTGATGCACACAGCATGGTTCTGACAGCTTCAATGAGTGTTCGGTTTCTCCTTTCAGCAACTCCATTTTGTTGAGGAGTTCTTACAGCTGAAAAGTTTTGAGTGATTCCTTTCTCTTCACAGAAGTCTTCAAGAGTATTGTTTCTGAACTCAGTACCATGATCACTTCTAAGCTGCTTTACTTGGGCAGAGTTCAGCATTTCCATCTTTTGACAATTCCAATAATCTCTCTAGCAGCCTCTCCTTTGCTCTTTAGAAAGATCACCCATGTGTACCTGGAGAACTCATCAACAATTACTAGAGTGTATCTTCTTCCTCCTAGACTTGGGACATTAACAGGTCCAAAAAAGTCCATATGGATTAAGAAAAGTGGAGTATCAATAGAGAAATTATGTTTGGATTTAAAAGATGTTTTTCTCTGCTTGCCTTTTTCACAAGCTGTGCATAATCTATCCTTAGCAAAAGTCATAGAAGGCAAACCTGTCACCAACTCTTTCTTACAGAGTTTGTTGATGTTCTTGAAGTTCAGATGTGACAGTCTTCTGTGCCATAGCCAGTTTAGATCAGCATTTGTTCTTGTGAGAAAACAGGTTTCAGTTGTGGGGTCAGCAGATGCATATCCACAACATATACACCTTTCTTTCGTTGAGCACATAGCACAACTTTGCCTTGGGAATCCAATATGTAACCCAGGTGCTCATCAAAGTTAACCTTGTAGCCAGCATCACACAGTTGGCTTATGCTAACAAGGTTATGTTTAGCCCAACCACATAGGCTACTCTTTTGAACACTGCAGCACCAGCTTTAAGAGTTCCATATCCCTCAGTGGATCCCTGTACATTGTCACCAAAGGTGACTTTTGGCCCTTTTTCAGGCCTGAGTTCACTCAGCAATTCTTTACAACCTGTCATGTGCCCTGAGCAGCCACTGTCCAAGTACCAAACCTGGGTAGGTTGTTTTTCCTGCAGAGTGATAAGAGAATTTTTAGTCATTTTTAGGGGAACTCATCACAGAGATGAGTTCTCCTACTTCATCAACATTTGTTGATGGACTTGAAATATCCACACTAATATTCCCTATTTGAATGGTATCAGCTTGAATACCACTTTCAGTGACTGTTACATTTCCAACACTGCTTGTAACAGCTGTGGTGGAAACAGCAGAGTCAACAGGCCTCATGTCCTCAGATTCAGGACAATCCTTGGCCAGATGTGTCTTCTTCCCACATTTGTAACATTTTCTCTTTTTAGGGTTTTTGGAAGAAGATCTTTCAGAAACACATTCTGAGTTATTTTTATTGATTCTTTCAGCAGGTTTAGCAGTTTTATTACTTTTTGTTGAATCAACAGCTTGAGTGGATAGTTCAATAGCCACAGCTTTGGCTGCCTCTTCTTTCCTCTTTTTAGGAGGACAGATGTCAAAGACAGGGAGCTTGATTGGCTTTTGAGCTTCCACAGGTTTGGGAAACTTATTCCCAATTATCTCAGTTTGAGCAATGGCTTTGCCTTTGCCCCTACTGAATTGTGATTTATGCTGCCTATCAGCATATTCACTGTGTCTGGTTTTGAAAAGCTTATTCTTATTTAAGACCAGTTTACCACTATGATTTGAAAACTTATTTGAAATCACAGCAGTTTTGTTTTCAACATGAGACTTACCCTTGTTGAAAACAGGCTGCTTACCTTTTGAAAACTTGTTTTCAAAGTGTTTAGCATCAAAAGGATTAACATGCTTTTTACCATCAGCTTTGGACTCAGAACCTGTTTTGTCAACAGGTTTAGTATCCACAACTTCAGTTTGGACATGTTTTCCTTTCTTTTGCTTGTGTGAACCAGCAGAACACTTAGCAGGCTGACTTGATGGAGAACAAGTTCCAACATCAGCTTTTGAGCTAAGTTCACACAAGCTGTCAGTGTTTTGAGGCCTGACAAACCTATTTGTTGAGATTAGTTTACCATTCACATTTTGAATGAATGTGTTTGGAAGTTCACCAAGAGTGGATAAATCTTCTTTTAGATTATTGATCTCAACAATGGAAGCTACTGTGTCAAGATCCCCTCCAAGATAGGCTTGGATTTGTGCAGGGATCTTTTGACTTATACAATGGCTGACTTTTTGTGCAGATTGGCACCAAGAGTCAACTATCTTTTGAAGCTTAGCATGCTTTATATCTGTTTCTCTCTTTTCTTCCAGTAAAATAGAGTTGATGTGTTTTAATTCATCAAGTTCAGTTTCCAACTTATGGAAACTGTCCAGTTTACTGGATTTAGTTTTAAGATCAGTTTTGAGCTTAGAGATTTCAGATAGTAAAGCATCATGCTTCTCAACAGCAGCTTTTAGATCAACAAGCATATATTCAAACATTTTCACTTTTTCTTCAGAACTGTAAGCCATAAAATTTTGTACCTTGTACATCATAGTAGGATTCCAGTTCTCTAAGCTGCTGAAGGCTTCAGCTTCAGCCATATCTTGTTTGTAGCTGCTTGTTGATGGGACATCAGTGTTGGCCATCAGACATTGATTGTCTTCTTCATCAGATGATGAATCAGAGTCCTCCCAGTCACATGTCTCTGCCATGAGTCCCTTTTGGCGATTGGAAGACACTGAGTTTTCCAATTTCCTTAGCTTAGCCATGGCCATAAGGTACTTAACCCTATAACCATCATCCTTGTTTGTCTTGTATGGTTTGGATGACTGATCAACAGCTTTTGACACACAGTCAGCAGCTATATGGCCAGTTTTGCCACATTTGAAGCACTCAGCCTTGGATTTATCAAATGCCTTCTTTTTGCCAGCACCTGAACTTCCTTGCAGCATGTTTCTTCCAAACCTTTTCTTGTTGAACCTTTTGACAAGCATAGCTATCATTTGCTCATCATCTTGTTCAGCAAGATCTGCAGTATCTTCTTCATCTGACACCTCCTCCTTGTCATCATCCTGTTGATCAGGTTGAGTGAACACATCACTCACCTGATTTACAGGCTGTCTCACATTAGCCACAAAGGCTGCACCTCTTTTGGACATTTCCAAGGCATTTCTCTTTTGTTGCCTTGACTGTTCATCATTCAGTAAGGATCCATACAGATTGACCAGATCCATACTTCTGATAGTACCTGAGTTCCTTAGAATTGTTGAGAAGTAGTTCCACTCTTCAGGTAGAATGTCCAGAAATTTATTCACCAGGGTAAGACTGTCCTTAGTGATCCCAACAGCTTTGAGATCATTCACTAGAGCAGTAAACCTGGTGTAGGTTTCAGTGAGAGTCTCCTTTGGTTTAGCAAAGAAAAGTTCATACTGTCTAACAAGATTGTTGATCATGTTGTCCAGTGTGATTGTGGGTCCATCATAGACGGTACACAAAGTATCCCACATCTCTTTTGCTGTCTTCATTTTCTCAACCTGTTTGAACACATCATCAGGAAGAGAAATGACCAGGTTGTTCCTGGCCTTTGCATCCAGAGCCACCAGTCTCTTGTCTTCATCAGACCATTGAGCTTTAGCTTTCTCAAAGGTCCTGATTTCAGGAGCAGCTCCTTCAACCGCTGGAGTTATTGTAGTAACAGAGGTTGGCACATAGGGACCCTCCATCACTATCTCTGGTAGTTGTACATCCAGATTCTCTAAATAGAGCATCATTCTGCACTTCCAACCAGAGAAGTTTTGATGATTAAATTTTGGAGGTTTGCCCATAGAGCCATTGTCATAGTAAGAAGAATTTGCAGCACTGTTGTCCATGGAAACGTGGGAGAATGAGAGATCTAGAATGACACACACTCTAAACTGCTCTGATACCAGTTGTAGGTCCCGAGAGCTTCCCAAAGTATATAGCTTTAAGCTGTAGAGGGGGGGTGAATACAGCAATTTAAAAACTACACACTATTTTCTCAATGTTTGTATGTATTATCAACAATTTGTTAATTACAAACAAGCTTGAATGCGGAATAGTTCAAGCTGAGATGACAGATACAACATAATGTTCACTAGTCTAAGACAAACTCAAACTAGTATACAATGAATACACTCACTAAGAAGCACTCACTGTGTTTACAAGACTTAAGGGAACAGCTTATGTAAAACAGCTTAGACACACAGATACTGAATT
Source organism: Centrapalus pauciflorus (assembly GCA_020465985.1). NCBI lineage: Eukaryota > Viridiplantae > Streptophyta > Magnoliopsida > Asterales > Asteraceae > Centrapalus > Centrapalus pauciflorus. The sequence goes on along the minus strand of JAANYP010005789.1, from coordinate 101,108 downwards.
ACACAGAAAGCTTGCATGCATGAAAAACACACTTGCACGTTCACTCTTGGTTTCAGCACTTAGCTTTTTTTTTCACACATCTTTCTGTCCTTAGAAGCTTCCTTTTATACTTACTCAGAGGATCTAAGAGAAACATCTTCATTGGACGGAATGAAAAGGAGAAGTCTTGTTGAAAAGACAACATAACCTTTTCTGCACTTTTCTGAAAAGCAGACTTGTCTTCACATGTGCAGACCTTTTGTCTTTTCACTTTGTCTACTGTTGCATTGCCTTTAACTAATTTAGGAATGTCAACTTTGCGTCTTTCTTCCTTGTAAAGACCTATTTTGATATAAGAAAAAGGTCTGTCATCCTTTTTCAAATAACCTTTTGTCTTAATGTTACAGAACAGCTTGGGCAGGCTGAGCAGTTCTGTTTTCCACTTTGTCTTCGACTTTGTAAACTGATCTTGTAGTAAAAAACAATACATGATGACTTGGAAACATATTCCATAAAGTGTTTAGCCTGTTCACAAAGAACAGGTTCTGTTCACAAAGAATAGAACACTTTAAAAGTGCCCAAGCTGCTCACCAGTGTAGAGCAGCGTAGACAGTTTATGTCCAGCCTGTTCAGCAGACAGAACAGCTTGGACAAACTGTCTTAGTTGCAACACATGCAACACATAGAAAAGCTTTAGACTAGTATTGCAAATCATTTTCAGGCTTCAATAAGGCATATAATAGGCCTTAAATTCAATCCTTCAAATGCATCAACAGGTTTGATTATAAATCTCCCCCTCAGATGTAGAACAGGTTTGACTGAGGCCTTTTTGTGCCTAACAGTCTCTAACGTAAAAATTAAGACCATTTGGTCATACATCTAAGTTAGTTACACATATGACTTTTTCTAGAATATTTTATTAGCTTTGAGATTCCCTTTGTGTATTATGCCTACCAACACATCAAACTAGAAAATACATATCACTTAGAGTTTAAGGTGCATTATGTGTGAAAGCTTAACACTTAGAGATAGTATCGACTGTGCTAATTTTCGTCACTTTGAACATATGTATCTAAGACTTAACTCATTTTCTAATATTCTCTGTTTTTTGAGCTTTTTATGGTTTTCTCTCTTTTTTTCTTTTGTTTTTTCATAAATAAGAATAAGTTAATAAAATAACCTACTAACTTACTGCAACAGGTAAGAAATTCTACTTAGCTACCAAACTTACTATAAAAGGAAAGAAAACTTACTGCTATAAAAAGAAATAAATTCTACTAAGGTCAAGCTACTCAGGATTACGTATGCCATTTAGTTGAACTAACAACTCAAAACGTGACTTATCAAAAGCTTTGGTAAATAAATCAGCATTATTATCTTCCGTTGCCACTTTTACCAGCTTAATTAAATTCTTTTCAGCACAATCACGTATAAAATGGTGTCTTATGTCTATGTGCTTCGTTTTACTGTGTTTAACTGGATTATTGGTATAGCAATAGTTTACTGGTTATCTATCCTAATAGGAGTATGAGTATAAGTCAAGCTGTAATCCCGCAATTGTTGTTGTATCCACAAAACCTGTGAACAGCAACTACCAGCAGCAACAAATTCGGCCTCGCACGTTGACACGGCTACCGAAGTCTGTTTATTGCATTGCCAGGAAATGAGTCTCCTCCAAGGAACTGACAACCTCCAGTTGTTGACTTGCGATTCAAGCTGCACCCTCCATAATCTGAATCCATGAAGGCTTCCAATTCAAGATCACCATCTGCGTGATACCAAAGTCCCAGCTTCGGTTTCGACTTGAGGTATCTCAGAATCCGCTTCACAGCTTTCATGTGCATCTCTTTTGGATTAGCTTGAAACTTAGCACAAATACACACAGCAAACATTATGTCAGGCCTAGAGGCAGTTAAATACATAAGTGATCCAATCATGGCCCGATACAACGTCGGATCCACATCGGTATCACATTCTCTACCCGGTCCGAGATTGTGATTCACTTGAATCGGCGTGCTAAAGTGAGCCGTCAGCTTGGTTCCTTCCATCCCGAAGCGCTCTAGAATGTCGTAGACATACTTCGTCTGATGGATAAACATACCCTCCTTCCTCTGCTCAACTTGCAAACCCAGAAAGAAGTTTAACTCACCCATAGCACTCATCTCAAACTTAGACTTCATCACCTTCTAAAAGACTTTGCACATCTGCTTGTCTGATGACCCGAAAATGATATCATCGACGTACACTTGTACCAAGATGAAATGTTCACCTTTCCTCTTCACAAACAACGTACTATCAATTCTCCCTCTTTTAAACCCGTTGTCTAAAAGATGAGTAGATAGTGTCTCATACCACGCCCCTGGTGCTTGATGTAGTCCATACAAAGCCTTATCTAAATGATACACTCTGTCTGGATACTTTGTGTAAACCCGGGAGGTTGTTCAGCATACACCAGTTCCTTCACTTTGCCATAGAGAAACAAACGGATTGCTTCAAGCCTTGCCACTGGTGCAAATACTTGATTGTAATCGATTCCTTCCTGTTTACAAGTCTTGCATTGTTGCGAGTCACTATACCCCGATCATCTCGCTTGCACTTAAAAACCTACTTGGTTCCTATAGCAATTTCTCCTCGAGGTAACGGAACTAACTCCCACACTTCAAGTTTCCTGAATTGTGACAGTTCTTCATGCATCGCTTCAACCCAAGAATTGTCTTTCAGTGCCATTTGCACATTCTTCGGCTCTACTTGGGAGATGAAACATGAATACAAGTAAGTGTGAAAAGCCTCGGAGTCATTGATCATCGACAACAACACTGTGTTGTTATTCAAACTACTCCCAGTCCGCACACCAACATTCGGATTTCCTATGATACTCTCAACTGGATGATCCTTATTAATCCTTGATGTTTCTATCTCATCAACCCGAAGATTATCTCCTAAATTTGATCCTATTTCACCTAATAGGGGAACGACTTTAGACTCTACATTTTCTTCCTCATGACCACTGTCTTCGGAGTTAGAATTTGTAGTCTGATTTTCGTTTGCAGGCAACTCAGATTCATTCCCTGCTGGAGATCTATCTTCTGTTGTTGTAGGCTCAGATGTTGATGGAAATGTCGTCCTCGGAAAACTTAGACCCTCGTCATTCAGATTTAATGACGACAAGTCCTGTTCGATTGTACCTACATTTCCATCCAAAGGAATGTTAAATGATTCAAACAGTTTGTCATAATCAAAAATCCATTCCGGACCAGTTTGGGGTTCATGTGTATAACTTGTTACATCAATATTATACACAATCTCTATCGTACCATTTGATTAATCAAAAACCCTTTTATTTGGTGAGTTAGGCACATAACCTAGGAAACTTCGTTAGCCTTTTCACCAAACTTATGTTGATGTTTTGTTTTCATTAACACACACGGTACCCCAAACGGTTCGAAGCCAGTTAAATTTGGTGGCCTTTTATTCAAAACTTCATAACAGGTTTTATTCAGTGATTTGACAGTAAGGACCCAATTTAAAACATGACACGCGGTATTCACTGCCTCCCCCCAAAACATGGTAGGAAGCTTTGAATCCGAGAGCATGGTCCTTGCTGCCTCAATCAAAGTCCTGTTTTTCCATTCTGCCACCCCATTTTGTTGTGGCTCATATGGTGCACTAAATTGATGCACTATGCCTTTGGATAGGCAATATACACCAATAACCGTGTTTTTAAATTCCGTTCTGTTATCACTCCTAATACGTTTTACCCGCGTCCCATAAGAGTTTTCCACTTGGTCTAAGAACCCGATTAGCTTGGTAGCTGTCTCGTCCTTCGAATCTAAAAAGAAAACCCAAGAAAATCGTGAGTAATCATCAGTAATAACTAATCAATACCAACTACCACCTATGCTCCTTTTGTTTATTGGTCCAAACAGGTCCATATGCAACAACTCGAACGTGGCAGCTATAGAGTTCTGAGTCTTGGACTTGTGTGCCTTCTTGTGTTGTTTTCCTTTCTTGCATGGTAGACACTTGTCTTCAAACTGAAAACTCTTCATTGGAACACCTTGCACCATCCATTTTTAGTAATGTAATTCATTTTTCTAGGTGCAAGTGTGCCATGCGTGTGTGCCATAAAACTGATTCAGTCTCTAAAGCTTTTGATAGTAGACATATTGGGCTCATCGAAGATTCCGGTTTATTCATGTCTAGCATGTACAGGTCAATCTTCCTTGGGGCCCTCCTCAGTATCCACTCTTCAGGTACTTTGAATCCCGGTTTCAGCACTAACGCCTCGGTATCAGTGAAAAGTATTGAGTTCTTCTTATCACAGATTTGAGATACACTAATGAGATTATGAACAAGTTTATCAACGTGGTAAACTTGATCAAGTTTGATAGTCCTATTAGTGACCACTCCAGTACCAGTGATATTTCCTCCTTTATTACCAGCGAATGATACAAATCCCCTATTCCCTCCCTTGAAGTCTGCGAGTAGACTTCTTTCCCCAGTCATGTGCCTAGAGCAACCATTGTCGACGAACCACTTGTTGTTTGGATATGTAGTTATCTCCTGCACATGAAAGAAAAGAGGTTAGTTATCACGGGGAACCCAAGCCATAACTGAATTCTTGGGTTGAAGTGATGCAGGAAGAACTGTCACAATCAAACCCTAAAGAACTTCGAAAGGAGCGTATTTTCTGACAAACTCGAATTTTGAGTAAACCCTAATACCCCCTTGATGTTCGAGAGCCGCAAGTTCGAAAAACGGCTAAAAGTTCGAATTATTTCAACTTTTCAGATTAAACCAAGGTTTTTAGGATTAAAAACTCTGATTTCGACCAAAAATGTTGAACTTATATGAACTTTTTCCCGATATCGTACTTGAAAAACTCGAAATCTCTCCAAAAACGTGATTTGATCGTCCAAAACGTCAAGAAACCACAGATGTTTTGTGACACCCTTGCCACATTAACCACCATTTACAATACACCCAGGATTAATCACCAACAAACAGTTATATAATGATCTGATAACTTAATTAAAGTGCGGTTGCATAAAGTACATAAATTAAAATAATACAAGTTCGTCAAACACCCTACAGTGCTACATAGGTTACACGTCTAACTCTACAATCTCAAAAGTATTACATCATCCCAAATTTTATTACAACAGTAATTCCTTAAACCAAATACCAAGATAGACAGTAGAAATCTTCAAATACTTCAACAGACATCCTAGCTAGATGGTCCCGCAGCAGATTTCCCTTTTCCTGTAAAAAGTGAACAACTAAGTGGTAAGCAAATTGCTTAGTGAATACCATAAGATTTTACACATTCCATAAATCTTTATGATGCCACCCAGAGTAACCGCGGTAACACATACCGTATACTCCACACGTACTCAAAGTACGCAAACCTGAGCCACAGCTCCTTCGAGCTGACACTCGGCATAAGAAAACCAACCATCTGAGGCAGACATTACATCGGGGATGACTTACTGTCTATCCTGACTACAGAGGTGTCAAACTCTTGGTCATATATCACAGTAACATCAGAGTACAGATGCGACCACGCAGATCCATCAAAAGGATGCACAACAAATGAACGGACATGCAACAAGTATGAATGTGCATCAACATATACGCAAGTTAGTAGAGTGCTAAACGAATATGAAACAACATGCCTCAGCAGGCAATGCAAACATAAAGCAGATGTAGACATGTTAAAATCAAAGGTACTCACCGTGGGTGCGTTATTAAACTTCAGTTAATTTTATTTCTCCTCGGGCTTTCAACCGAATCACAAAGTACCCCACTGTGGGTTAAACAACACCACAAGGGACCTGTTAAGTCAGTTGTAACAACACATTGTGTCAATAATTGTTTAATTCCATAAAACTAAATTTTTATAAATTTGTAACTTTTTGACCCCAAATTCGGATCCATGTCCGAATTCGGACCCCAAATTCGGATCTCACATGAATCCTAATTCGGTCCCTATATAAGCCCCATTTCGGACCACATCCGAATTCGGACCCATCCGAATTCGGATCCATCCAGATTTCAACACTTGTAAATATTTCTGTTTTGCACTTCACAAATTCGAACTTCATCCTAAGTTCGAAGCCATCTTAAGTTCGAACATATCCGAATTTCGGACCATTCGAACTTGTGCTCGATTTATTTTCCAGATTTTAAATCTAAGCCATTTTTATATTTATTTCCTTGTATGAAATAAATTATGCCATCAAGAATACACTTAATCCCAATCATTTTATTATTAATATTAACACTTTTAATCCAAAATCAAACCTCCTTTTTGTCCATTTTCATCAAAATCATCGACCCACACACACTAAAACACACACAAATCTTCAAATTCATACTTTTAGTTCGAATCAGGAGCTGAAATTTAATACATAGCATTATAAACACTTGATTTAAACGAATCCTCAAAAAACATCTAACATGCATCCATATTTGAAACTTCCAAATCTAAGTTTCGGTTCATACAAAAACCGAACCAAAATGCTCAATAATCTGAAATTTAAAGGATTTTTACCTTAAATCGATGATTGTAGTGTTGATATATCCTTCCTAGTAATCTTGTTCCAGATTTTCAGCTTCAAAATTCAAGCTTTGATGATCTTCAAATTTTTAGAAAGAGAGGGAGAGAGAGAGTGGTGAAATGTTCAAATGAAAGGAATGGAAGACTTATAGTCTTTTAATCCATATTTTCCAACCTTGGCACTTTTAACCCCTCTACTTATCCGGTTCCATTAAATACTGATTTTTATAAAATAAAAGAATTCTATCTTTTATTTATTATCCTTAATAATTTAATAATTATTTTCACTTAATAATTTAGAATTCTAAATTTCCATAATATGCAACCAATTTTATAATCAGTCCAAATTTCGTACCAACTTTCATAATTCAACTTAAATTACAAATTTAAACTTAATAACTTCAAATACAATAATTTAAATCTGAGAATGTTACAGCATGGGCTCCACCACGTTCAAACTTCGTCCTCGAAGTTACTTGGCTTCAAACAGTTGCGGATACTTCTTCAACATTTCTGACTTAGGCTCCCACGTGTGATTGAATCCTTTGTGATGCTTCCAACGTACACGCACCATATCTATCTCTTTGCTTCTTAATTTCTTCACTTTTGTATCTAACACACACTCCGGCTCTTCAACATATCGGAGCCTTTCGTCAATCTGCAGCTCAGTGTGATCGGCCCAATCCTCATTTCCGGTAGTGAATGACGTCCTGAGATTCCCCACATGAAACACCGGATGTATGCCCGACATCTCTTCAGGCTACTCCAAACGGTAAGGCTGGTTCCCTACTTTCTCGGAAATCCTGAATGGCCCAACAAATCTCGGAGCCAACTTGCCCCTCTTTACAAAACGAGTAACACCCCTCATTGGTGATACTTTCAGATATACCCAATCATTCACATCAAAACTGATTGGTTTGTGCCTCCTGTCATGATAAATTTTCAGGCGATCCTGGGCTGCTTTCATATTCTGTCTGACCAGTTGTATTTTCTCATTCGTTTCCTGCAACAATGCCGGCCCAGCAATCGGCGTTTCCCCTGTTTCTCTCCAACACGTAGGAGTCCTACACCTTCTCCCATACAATGCCTCAAACGGTGCCTTCTGTATTGTCGAGTGATAACTGTTGTTATACGAAAACTCGATCGATGGCAAATGGTCGTCCCAATTACCACCGAGATCCAATACACACGACCGCATCATATCTTCAAGTGTTAGGATGGCTCTTTCACTTTGGCCATCGGTTTGCGGTCGATAAGCTGTACTCATAGCAATCCTTGTACCCAATCCCTCTTGCAAAGCCGACCAAAAGTTCGAAGTACATCGGCTATCCCGATCCGAAACAATCGACTTCGGCACTCCATGTCTAGAAACAATTTCGCTCATGTAAATCTGAGCGAATCTTTCTAGTGAATAGCTTTCCCTAATCGGTATAAAGTGTGCCGACTTAGTCAATCTATCAACTATCACCCAAACTGCATCGTGTTGACGCCTAGTTTTCGGCAATTTAGTAACAAAGTCCATCGTGATATGCTCCCACTTCCATTCCGGAATGGGAAGCGGTTGCAAACTACCATAAGGCTGTTGGTGTTCGGCTTTCACTAACCGATAAGTTCTGCATCTTTCCACATACTGGCCTATATCCTTCTTCAATCCGGGCCACCAAAAGTCTGCTTTGAGCTCATTGTACATCTTGGTACTCCCGGGATGTACAGAGAACTTCGATTGATGTGCTTCTTCGATAATTACCTTTCTCATGCCCCCAAACTTTGGCACCCAGATCCTTCCGTACATACCTTTCAATCCAGATTCGCTCGTTTCCATATTCTTAATCTGTGCCCTTATATCCTCAGCACCAACATTCTCGTCTTTCAAGGCTTCCTCCTGAGCAGCCTTAACATCATTTATAATCGTAGATGTTAGCATAGTAGACGTCATCATATAACAACAATCCTTAGAATATGCTTTGCGACTCAAAGCATCGGCTACCACGTTAGCCTTTCCGGGGTGATAAAGGATCTCACAGTCGTAATCCTTTATTAGTTCCATCGAACGTCTCTGCCTCATATTAAGTTCTTTCTGGCTGAAAATGTACTTCAAACTCTTATGGTCCGTGTATAGCTGACACTTTGTTCCATAAAGATAGTGCCTCCAGAACTTCAATGCAAATGTAACGGCAGTCAACTCCAAGTCATGAGTTGAATAGTTCTTTTCGTGCTGCTTAAGCTGTCTAGAGGCATAAGCAATTACTTTTCCACGCTGCATCAGTACAGCGCCCAACCCCAATCTTGATGCGTCCGTGTAAACCACAAAATCATCATTGCCCTCCGGTAGAGCAAGTATCAGCGCTTCGCTTAGCGTCTTCTTCAAGATATCGAATGCCTCTTGTTGCACGGTTTCCCATACGAACGGTGCATTCTTCTTTGTTAATGCAGTCAAAGGAACTGCAATCTTAGAAAAGTCCTATATAAATCTCCGATAGTAGCCTGCCAACCCCAGAAAACTTCTGACTTCTATAGCTGAACGCGACGGCTCCCAATTCTTTATGGCTTCAACTTTAGCTGGATCAACTGAAATCCCAGCGCCAGAAATCACATTTCCAAGAAACTAAATTTGTGGCAGCCAAAACTCACATTTTGAGAATTTGGCATACAACTTCTCTTTTCTCAATAATTCTAACAGTTCCCTTAGATGTTCAGCATGCTCAACTTCAGTCTTGGAATACACCAATATGTCATCAATAAACACAATTACCGATTTATCTAGCATCGGTCTGCAAACTTGGTTCATATGATCCATAAAGACAGTCGGGGCATTGGTTAACCCAAAAGGCATCACCAGAAACTCGTAATGCCCATACCGAGTTCTGAATGCTGTATTAGGCACATCATCTTCTCGTACCTTCAGTTGATGATACCTTGATCTCAGATCAATCTTAGAAAACACACTGGCCCCATGTAGCTGATCAAACAAGTCATCTATCCGCGGCAGCGGATACTTGTTCTTGATTGTCAACTTATTCAGCTCCCAGTAATCGATGCACATCCTCATCGTGCCATCTTTCTTCTTAACAAATAACACCGGAGTTCCCCACGGCGATGAACTCGGTCGAATGAAGCCCTTATTCAACAACTCCTGGAGTTGTTTCATCATTTCTTGCATTTCGGTAGGAGCAAGGCGATAAGGAGAACGAGCTACCGGTGCAGCTCCAGGGATCAAGTCAATTCGAAATTCCACTTGTCTCTCAGGCGGCACGCCAGACAAGTCTTTCGGAAACACATTCGGGAATTGTGAAACAACAGGCACATCGCCTACAGTCTTTTTCTCAGCCTTAGCATAAATAGCATATGCTAAGTAGGCGTCACATCCCTTTGCAACAAGCTTTCGGGCTTTTGCAATAGTCAACAAACACAGATCCCCACTTCTCCTGTCCCCGTAAATACAGATCTCACGCCCCTCCGGAGTAGTTATATTTATCATCTGCTTCTTACATACTATGTGGGCTTCATTTTCAATCAACCAGTCCATTCCGACAATCACGTCAAATTCACTAAACTCGATCGGAATCAGATCCAAATTGAAAAATACATCTTCAATCACTAACGTGCAGTTACGGTATATGTGATCTACCTTGACTAAAGTGTTACTAGCAGTTTCAATATCTAGTACAGCAGATAGCTTAGACAGTGGCATAGCAAGTCGTTGTGAAAAAATAGTAGACACAAAAGAGCGGTTGGCACCAGAATCAAACAGCACTAGTGCAGGCAAAGAATTTACAATAAACGTACCCGTAACCACCTCCGGGTTTTCCCTAGCCTCTTCTGCCGTTATCTGAAAAGCACGAGCCGGTGCCCTTTGTGGCTGGTTCCGGCGGTTGACTGAACCACCACTAGATCCTCCAGATGATCGGGTTGAAGATGGAGCAGCAGCTGCTGGAGCATTCTTTTGACAATTCCGACTATAGTGCCCCTATACCCCACACTTATGGCAAGCATCAGATTTCCGTGGGCATTCATTCTGAAAGTGGCCCAACTCTCCGCAGCAAAAGCATGCACGTCCATTAGTGCACTTGCCGAAGTGTTCCAGATGACACTTATTACAATACTGCGGCTCGGTGTTGATAGAGTAAGCACGAGCACGACCAGAAGAACCAGACTGTCGGCGATAAGACTGTTGCGGCGAGTACTGCGATGATCGTGAAGAACCAGAGTAGCCTCCTTCGCGTTGACGTTTGGTTGGTGAAGGTTGAGTTGGGTTAGCTGAAGCAGCAGCAGACCCCATTACATATCCAGACATACTCAGAATCTGTTCCACATTCCTAGCGGCTTCTAGTAGACTAGCAAAAGTGGGGTAGCGTACGTTGCTCATCACCCTTCGGATTTCCATATCAAGACCAGCCTCAAACCTGGTCACCTTTCTTTCCTCTGTATCAACCTGATGAGGCGCGAACAAACTTAGCCTCGTGAACTCTACAGCATACTGGGACACAGACTTAGTCCCGTGAATCAGTGTCATGAATTTTGCCTCAAGTCTTCGGCGTTCATCAGCCGGACAATATTGCTGAGTGAAAACTTCAGTGAACTCAGCCCATGTCATCGCAGAGACTTTCTCCAAGCTTAAAGCGTTAACCATGGAATTCCACCACATGACCGCGTCTTTAGTGAACAATGCAGTAGCAAACCGGACAATATCCTTTTTCAGCACAATCGCTGATTCGGAATGTCCTTTCTGTGGCGGTTATCCATTCCAGAGCTGCAACAGCATCACCCAGTCCACTGAACTCGACTGCTCCATTTCCCTTAAAGTCTTTAAACCGACAACCTCTGGGCTTGTTAGATGACCCAGTATTGTCATCTTGTTCGTCATTGTTTTCCCCCTCATTTTCCTTATTCTTCCTTTTGTCTTCTCTTCGCTTAGCTTCGGCATCATCTCGAGCCCGAAACTGATCTTGTATCATCCGATTTTGCTCAGCCATCATGGCTAGCATCATTTCTCTCGTCTCTTCAGGTGTCATTCCTCCTCCAGACATGTTCTGAAATATGAAACATATAACTTATTTAGTAACATGTCATTTATTTAAAGACACCACCCATTTGTCCCTTACGATAGTCAATGTCCTATCATTACTAGATCGTAACCTATCTTAGTTCAGATCATTACTTAATATCACTACATATCATCACTTAATGTTTGAGACCAAGACCTCACGGACACTTGAATCTCAAACTACTGCTCTGATACCATCTCGATGTGACACCCCTGCCACATTAACCACCATTTACAATACACCCAGGATTAATCACCAACAAACAGTTATATAATGATCTGATAACTTAATTAAAGTGCGGTAGCATAAAGCACATAAATTAAAATAATACAAGTTCGTCAAACACCCTACAATGCTACATAGGTTACACGTCTAAGTCTACAATCTCAAAAGTATTACATCATCCCAAATTTTATTACAACAGTAATTCCATAAACCAAATACCAAGATAGACAGTAGAAATCTTCAAATACTTCAACAGACGTCCTAGCTAGATGGTCCCGCAGCAGATTTCCCTTTTCCTGTAAAAAGTCAACAACTAAGGGGTAAGCGAATTGCTTAGTGAATACCATAAGATTTTATACATTCCACAAATCTTTATGATGCCACCCAGAGTAACCGCGGTAACACATACCACATACTCCACACGTACTCAAAGTACGCAAACCTGAGCCGCAGCTCCTTCGAGCTGACACTCGGCATAAGAAAACCAACCATCTGAGGCAGACATTACATCGGAGATGACTTACTGTCTATCCTGACCACAGAGGTGTCAAACTCTTGGTCATATAGCATAGTAACATCAGAGTACAGATGCGATCACGCAGGTCCATCAAAAGGATGCACAACAAATGAACGGACATGCAACAAGTATGAATGTGCATCAACATATACGCAAGTTAGTAGAGTGCCAAACGAATATGAAACAACATGCCTCAGCAAGCAATGCAAACATAAAGCAGATGTAGACATGTTAAAATCAAAGGTACTCACCGTGGGTGCGTTATTAAACTTCAGTTAATTTTATTTCTCCTCGGGCTTTCAACTGGATCACAAAGTACCCCACTGTGGGTTAAACAACACCACACGGGACCTGTTAAGTCAGTTGTAACAACACATTGTGTCAATAATTGTTTAATTCCATAAAACTAAATTTTTATAAATTTTGTAACTTTTTGACCCCAAATTCGGATCCATGTCCGAATTCGGACCCCAAATTCGGATCTCACATGAATCCTAATTCGGTCCCTATATAATCCCCATTTCGGACCACATCTGAATTCGGACCCATCCGAATTCGGATCCATCCGGATTTCAACACTTGTAAATATTTCTGTTTTGCACTTCACAAATTCGAACTTCATCCTAAGTTCGAAGCCGTCTTAAGTTCGAACATATCCGAATTTCGGACCATTCGAACTTGTGCTTGATTTAAATATTTTCCAGATTTTAAATCTAAGCCATTTTTATATTTATTTCCTTGTATGAAATAAATTATGCCATCAAGAATACACTTAATCCCAATCATTTTAATATTAATATTAACACTTTTAATCCCAAATCAAACCTCCTTTTTGTCCATTTTCATCAAAATCATCGACCCACACACACTAAAACACACACAAATCTTCAAATTCATACTTTTAGTTCGAATCAGGAGCTGAAATTTAATATATAGCATTATAAACACTAGATTTAAACGAATCCTCAAAAACATCTATCATGCATCCATATTTGAAACTTCCAAATCTAAGTTTCGGTTCATACAAAAACCGAACCAAAATTCTCAATAATCTGAAATTTAAAGGATTTTTACCTTAAATCGATGATTGTAGTGTTGATATATCCTTCCTAGTAATCTTGTTCCAGATTTTCAGCTTCAAAATTCAAGCTTTGATGATCTTCAAATTTTTAGAGAGAGAGGGAGAGAGAGAGGTGTAAAATTTTGAAATGAAAGGAATGGAAGACTTATAGTCTTTTAATCCATATTTTCCAACCTTGGCACTTTTAACCCCTCTACTTATCCGGTTCCATTAAATATTGAGTTTTATAAAATAAAATAATTCTATCTTTTATTTATTATCCTGGATAATTTAATAATTATTTTCACTTAATAATTTAGAATTCTAAATTTCCATAATATGCAACCAATTTTATAATCAGTCCAAATTTCGTACCAACTTTCATAATTCAACTTAAATTACAAATTTAAACTTAATAACTTCAAATACAATAATTTAAATCCGAGGATGTTACATGTTTCTAGTGAACACGAAGAACACCACGAACACCCTAATGGCTCTGATACCACTTGTAAGGTCTGCTTTCTACGGATCTTATCTTGACGCGACACCTTCCAACGAGTGCGGAATCCTCGTTAGTGCCTTGACGGATAGACCACGCACACCAAAATACGAAGACTAGCACGGTGATAGACGAACAACGGATCGTCCCGACACGGTGATTCTCTCCAAACGAAACTCTCTGATTCCTAGCAAGTTCGAGATCGCCCTTTTGCTTAAACTCTATGAAAATCTGCAAAAGTCTGATAATTAATTCGAATTAACCCTTAATTATACTAACTAATTCGACTATGTCTTGGACAAGTTCGAACTTGGCCCAAGGCATTTTTCGAACTTGTCCTCTGAACAAATTCGAACTTAAGCCTTCAAACTTATGTTTGAACTTATTTTTGAACTTATCTTTGAACTTATCTTTGAACTAATGTTTGAACTTATTGTAATACATTACACCAAGTTCAAACATACATACAATTAATATCAAACATATATAATCAAACATATATCAAACACTTGTTAATATTCAATAGCAAGTAAATTGACTTACACAAAATACTATCTATACTTAGACTGCTATCGTCACACAGGATGTACTAACAATTCAATTACCATTACTGCAAGATGATAGAACCGGACTCAAAGGAGTGTACGGCAGAATTTGGGTTCCAAAGTCTGGTGATATGCGAGATGTAATCCTGGAGGAAGCCCGTCAATCTAAGTTCTCAATTCATCCTGGTAGCACAAAAATGTACAACGACCTGAAAGCCGATTTCTGGTGGCCAGGACTGAAAAGAGACGTTTGGCAATTTGTGGAAAAGTGCAGGACTTACAGACTAGTCAAAGCAGAGCACCAACAACCCTATGGTAGTATGCAACCTCTTCTTATCCCAGAATGGAAGTGCGATCATATTACTATGGACTTCATAGTCAAGCTGCCCAAAACTCGTTGCCAACATGATGCCATTTGGGTCATTGTTGACCGTATGACCAAATCCGCTCACTTCATTCCCGTTCAAGAAACCTATTCACTGGACCGTCTTGCTCAGATCTACATGAACGAATTCGTCATCAGGCATGGTGTGCCTAAGTCTATTGTCTCTGATCGAGATAGTAAATTCACTTTTAACTTCTGGGCTGCCTTGCAAAACAGTATTGGTACTCGTATCGCAATGAGTACTGCTTACAGACCTCAATCTTACGGACAAAGTGAAAGAACTATTCTGACACTGGAAGACATGCTTAGAGCCTGTGTCATGGATTTGAGTGGTAACTGGGATGATCACCTCCCATTGGCTGAATTCTCCTACAAAATAGTTACCATTCTACAATCAAAATGGCACCGTTCGAGTTCCTGTACGGAAGAAAGTGTATGACTCCAACCTGTTGGAAGGAAATAGTAGAAACTCCTATCGTCGGGTCAGCTCTTCTTCAAGAAACAAATGAAAAGATCCAGCTCATTCGACAGCACATGAAAACGGCGCAAGATCGACAAAAGAACTACCACGATCGCCGTCATAAAGCGATAGAGTTTCAGAAGGATGATTGGGTGTGTTTGAAGGTATCCCCAATGAAAGGTGTCACAAGGTTTGTAAAGCGAGGAAAGTTGTCTCCTCGATGTGTAGGACCCTTTCGAATACTTGAAAAAGTTAGGAATCAATCCTATCATTTGGACTTGCCGGAGGAATTGTTAGGTGTTCACCCGGTCCTTCATGTAGGTTACTTAAGAAAGAGTCTGGTGCCCGAGAGGGAACCATGGACTAACCATTCAGAGATAAAGGTTAACAAACGACTAAGGTTCATTGATGAGCCGGAATGTATACTGGAAACAAAAGTCAAGAAGATACGGAACAAAGAGATCAAGATAGTGCTGGTCAAATGGAAGCATCATAAGGGAGCTAACCACACTTGGGAATCTGAAGAAGACATGAAGACAAAGTACCCAAGTCTGTTTAGCGCAGCATGACTTCGCGGATGAATATAGGCCTGGTGGAGCCCATGCTATAACATCCCTAATTTTAGTACATGTAATTTACCATTTAAGACTCAATTATTGGATTAATGGAATTATTATTTCAGTTTCGTTCATAAATTTTAAAAATGAGAAAAGATGAGGAGAAATCCTCATCATAGTTTTTTTGAGCAAGCATAACCATGAGAAACCGATCCGGACACTTAAAATCAGTTTAAATAAGAAAATACAAAGTTAAGGGGTGTAAAGTGCAAATGAGGCAAAGTAACAAATTAAAAGGAAAATAACCCCTTCATTTCAATCTTCTCTCTCTCTCTCTCTCTCTCTCTCTCTCTCTCTCTCTCTCTCTCTCTCTCTCCTCTCACCGTATCCTCTCCCTCTCTCTCTAACCCTCACGGTTTCAATCCAAGAAACACCAAAATCATCAAATTAAAGTTCAAAAGTTGGATTCAATTTGCACTTTAGGGACTATAACAACTGCAAGCATCAAATCAAGGTAAAAATCGTTCAATATTACGAATTTTAGAGTTTTTGGTTCGGTTTTGGTGTGAACCGAATCAAAGGATTTAGGTTGCAAATGTTAATGCATGTTATAGATTATTATTGCTATGTTATAATCGAGTGTTAATGGAGCAACATACCAATTTTCAGACTCTAATTCGAGCTCTAAGTATGATTTTGAAATAAGTGTGTGTTTTAGTGTGTGTGTTCATCGACTATGATGAAACATGGACAAAGATGGACTATTTTTGGTATATTGATGATATGTTAAAAATAAGTTAAAAATGTACATTTAAGCTCATATCTACAATATTTGACTCAAAACATGTACAAATGGTCAAAATGAAATTCTGGAAAATATTAGAAATTTATATAAGTATGAACTCAGATCGGATGAACCGAAATCGGACCATCCGAATTCGGGCAATGTTCATCCGAAGTCCGGATCTCAACCAAGTTCGGACCACTAACAATTTCAGATTCACCAAGTCTAGAAGCCAATCCGGATCAACTATTCATCTGAAGTTCAAATCACTATTCATCCGAAGTTCGGATGAGGTCTCAACATAAGTTACTAAGGATGAACCTCGGACCATCCGGATTTCGGATCATCCGAAATTCGGATGTGGTCTGAATTCAGTTCAATTTCACTTAATTTTCAGAATTTAAGTTTTAAGCAGATACTGACATTAAATCACTATTACACTGACATAACAGGATCTTTGTGGTGTTGTTTAACACACATTGATTCAGAGACAAATTGCACTGTACAAACCACTATGAGTAATAGATTATTATTCTAACATTTATTGTCTTTGCATTCACATTTTACATTTCAATGGCATGTTCACATTGTTCATATATATCAATTGGCATTCATGAATGATTCGTTGTTATGATGCACACTCGTACTTGACATGTAACAAACATGTAGCCAGCGTTCTTTTGAAAGTGCATCTATTTACATCATGCTTGCACTGTATGATCATTACTTCACAATCCGATGCGACCTGGACTGGGGCTGACAGCAGGCCACTGTCGGGGACTGATCATCCCACTCGTGATCCTGGTCAGGTTCGGCACGTCCCTGATCAGCATTTGAACTGCCAACCCCATGCTTGCACTGCATGGTTTTGACACACTCTGGGGCTTACACTGCCCATTTTCACACTATGCTTGTAAAGAAATATATGTTGAATTATAATCTTCTATCTCACTAAACAAATTAGCTTACTGTTGACTCACAATGTTTTTAGGCAAAGGCAAAGGTGTAGCAGGACCTTCTTCTTTAGCATTTCAATTCAATATCCCGGAGATTTTAGAAGCTATTGGTACACGGATGTTTGTAGCTTTGGGCTGGGATTTGATACTTTTAAAACAAATTATGATGTTGTAATATTTAGACTTAATCACTGTAGACAAGTACGTTTATTGCTTTAGTGTGAAACTGCTTAAATCTTAATTAAGCATCATTTTAATTATCATGTTAATCATTGGGTTGTGTGTTGATCCTGGTGATTCCAATTATACCATCAAAATATGAGGACGTCACATGATGAGCCTACATAAAGTTCAGGATGATCCGAATGCCAATATCATGTCGATTCCTGAGGATTTGCTGAAGTATGTTGATGCTAATGCAGAGAGTGTAAGGTTGTATCGAATCCATGCTCCTATGGAAACTCTAGATCTGAGTTTTCCTGCCCAAGGAGTTATAGGAGAGCAGGTACATCAACAAGGGGTTGATGTACAAGGTAACCTTGAGTTGAGAGAGGAGGCTGAAGGAGTTGTGAGGGGAGGTGAGGAAGATTCTGATTCAAAAGAACATTATGTAATATTCAAGAAGGAGGTAATGAGGGTGATGATGATGATGGTAATGGTGAGGATATTGATGTTGCTGGGGAGAGAGTTGAAATATCTCAATCTGAACGTCTACCTATTCAGGAAGTTGATGAGATGGTGAGAGTGAGTGTGAGGGAGTCCCAAACCACAGACAGCCGGGTAGCCACATTTGTTGTTAGCTCTCCTTTGAGAGTTGACATTGATGCAACCAGTACCCCACTGGTGACTGCACACCCCACTAGCTACTCATCTCCTTCTCAACAAGGATATGTTTCAATTCATCATAGGGATTTTGCACACAATCTATCGTGGGATCATTCGGATCCTATGAATATTGAAACAAGTACACCTCTGCCCCGGTGTATATTTCTTTGTCCACAGGTCATAGAACCAACACACGATAGGACACTAGAGTCGGTTTCATGTGTTGAAACAAGTACAGCAGAACTTCGTGTCTCTGTAGCAACAACTATTGTGTCGGAAGCATTCGTTGCTCCATCGCATTAAATAGTTGGAAGTCCTGTCAAAGCTACAACATTGCCAACTCTGAGCACATGCCACGTGGAAGTTCTTTTTACAAGTTCAACTGTTGTGACAACTGGAAGCCTACGTGACCCAAGTGTGAGCACATTACCCTTTGTATCCGAAAAACGATTGAATGAAGCTATAGCTGGAGTAACAAATCAAATGTCCACTCAGTATGCCAAAATGATGAATCAAATGAATAATATTCAAAGACTATTGAAAGGGAAGGCTACTACAGAAGTGGAAGATGAAGAAAAATAGATTTCAAACAATAAGTTGCAGGACCACTTTTTTGAACAGTTTGATGAGATGAGGGATAGAATGTTATGATTAGAAAATACTGTTGTTAGTGCTCTAGGATCTTTATCTGAAAGATTATCATTCATTGAGCAAACCTGTAAGTCTCAAGCTTCAGGATTGAAACGTAAACAGGAGGATCATGATGATGAAGACTCCGATGATGCTCCTCATGAGGGGGAGAAGAGGAGGAAGCTTGGAGACGTTGAACTTAAAATGGTTGTGTATACGGAGAAAAAAACTGGAGGTGAAGGTGCTGGTGAAGCAAGAGGCTCAACTGAAATACCGGTTGATGCTCAGAGTGAGTTGGAATTGATTCTTTTTGAAGATGCTTCAGTTCCTTTGAGTATACAATCAGGAACTTACAATTTTGAAGAATATGATAACTCAGATAACGAAGAAGAAGAAGAAGAAGAAGAAGAAGTATTCAGAGTTGAAGAAGCTGAAAAGCAGACAGATGTGCCTGAAGAAGAAATATTTGAATTGTCTGATGTGACTTTGAGAGCTGAAAGGATACTTAATGAGGAGGAGTTGGTTGAAGAGATATAAAGAGATGAAATGCCAATACCAACGATTGAAAAGCCTGAGGTGAAGGTTCCAATTAAGGAAGAGTATGATCCATTTCCGGTTGGTGACGTGATACCGGAATCAGTTAAAGTGTTAAATGAAGTTGAGTTGATGTATAAGTTCTTTAAAAGTTACATTTTGGATGATGAATCATAACGTCAGCATCTTCTGAGATATGCAGTTCAAGAAGAAGTTCAGAAAGAAATCAATGATATTCTAACTTTGTTGAATGAGGATGAAATAAGAGAGAAGAAGATTAATAAGTTGAATCTTTCTGGAAAACTAAATGAAGACTTCATAAAGAAACGAAATAGACTTCCATTTTTGGAAGATCACTTAGAAAAGAGGATATTCTGCAAGAAACATGCTCCATGTTCATTTTTGAAGTTGTTTAGAGTAATCGAGCCAGATATGCCAAATCTTGTGAACTATGCACATTTCCTGCAGAACAAGACTCAATCAATTGAAAACTTCAGAAGTGAACATAGGATTGTTGAGCTGATTAGAATTGAGAAGGATAGGTTTGTTAACATTTTCTATCCTACTTTCACAGTAACAAGAGCAGACAGAAAGATGTATGTGTTCAGTGAAGCAGATTTGTTTACGATAAATTTGATTGATGTTGAAGACCTCTTTGATGAGTTGTGTTGGAATAAGAGAGTAGAATATTGCAATTTTGCACTTAAAGCTCTACTCCGTTTCATGCACACAAAGTTGGTACTTATGTCTATACAAGATCTACAGATTGGGGTTGAAAGAGGGATGAGAAGAATAAATATCACCGTGCCAAACATATTTATCAAACATATGGATAGGCTGAAAGAGTGTTAGGTCGTTCTTGCCAAGCATCCGGTGGTTATTTACAAAGATAAAGATCAAAGGAAGAGAGCCATGCAGATGGTTGAACTGAATAAGTGTTGTGATGGTACTCTGCAGAAGGTAATGACTGGGCTAAAATGAAAGGTTGCTTATGATGCAAAGCGACCATCGACGAAAGGAGGCATTAGTCCTGGTGATAGAAGGATGATGGTAGATTTTGTTGCTAAGATCGAATCAAGACTAATGAACAGAAAGAGCATCAAGAGGTTTGAGATGAAATTAGGGCTTAAAGACTAAAGACTGATTATCATTCATAAAAGGGGGAGATTGTTAGGAATTATATTTGTTTATGAATGTAATAAGTCTAGGCTGTGTTTTGTAATATTTCAATAGTTTGTGTTTGTATATAAATAGATGCTTTTGTTGTTGTAGCTGTACGAAACACAGAATTGCACCGAATATTCTTGTTTTGTACGGCTAGGTCAAATTGGGAATTGTGCATTCCAAGCTTCGTATTGTAATTCATTCATCTGATCAATTGTATCATTCGGTTAGTGTTGTTCTTGATTGTTCTTATTTGATTGATCTTAATTGGGGTTGTCTAATATTGAATATCATATTTACAATTATTCTATATTTATTCGATCATTCACAACAGTTATTTGATCATTCATAACACTTATTTGACCATTCACAACATTTATTTGATCATTTATAACACTTATTTGACCATTTACAATTCTTCAACACTTATTTGATCATTCCTAAGAATTATTTGACTATTTACACTTCTTCTACCCTTATTTGATCATTCACAACACTTCTAGATCATTCACAAGAATTATTTGACCATTCACAGTATTTATTTGATCATTCACAACACTTATTTGACCATTCACATTAGGGATGTGCATGGGGCGGTTCGGTTCGGTTTTTGGCCGAAACCGAATCCAAATCGAAAATTCTAGTTTTTGAAATGGAGAAACCATTTAGTTTCGGTTTTTCGGTTTGGATTATTGGTTTTTCGGTTTACACCCGTGGGTTTTTTGGTTTTTTGAAAACGGTTTGGTTTTTGGGTTTAAACATAAAAATATCTTAGACATTTTTTTTACTGAAATTGGGTTTTGGTTTCCTAAACTATATGCTTTTCTTTACAAGGGTTAAACAGTATTTGATAAATCATTGAAATTTAATTGCTTACGTTTGGATTTTTAATCTACTTATGTGCTAGTTTGATAATTTGAGGTAATAAAATTGGATAGTAAATATTAATTTAGTTAGTTTGATAATTTAATTTATTAAATTTACTAACTTAGGCTTTAACTTAGTTTAAGGAATTTCATCATGTAGAAATATAATAAAACGTTTATACCAATTAATTAGCATTCTCTACTTCACATATAATTAAAATTAGCATAACTATTAACAATGTAAATTAATTAGCATTTTAACATCTTAAATATCAATTATATGTATAATTGAAAAATGCTTCCTTTAATATATGATTTAGACATCACATTAAATTTAAGTGAAAGTAGAAATAACTCAATAAATATATAAAATATTTATAAAAATTAAATTAATTAAAAAACCGGTTTGGTTTGGTTTTTTCGGTTCGGTTTTAAGAATGAATCCGAAACCAAACCATTTGTTAGATTTATAATTTCAATCGTGTGGATTTATTTTGTAATGACTTGTATTTAATTGATTTCCATGTAATTGTCTTTTATTTTTATGTAATCTTTCTTTTTAGATAGAAAGTCGAGGGGTATGTTTTGTAAACCCCTCAAAGTTATCTTGGGTATAAAAGCAATGTTTGACCTAGGGCTTTGTAACTTTTCACACTTTTGAATATTCTAAAGAAATCGGCGGCTGCACGTGCTCTCTTCTTGACCTTGATAGAGTTCAAATATTCTCATTGTTTCTTGCATGAATCAGCTGAATATCCGTCATATTATTGTGTGAGTGCATATAATTAGTTTAGGACCACATCAAACAAATGGTATCAGCCTTTGAAGTGGATTTCAACTGATTTGTACAAGATCTGGGACCTTTTTCAACGAGCTGTTGTTCTTCTCGAAAACCAATGGGTTTAACTCTAAATCCCATTTAATCTTCTGGTTTCACGTGCCTTCCTGTTTAATATTCATTGTTTAACATCATTGTATGAATTTCGAGCACTTTTGAACAATTTCTACATGATTTAGGTGTTTCTTTTGTCTAAATATGGATCTGAGTTGTTCTTTAAAAACTTACTGTTTTTACCTGAAAATCGTAGATTTAGGTGTTTTTAGTTACATGTTCTTTACAAAACTTGTTTCTAAAATCAAACCGAGCACTTACGTACCATTTTTTGGCGTTAAAACTCACTTTTTATTAAAACATGGGTTTGTGTTCATAACTTATTGAAAAATATCAAGTCTAAGTGTTATCTCGGACCTCTACTTCGGGTCCAACTTCAGGTCATCTATCTTCGATTCTAAGCAACCTTCGGTTCCACAACCGAACTTCGGGCCTCGATACACCCGAAATTCGGGTCACTTGGTTTCAGAAAACATAACATCTTTTACACCTATCTCGAGTCATCATTCTTACTTCGGGTCCCATCACCCGAAGTTTCCTTCAACCAAACTTCGGTCCTACCCAAACTTCGGTTCCCCCAAACATCTTTCAGTCTCAACAATATTCGGTTCCTCAGACCCGAACTTCGGTTCTCAACAACTGAACTTCGGTCATTCTAGCTATTTTTCAGTTTCCATTTCAAAGATTACTTTTTCAACACAGCACTCACCAACCACATTCACCATGTCAATAGAAGCTCTTGTACTGGGGTCAGTGAACAGACCACCAGTTCTCTTCCCTGATGAGTATGAGCAATGGAAAAAGCGGTTCCTCAAATTTATAAGCATGCAACCGATGGGTCATCTCATGATCCAGTCTAGTACTGAGGGACCAGATATTTTCTACTCACACATTCCAGCAGTTTCATCTGTTGTTCCCTCATTCTAGCAGCAAAGGAAGTCCGAGGTCCTCAAGATGAAAAAGATAGAGAAAGACAGGCAGCAGACCACGGGGCAGAATATCTACTATACCAGGCCCTTACCACTAATATATTTGTAAGTGTTGACAGTAAAATGTCAGCAAAAGATACGTGGGATGCACTAGAAATGCAAATGCTTGGGGCCGATCTGAATGACAGGGCCAAGATTAAGAAAGCCAAGGCTAAATATTCTGAGTTTAGGGCTAAAGATGGAGAATCCCTATAGGGTATCTTCACCAGATTCTGGACTGTCCTGAATGAATTGAACAAACTGCACATCATCAAAGACATGGATGATATCAATATCCAGTTCCTATCTTCTCTGGCTCCTGAGTGGGGCATTGCATGTAGGGCTACTAAAAGAGCTCTGTAAATCAGTGAGGTCTCCATAAGTGTCTTATTTAAAGAACTAAAGAAATACCAGGGAGATATAGATTCTCACAAACAGATAGCCAACACTCTGGCTTCTCTGTTGCTGAATGTGAACCAGATCTCAAAAACCAATGATTCCCTGGCATTGCTATCCAACAAGACACATGTTCTTGAGCCACTGCCAACCCCATCTCCTACACCCTACTAAAACCAAGCTGGTTCCTCATCCAAATACCCATATGCCTTACCCCAGATGCTTGAGCCCTTGGATGCAAAAGAGGCTGATATACACGTATAAATGGCATTGTTGTCGAATCGTCTTCAACAAAAGCGATTCTATCAAAACAAGACCAACAATCAGCTCCGATTTGACAATGGTCCAAGGAGGTATCCTGATGAAAGGATGGAGGAGAGAGATGATAGGAGAAGAGAGGACTCGAGGAGAGAGGATAGGGATGAAAGAAGGTATGATGATCGGAGAGAAAGGAGAGACTATCGAGATGATCGCCATTATGAAAGGCGTAACGATAGAAGGGATGATGACAGGCGGGAGACTCACCGTCGTGAGGACAGTCGGGACTCCCGCCGAGCTAATAAGAGGCCGAAACACAGATATGAACGGCGACAAGCCCAAAACTTCTGACGACCGTAGATGCTACAAATGCGGGAAACCCGGTCACTTCGCTTGAGAATGCAAGAATCAGTTCGAGCGTGATTTGGGCTACTATGAACGAAAGGAAGCGGTTCTGAAGAAGAGAGCTGATGTTATGGCACTCGTAGCCTAAGAAGAATAATGGGTTAATGAAGAATATGATGATGAGGAAGACAAGGGTCGGAACTGCTATATGGCCGAGAGAATTGGGTCTGCGGATTGTGCTACTCCCTTCGACACCGAATCAGACAAGTCCGTAGAGGGGCAGAACAATGAAGAATCTACAGCCTGTCTGATGGCTAAATCCGGGGGATTCAGAATGCTACACATCAGACTCTGGGGCAAATGAGGTACATTTTCTTTACTTTTCATCATTCTTTAAATGCTAAATTTGTAAAGAATGAATGTAAATGGCACACGCAAATTCTTGAGTTAGAAGCAAAATATAATGCTGAAAACGAAAAGTGTGTCAAAGCGGAACAATTAGCTCAATCACTAAAAGAAACATCTGACACGTTTGACAAGAACCGGTTAGATGCACTCACTGTTAACAAGTCTTAATTACAAACAAGCTTGAATGCGGAAAAGTTCAAGCTGAGATGACAGATACAACAGTTGTTCAGCTAATCTAAGACACACTCAGACTAGATACAATAACTATGCTCACTTAGATGCACTCACTGTTTTTACAAGACTCAGATGGACAGCTTACACAAGAACAACTTAGACACACTCTACTGTTTTATATAAGCAGACTTGCATGCATGGAATAACACACTTCAATGCACGTTCTGATATCACACTCTTGATATCTCATAATCCTTAGAAGCTTCCTTTTATACTCAAAAGGCGAATCTCAGTGAAGCTTCTTCATTGGACAGATGAGATAGTGGAAAGTCTTTCCAAAAGGAAAAAAAAACACCTTTCTGCACGTTCTGATAAAGTATATTTGTCTTCACATGGCAGAATCTTTGTCTTTTCCTTTTTGTCACTGTTGCATAAGGCTTTAACCAAAAGAGGAATGTCAACTTTGCATCTTTCTTCTTTTGCTAATGCCATTTTGATATAAGAAAAGGTCTATCACCCTTTTCAGATATCCGTTTGTCTTCATGTAACAGAACAGCGTGGGAAGGCTGTGCATTTCTGTTTTCCACTTTGTCTTCGACTTGTAAACTGATCTTGTAGCAAAAACAATACATGAGGACTTGGAAACATATTCCATAAAGTGCTTAACCTGTTCACAAAGAACAGGTTCTGATCACAAAGAACGGAACACTTGTAAACTGTCCAAGCTGCTCAAGAGAACAGAGCAGCGTAGACAGTTTATGTCCAGCCTGTTCAGCAGACAGAACAGCTTGGACAAACTGCCTTTGTTGCAACGAATGCAACATGGTAAACAGCTTTGGGTTGATATTGCAAATCACTTTTCAGGTTTCAATAAGGCATATAACAGGCCTTAAATTCTTACTTCAAGTGCATCAACAGGCTTGATTAAAAACTCTCCCCCTTAGATGTACAGCAGGTTTGACTGAGGCCTTTTTGTGCCTAACAATCTCCCCCTATTTGCAATAATCCGTCTAAGCTAATTTAATCAATAATCACTATACATTTTTACAATACATCTTGCTGAAAAGAAATTACAACAATTAAGTAAAGTAAAAGATCAGTTTATATATCCTGATTTTGATTACATAAACAACACATGCTTTTACAAAAATACAACTACTGTACTAATGTATATTACAACTAATGTAAATAAGAAAAGTTACAACATATGTAACATGGTACAACTAATGTACAAAAAAAAAGTTCAACACTTTGGACTGTTGATTTTGGGAGCAGATAATGGCAAGCCTGTCCAACAGATGGACAGCTTCGATTCTTCACCTACCCTGATAGTAGGTGGACTTCACTCCAGTGTTGGTGGTCCTTCGAACATCTTTTCAAGTTCATCCCTTGTTTCCTCCAGATCTTGAATTTCAACTCTGAGGATCATAAACTTGGGATCTTGAAGTTCACCTCTCTCATAAAAGCCTCTAAGCTAGTCCCAAATGGCTGCTCTCCACCTGCTTGATTGCCTGAATGAAGTTGCAAGTCTGAAGGCTGCAAGCTGCTCAGATCCACCTTGTAGAGATCTGATGCTCTTTGAAAGCACTTTTTCTGTGTTAAGGGATCTACATAAAATGCCCTCAACTCAGGTTCTTCAATAATTTTGCCTTCTTCAAACTCTACTCCACTGGGCAGGCTGTAGTCAATTCCTTTCATCTCAACAGCATAACCACCTTGTTCAATTAAGATGAGGAGTTCCTCCAGCTCAGAATCCTTTCTTGTCCTCCTAGCCTTTATTTTGGGGTATGTCACAGAGACACCCTCACTTACTTCTTTTGAGATTATTCCAAGATCATTCACTCTCTCCATCAGCTTCTTAACATATGCCCTGATAGTCTTAGACGTTTCAGACTTAGACCGGCTCAGGGTAACTGCCAGCTCAACCCATTCCCTGTACCTCATCTGTGCAACATCAGTGTAGTCATAAGTTTCCAGTTCTGGGCCTGTTGCACCCATTCTGGTTATTTGCAATTTCCACTATTTGCCTTTTCTTGATGTGGGGACAGCTTTGAAATTGCTTCCTTGGCTAGCCTTTATCAGCAACATCATGAAACTTTTTCCTTGCCAAGTTGTCAAAGTGGAACTGGGCCCTTGAAGAGGATGCTTGCTTTAGTTTGGTCACAGAGACCAGAGCACCCTTTTCCTGTACACTTTCCTTCTCACCAGCTGATTCTCTAGCGGCTTCCAGCAGTTTTCTCCGTACATCCAAAGAAGGCATTTTGGTTTTGCTTGCCTCTTTGAATGCAAGAGATATGGCAGCTTTGGCAGATTCTTCTTCTTTTCTGAGTATTTCCAGGGCTTTGAGCTGTTCATCTCTGAGCTCATAGTATTTTTCAAGGGGAACACCCATTTCTTTGGCCCTGGCTTTGTCAAATTTTAGCTCTGCTGCTTTCTGGTGGTCAGGATCAACCACTGCTTTTTCTTTTCCTTTAGTTTTTGTAGTAGTAACAGCTTCAGGAATGTCTTCTTCTTCTTCTTCTTCCTCCAGAATGAGGTGCCTCCTTCTGCTGCTTGGCCTGTCCTCAGAAATGAATTCCTCCCCATTAGACTGTGCAGGGTTTGGAGATCCAGCCTGAGTAGGCTGAGCAGCTTCAGGTAGATGAGAGGCACCCTCAGTTGGACCAGTACCTGCTTCAGATGAACCTGCTATTTGACCAGTAGGTGCTTATTTCTCCTTAGGAGAAGAAGTTTTCTTCCCCTTAGACTTAGACTTAGTCTTAGAGGCAAACAACTTCTACCCCTTTGAAGGAGATGGACCAGCACCTTCAACAACTGGTCTGCCTGAAGAAACAAATTCAGCAGGCTTTGCAACAGTTTTGGCAGCAGGTTTGGGACAAACCAGGTTACGCACTAAGAAAGCCAGGTTGTCCTTCACCTCTGCAAGTTGGGAAAGACAGATTTGGATAGAAGAGGATTGGGAATCAGCAAGAGAGGTCAGCTTAAGAATATTTTCTCTATCAGAAGTTGTGAATAGCAAAGTTTGAAGTTGTGCAAGGTGTAACTCAAGAGAGTCCTGCACATCAGCAAGGTTTGCCGACACAGAATTTGATAAAGAAACGATGAGAGTGTTTAGGCTGGCCAAGGTGGTGGGAAGGGTAGTATTGCAAGTGATGAGGAGAGTGGACAGCTGTTGGGAGATGGTTGTCATAGAGGACAGAGTCCTGTTGGTGTGAAAGAATTGAGTAGAGGGAAGTGGAGACACTTTTCAGCTGTGCAGCGAGTGCAAGCAGCTGAGAGGAGGTGTCAGTTTGAGGAGTGGATGGAAAGGAATTCTTGAACACATCAAAGAATCCCTTAAGCTGTTCAGACACAGAGTCTGAAATGAGAGGGGGTACAGAAGACATGAATGTTTCTAAAGAACCAACTTTGTTGGTCAGCAAGGAAAGCTGATCCTTCAAAGGCAGGTCTTTAGGGGATGGAGGTGTATTGGTGGATTGTTTGGAGTGAGTAGATGGAGATGAATAGGATGAGACTGGTGTATGGGGATGTGATATAGAAGGAGAGGGTATTTTGGAAAGAAGCTTCATAGCCTGGGCAAAAGTAATGTGGCCCAGCTTGGAGGGATCAATAAGCCCTTTAGCAGTGGCTATAGCTGCATCATTAGGAGAGGGGGTAGATGTTGGGAGCCTTTCAGATGCTGCTTGTTTTGCAGCACCTTCATGAAGGCCAGTGGTGGTTCCCTCTGCAGTACCTTGGTTTAAAGGTACCTCGTCATTGGGAGATGGGATTTGCATTTCAACATCAGCAGTGGTGAAACCTGCTGATAAAGTTTGCAAGATGGGAGCAGCCTCACCAAATGGATGCTCTGTTCCATGAGGTTCATCAGCTTGAGTGGTTGGTCCTTCAGCAGCTGTTTGGTGTAGAACAGCTGCATCATGAGGAACAGAGATTTGAGGCTGAGCTGCTGGTTGGTCTAAGCCAGCAGTGTGGACACCTCGTGCAGACTCAGGGTGTAGAGAAGTATGAGGTGGGGACAGTGTGGGCGCAGTATGGAGTGGAGAGAACTCCTGTCTTTCAATATTCTCAGCCTGTTGGGAGGCTTGAATAGTTGATGTGGCTGTCTCCATATGTACAACTGGCTCCTGTTGGGAGGAACCAGAGGGTCTAGGCTGACTTGAGGCTGACACAGGGTGGAGTGAAGCAGGCTCCAATTGTGTTTAACCTTCTCCCAAAATAGGAGAGGCAGCAGGGGTAGCTTCATTTTCAACTGAACCCTGTTGAGAGGGAACAGAGGGGCTAGTTTGGGCTGTTTTGGTTTTTGGTTTCTTTTTGGCAAGGGATTTTCTATGGTAGGATTTGAGAGATGAGGTGGGTGATTTTGGAGAGGTGAGAGGTTCAGATTGGACAGGTTTGGAGACTGGGTCAGAAACAGGTGGGTTTGTCTGTTCCATAGTCTGAGGTGCCACAGAGGCACCAGCCACAGAGGCTTCAAGTTCAACAAATGAACCAGGGTGAGGAGCCTGCTCCCCCTCAGCCACAGAGGCTGTGGGTGCAGACTCAGACTGTGCTGTTTTGGCCTTCTTGTTGACAGGCCCAGCTTCAGTTGTATTCAGGGTCCTTTTAACAAGATTGGCCCTGGCTTTGGATTTTCTTTTGGGAGCAGCTTCTGGATCCACCCTCACATCAGAGGGTCCTTCCACCAATCCTAACAACCTCCTCATTGGAGTAGATAGAGGAGGCTCATTTGGGAGAACCGGAGTGTAGAAAGCTCTATTTCCTATAACTGGTGTAACATCCTCGGATTTATTTTATTGAAATTGGGCTAATTAAGTGGAAAATATATAATTAAGTTGAAATTTGAGC
Organism: Centrapalus pauciflorus; assembly: GCA_020465985.1. Classification (NCBI taxonomy): domain Eukaryota; kingdom Viridiplantae; phylum Streptophyta; class Magnoliopsida; order Asterales; family Asteraceae; genus Centrapalus; species Centrapalus pauciflorus. The sequence continues at coordinate 71,229 of JAANYP010005789.1, read as the reverse complement.
AATTATTATGTATTTTGGATATTTTGAAAGTTTGTTGTTATTTTAAAAAAATTTGAACTCGGAAATTATTATTAAGAAATATTATGAATTATAAAAGTTATTAATGATAAATTTAAGAATAAATCAGTATTTTATGGAACCGGTTAAGTTGAGGGGTGAAATGGGCAAAATGATGAAAATGGGAATAAAAAGGCCAAGCCCTTCATTTTTCACCATCTCTCTCTCTCTCTAGACTCTCTCTCTAGAAGTTCTCTCTACTTCTCTCTAAGATATCTCACAAACCGACCGGCCGATTATCGAGATTTATACGTCATCGGAAAGATTTCGAGGAGTACTACAACAATCTACAGTTGGATTCCTGATATCGTACGAATTGAGGTAAGAATCGGCCCTTTTAAGTTTGTTATTTCGGTTTTGAAGAACTTAGAATTTGAATCTGTTATTTTATGTGAATTGGAGCTAGTTTTGCTTGAAATATTACAAGAATATGATAGTATATGTATAATAGAATCGAGTTAGGCATTATACATGATATATCGGTGATTTTAGGCTTAGAAATGTATGTTTTAAAGTTGTAGGATGAACAAACTCGAAAATACCAAGAACACAGTCGAAATGCAAGAACAAACTCGATTTTGGTACTAGATTCGAGTGTATTTTCGAGTCTATCCTCAGATTCGAAGGGGGTGGGGTTCGAATCTACCCCAAACTCGAATGGAATTTCGAGTTTACCTATGGGATTCGAGTTTAGCCATTAGATTCGAGGGGGGGTTCGAATTTAACCCATTAAATTCGAATTTAATGCCTAAAATTGAGAAATCTACTATCTAAACTCGAGTATTTTGAATGAAACTTATAAACAACACATAAAATGACAAAGAGTTATACAAAGGACAATGTATGAGCATGAGATGGGCTCAAACTTAATTATGTTATGAATTTGGTCATGGACCCGAAATGGGGGGGGAAATATTGCAAAACTTACAAAAATTGGTCTTATGAATTTAAACGGTTTTTGACTCGAGGTATTGTCGTAACTAATTTAACAGGTCCCTTGTGGTGTTGTTTAACCCACAGTGGGGTATTTGGTGGATCCGGTTGAAAGCCCGAGGAGAAATAATATCGGTTAAAAGTTTAAATAACGCACCAACTGTGAGTACAGTAGATTTCGCATGTTTATATCTGTTTTATGTTAGCTTTGCCTGCTGAGACCTGTTGCTTCATTATTTGATTGGAATTCTACTAACTTGCGTAGATTTAGATGCACATTCTTACTTGTTGCATGTCCGTTCGATTGTTGTGCATCTAGTGATGGACCAGTGGGTCGCATCGATTACTCTGATGTTACTGTGCTATATGACCTGGAGCTGATCCCTCCTAGGCCCGGTAGGCAGTATGTCATCCCCGATCGTACGTTTGTCTCAGATGGTATGTTTAAATGTCGAGCTTTGGGCTCGAAGGGGCTGCGGCTCTGGTCCGTACTTAGTGTACGAAGAGGGTATCCGATGTTGGTCATCTGTGTTACCCTTGGGCTTCATAAAAATTTATAAAATGCGTAATCTTTGTATTCACTAAGCCTTTGCTTATACCTCAGTTGCTCTATTTTTACAGGAAAGGGAAAGTCTACTGCCGGACCTTCTAGTTAGGTCATTCGTGAAGATTTGGAAGATTTGGTACTATATAATCGGTAATCATGCTTTGGGACAATGTTATATTATATTCTGGATGTTGTAATAATTGTATTGGGCATGTAGACTTAGATTTGGTACCTTGTAGCACCGTAGGGTGTTTGACACTGTTGCACTACTTTTATTATGTGTTTTTAATGCTTCCGCACTTAAATTAGGTTATCAGATCATTATGTAATGTTATGTTGGTGATTAATCCTGGGTGTTTTGTAATTGGTGATTGTTGTGGCAAGGGTGTCACACGAGATGGTATCAGAGCAGTAGTTTGAGATTCAAGTGTCTGTGAGTTCTTGATCTCAAACATTAGGTAATGATATGTAGTGATTTAAGTAATGATCTGAACTAAGATAGGTTATGATCTAGTAATTATAAGAGATTGACTATCATACGGGACAAATGAGTGGTGTCTTTAAATTAATGACATCTTACTAAACAAGTTATATGTTTATTATTTCAGAACATGTCTGGAGGAGGAATGACACCTGAAGAAGCCAGAGAGATGATGCTAGCCATGATGGCTGAGCAGAATAAGATGATACAAGATCAGTTTCGGGCTCGAGATGAGGCCGATGCTAAGAGAAGAGAGGATAAGAGAAAGAACAATGAGAAGGAAGGGGGTAACAATGAGGAACAAGATGACAACACTGGGTCATCAAACAAACCCAAAGGTTGTCGGTTTAAGGACTTTAAGGGAAACGGGGCCGTGGAATTTAATGGATTGGGTGATGCCGTTGCTGCACTAGAATGGATAACGGAAACCGAACAGACATTCCGAATCAGCGACTATGCTGAGAAGGACATGGTTCGGTATGCTACTGCAATGTTCACCATGATGCGATCATGTGGTAGAACGCTATGGTGAATGCGTTGACACAGGAGAAGGTTTCTGTGATGACTTGGGCTGAGTTTACGGATTTATTCACTCAGCAATACTGTCCAGTTGATGAGCGTCGGAGATTGGAGGCGAAGTTTATGGCACTGATGCAGGGGACTAAGACTGTGTCCCAATATGCTGTGGAGTTTACGAGGCTGAGTCTGTTCGCGCCTCATCAAGTCGATACTGAGGAAAGGAAGGTGACCAGGTTCGAGGCTGGTCTGGATATTTAAATTAGGAGGGTCATGAGCAACGTTCGCTACCCTACATTTGCTGGTTTACCTGAGGCCGCCAGAAATGTAGAACAAATTTTGATCATGTCGGGTTATTCTATTGGGTCTGCTGCTGCTTCCACTAACCCAACACAACCGTCACCGCCGAAGCGCCAACGGGAGGGAGGATACTCGGGATCTTCCCGGTCTTCACAATACTCATCTCAGCAGTCTTATCACCGACAGTCTGGTTCATCTGATCGTGGTCGTGCTCGTGCTTATTCCATCAACACCGAGGCGCAATATTGCAATAAGTGTCATCTGGAGCACTTTGGCAAGTGCACTAACGGACGCGCTTGCTTTTGCTGTGGGGAATTGGGTCATTTTCAGAACGATTGCCCAAGGAAGGGAGATGCTTGCTATAAGTGTGGGGTGTGGGGACACTATAGTAGGTACTGTAGGAAGAATGCTCCAACAGCTGCTGCTCAATCATCAACACGATCTTCTGGAGGTTCGAGTGGTGGTTCAATTAACCGCCGGGGTCAGTCACAAAGAGCACCGGCTCGTGCTTTTCAGATAACTGCAGAGGAGGCAAGGGAAAATCCGGAGGTCGTTACGGGTACGTTCATAGTTAACTCTATGCCAGCACGAGTTTTATTTGATTCGGGTGCAAATCGTTCGTTTGTTTCTACTATGTTTGCACAAAGACTTGCCATGCCACTATCTAGATTATCTGCTGTTCTTGACATAGAAACTGCTAGCAACACTCTAGTCAAGGTAGATCACGTATACCGTAATTGCACATTAGTAATTGAAGATGTAGTCTTCAATTTGGACCTGATCCCTATTGAGTTCAGTGAGTTTGACGTGATAGTCGGGATGGACTGGTTTATCGAGAATGAAGCCCATATAGTGTGTAAGAACCGAATGATAAAGATAACTACTCCGGAGGGGCGTGAGATTTGTATTTATGGGGATAGGAGAAGCGGGGATTTGTGTTTGTTGACCATTGCAAAAGCTCGAAAGCTTGTTGCAAATGGGTGTGATGCTTACTTAGCATATGCGATTGATGCTAAGGTTGAGAAGAGATCTTTGGCCGATGTGCCGGTTGTTTCACAATTCCCGGATGTGTTTCCGGAAGACTTGTCTGGCGTGCCGCCTGAGAGACAAGTGGAATTTAGAATTGACTTGATCCCTGGAGCTGCACCGGTAGCTCGTTCTCCTTATCGCCTTGCCCCAACCGAGATGAAAGAAATGATGACACAGCTTCAAGAGTTGTTGAATAAGGGCTTCATTCGGCCGAGTTCATCGCCGTGGGGAGCTCCGGTATTGTTTGTAAAGAAGAAAGATGGCACAATGCGAATGTGCATTGATTACCGGGAGCTGAATAAGCTGACGATTAAGAACAAGTATTTGTTGCCATGGATAGACGATTTATTTGATCAGTTGCATGGGGCTAGTGTGTTCTCTAAAATTGATTTGAGGTCAGGGTACCATCAGTTGAAGGTACGAGAAGAGGACGTGCCTAAGACAGCGTTTAGGACACGTTATGGGCATTATGAGTTCTTGGTTATGCCTTTTGGGTTAACCAATGCCCCGGCTGTCTTTATGGATCTAATGAACCGAGTTTGCAGACCTATGTTAGACAAATCGGTGATAGTGTTTATTGATGATATACTGGTGTACTCTAAGTCTGAGGCTGAGCATGCTGAACATCTCAGGGAACTGTTAGAGTTGTTGAGGAAAGAAAAGTTGTACGCCAAATTTTCGAAGTGCGAGTTTTAGCTGCAACAGATACAGTTTCTAGGGCATGTGATTTCGGGGGCTGGGATTTCTGTGGATCCAGCCAAAGTTGAAGCGATAAAGAACTGGGAGCCGCCGTGTTCAGCTACCGAAGTTAGAAGTTTTCTTGGGCTGGCAGGGTATTATCGGAGATTTATTAAGGATTTCTCAAAGATTGCAGTTCCTTTAACCGCATTAACCAAGAAGAATGCACCATTTGTTTGGGAAACCATACAGCAAGAAGCATTTGAGGTTCTGAAGAAAGCGTTAAGCGAGGCTCCGATACTTGCCTTACCGGAAGGCAATAACGATTTTGTGGTTTATACTGATGCTTCGAGGTTAGGGTTAGGCGCTGTACTGATGCAGCGTGGAAAGGTTATAGCGTATGCTTCAAGACAGTTGAAGCAGCATGAGAAGAATTATTCGACTCATGATCTCGAGTTGACTGCGGTAACATTTGCTTTGAAGTTATGGAGGCACTACCTGTACGGTACTAAGTGTCAACTTTACACGGACCATAAGAGCTTGAAGTATATCTTTAATCAGAAGGAACTTAATATGAGACAACGTAGGTCTATGGAGGTTATTAAAGACTACGATTGTGAGATATTGTACCATCCCGGAAAGGCTAATGTAGTAGCCGATGCCTTGAGCCGGAAAGCTTATGCTAAGGATTGCTGCTATATGATGACATCTACTATGTTAACGTCTACTATTATAGATGATGTCAAGGCCGCTCAAGAGGAAGCCTTGAAAGACGAAAATGTTGGTGATGAAGATATAAGAGTACAACTTAAAGATATGGAAACTAGTGAATCGGGATTGAAAGGAGTATACGGGAGGATTTGGGTGCCGAAGTTGGGTGGAATGAGACGAGTGATCATTGAAGAGGCACATCAATCCAAGTTTTCTGTACATCCTGGAAGCACAAAGATGTACAATGAACTGAAGGCAGATTTCTGGTGGCCGGGATTGAAAAAGGACATAGGGCAGTATGTTGAACGATGCAGGACTTGCCGGCTTGTGAAAGCCGAACACCAGCAACCATATGGCAGTCTGCAACCGCTTCCCATTCCGGAATGGAAGTGGGAGCACATTACTATGGATTTCGTTACAAAACTGCCAAAGACTAAGCGACAACATGATGCTGTTTGGGTGATAGTTGACAGATTGACTAAGTCCGCACATTTTATTCCGATTAGAGAAAGTTATTCATTGGAGAAGTTGGCTCAGATTTATATGGACGAGATAGTTTCTAGGCATGGAGTGCCTAAGTCCATAGTATCGGATCGAGATAGCCGATTTACTTCGAATTTTTGGTCAGCGTTACAAGAAGGGTTAGGAACAAGGATCGCTACGAGTACGGCCTATCGTCCGGAAACCGATGGCCAAAGTGAACGAACAATCCTCACCTTGGAGGATATGATGAGAGCGTGTGTACTAGATCTCGGTGGCAACTGGGATGATCATCTGCCACTAATAGAGTTTTCGTATAACAACTGTTATCACGCGACAATAAAGAAGGCGCCGTTTGAGGCATTGTACGGGAGAAGGTGTAGGACTCCTACATGTTGGAGAGAAACTGGTGAAACACCAATTGCTGGGCCGGCTTTGCTTCAAGAAACAAACGAGAAGATACAGTTGATTAGGCAGAACATGAAAGCGGCACAGGATCGTCAGAAAAGTTACTATGATAGGAGGCACAAACCAATCAATTTTGAGGTGAATGATTGGGTATATCTGAAAGTATCACCTATGAGAGGTGTTACTCGTTTCGTGAAGAGGGGAAAGTTGGCTCCGAGATTTGTTGGGCCATTTAGGATAGTAGAAAAAGTTGAAAATCAATCGTATCGCCTGGAGTTGCCTGAAGAGATGTCAGGCATACATCCAGTATTTCATGTTGGAAATCTCCGAAAGTCATTTACTACTAGTAACGAAGATTGGGCCGACCATACTGAACTGCAAGTTGATAAAAGGCTCCGGTATGTTGAGGAGCCGGAATGTGTATTGGATACGAAGATGAAAAAGCTAAGGAGCAAAGAGATTGAAATGGTGCTTGTACGTTGGAAGCATCATAAAGGAGCAAATCACACTTGGGAGACAAAGGCGGAAATGTTAAGGAAGTATCCAAAACTGTTCGAATCCGAGTAACTTCGAGGACGAAGTTGAGCGTCGTGGAACCCATGTTGTAACATCCTCGGATTTATTTTATTGAAATTGGGCTAATTAAGTGGAAAATATATAATTAAGTTGAAATTTGAGCAATTATTATGTATTTGGGATATTTTGAAAGTTTGTTGTTATTTTAAGAAAATTTGAACTCGGAAATTATTATTAAGAAATATTATGAATTATAAAAGTTATTAATGATCAATTTAAGAATAAATTAGTATTTTATGGAACCGGTTAAGTTGAGGGGTGAAATGGGCAAAATGATGAAAATGGGAATAAAAAGGCCAAGCCCTTCATTTTTCACCATCTCTCTCTCTCTCTCTCTAGACTCTCTCTCTCTAGAAGTTCTCTCTACTTCTCTCTAAGATATCTCACAAACCGACCGGCCGATTATCGAGATTTATACGTCATCGGAAAGATCTCGAGGAGTACTACAACAATCTACAGTTGGATTCCTGATATCGTACGAATTGAGGTAAGAATCGACCCTTTTAAGTTTGTTATTTCGGTTTTGAAGAACTTAGAATTCGAATCTGTTATTTTATGTGAATTGGAGCTAGTTTTGCTTGAAATATTACAAGAATATGATAGTATATGTATAATAGAATCGAAACTAGGCATTATACATGATATATCGGTGATTTTAGGCTTAGAAATGTATGTTTTAAAGTTGTAGCATGAACAAACTCGAAAATACCAAGAACACAGTCGAAATGCAAGAACAAACTCGATTTTGGTACTAGATTCGTGTGTATTTTCGAGTCTATCCTCAGATTCGAAGGGGGTGGGGTTCGAATCTACCCCAAACTCGAATGGAATTTCGAGTTTACCTATGGGTTTTGAGTTTAGCCATTAGATTCGAGGGGGGGTTCGAATTTAACCCATTAAATTCGAATTTAATGCCTAAAATTGAGAAATCTACTATCTAAACTCGAGTATTTTGAATGAAACTTATAAACAACACATAAAATGACAAAGAGTTATACAAAGGACAATGTATGAGCATGAGATGGGCTCAAACTTAATTGTGTTATGAATTTGGTCATGGACCCGAAATGGGGGGAAAATATTGCAAAACTTACAAAAATTGGTCTTATGAATTTAAACGGTTTTTGACTCGAGGTATTGTCGTAACTAATTTAACAGGTCCCTTGTGGTGTTGTTTAACCCACAGTGGGGTACTTGGTGGATCCGGTTGAAAGCCCGAGGAGAAATAATATCGGTTAAAAGTTTAAATAACGCACCCATTGTGAGTACAGTAGATTTCGCATGTTTATATCTGTTTTATGTTAGCTTTGCCTGCTGAGACCTGTTGCTTCATTATTTGATTGGAATTCTACTAACTTGCGTAGATTTAGATGCACATTCTTACTTGTTGCATGTCCGTTCGATTGTTGTGCATCTAGTGATGGACCAGTGGGTCGCATCGATTACTCTGATGTTACTGTGCTATATGACCTAGAGCTGATCCCTCCTAGGCCCGGTAGGCAGTATGTCATCCCCGATCGTACGTTTGTCTCAGATGGTATGTTTAAATGCCGAGCTTTGGGCTCGAAGGGGCTGCGGCTCTGGTCCGTACTTAGTGTACGAAGAGGGTATCCGATGTTGGTCATCTGTGTTACCCTTGGGCTTCATAAAAATTTATAAAATGCGTAATCTTTGTATTCACTAAGCCTTTGCTTATACCTCAGTTGCTCTATTTTTACAGGAAAGGGAAAGTCTACTGCCGGACCTTCTAGTTAGGTCATTCGTGAAGATTTGGAAGATTTGGTACTATATAATCGGTAATCATGCTTTGGGACAATGTTATATTATATTCTGGATGTTGTAATAATTGTATTGGGCATGTAGACTTAGATTTGGTACCTTGTAGCACCGTAGGGTGTTTGACACTGTTGCACTACTTTTGTTATGTGTTTTTAATGCTTCCGCACTTAAATTAGGTTATCGGATCATTATGTAATGTTATGTTGGTGATTAATCCTGGGTGTTTTGTAATTGGTGATTGTTGTCGCAAGGGTGTCACAACTGGAAATGGAGCAGTACGAATTAAAGGCTGAGAGTTATACAGATGCTCACCACAAACGTGCTTGAAAATGAGGCTCAGAAATCTGGGGTAATGAACAGCAGCTGGACGTGTCTCCTGCTGCACCAGATTCCTCAGATTCATGAAAATCCATCTGGCCATGTTGATAGTAGTCCCATCCACCAACTGTAGGACTATAGGAATCTCATCACGACTTAGTTGGTCAAAGGAACCAACTTTACTGCTAAAGCACATAACCACTGAGGCAAACAAAAAGCTGTAAGTAGGAGACAAATCCTTCATGAACAGCGTAGCTCCAACTTTTGGTTCTGCTACACCACAGAAGTGCATCAGATTCTTCATCTGTTCATCTTCAGACTGTGGCTGATCATATGTTTCAGGCACAGGGAGTCGAGGAGCTTCTCGGATCAGACAAATGTTGATCTCAATGGTCTGAGTCCCATTGAGTATGGTGCCCTTAATGACTTTGGTGTCTGGGTTGTAGGCACATGTGTACCAAAACTCATACACCATCTCCTGGTACAGGACACCAGGAGTGGCAGTCATGGCATAGTTCAACGGATGAACTTTCAAAAACTCCACCATTTCTTCGTAGCCTTTCCCCACATAGTTTTTTGGGATGGTTAGGTTAGCAAGGTAGTTGGTAGGTTTCAAGGTCAGCATTGTGGTGACTGATGGATGTTTCTAAACATCAGCACCCACAAACACTGGTAGAAAGGGGTTGTTTCGGTGAGCCATTTGGGAAGTAGTGAATGTAGCAGAAGCACAGGACACTTAGTCGATTTTTAGGGTTCTTAGGAATTTATGGAAGTAGTGAGGAAGACGAAGATGAAACAGTAGGGGGTATTTATAGGATTTTAATGTGAGTGGGTATGAGAGAGAAACACTTGAGCGGTTGATTTGAAAAGGTCGTTAACGGAAAACGGAACGGTTGTCCATGTCAGCCCGTTTGTCAGACCACTTGAGCCCTTTTTAATCACTAACACACGTAAACCCACATTATCCGCAGTAATTAAGTTAAATAAAAACAAAAATTAAGTAACTTAATTGTGAAGAAAGGTAATTGAAACTGATGGTCTAAGCTGATGGGCAAACCTGTGATGAGCAGGGTCATCACAAGCTGTTCATTCTTCAAGTTGTTCCTTCAACCTGTTCAGCTATGTAGGAGCAGGTTGTTTTCAATAGCTGATCAGGTTCAAGACAGTGTCTTGTATGACAGATTGAAAGAGTGAGCAGGGTGGAGGTTTGATTATCATATCAGGCTTGACATACAAACTGTTTTTGTCAAACCTGTTATACGCTTAAGCTGTTCAAGTTTTACAGAAAATTACTAAGTATAGAACATGCATAGCCTGTTCTGTCTAAGTTGTTCTGCGAAATGTGAGCAGTGTGAGACATATAATGACTTAGAACATTTTGGACACTTAGTCACTTTTGTTTAACATGCCCAGCTTGCTTACCAGATAGTTAAATCTGTTTTCATCAAGAGGTTTGGTGAAAATGTGTGGAAGCTGTTCATCTGTGGAAATAAAACTTACCTCCACATTACCTTTCTGAATGTGGTCCCTGATGAAGTGATGTCTGACCTCTATATGCTTTGTTCTGGAGTGAAACACTGGATTGTTGGAGATAGCTATAGCACTTGTATTATCACACAGAATAGGAGTTTTCCTATATACAAGTCCATAGTCTTCAAGCTGATGCTGCATCCACAGAATCTGCCCACAGTAGCTTCCAGCAGCAATGTACTCAGCTTCAGCAGTAGAAGTAGAAACTGAGTTCTGCTTCTTGCTACACCAACTGGTCAACTTTCCACCAAGGAGTTGACATCCACCTGTTGTGCTTTTCCTATCTAGCCTGCAGCCTGCAAAGTCAGAATCTGAATAACCTGGTGTACCCTTAAGGTATCTGAAGATTCTTTTCACAGCAGCTAGATGTGATTCTTTTGGATCAGCTTGGAATCTAGCACATAAACAAGTAGCAAACACAATATCAGGACTACTAGCAGTCAAATACAACAAGCTCCCAATCATGCCTCTGTAAGCTGTTACTGAAAATGCTTTGCCACTGGCATCTGCATCCAATTTTACATTGGTTGCCATTGGGGTTTTAATAGGAGAGCTTTGATCAAATTTAAACTTTTTTAATAGATTCTAAAGTATACTTTCTTTGATTTATAAAAATTCCATTTGAGGTTTGTTTAAACTGTAATCCTAAAAAGAAAGTAAGTTCTCCCATCATACTCATTTCATATTTGGATTTCATGAGTAATGAGAAATTCTTGCATAATTGCTCATTAGTATAACCAAATATTATGTCATCCACATAAATTTGAACAAGTATAATATCAGACTTCACCTTCTTTATGAACAGTGTGGTATCCACTTTACCTCTGGAATACCCATTGCTCATAAGGAAATCAGTAAGAGTGTCATACCAGGCTCCAGGGGCTTGTTTTAGACCATAGAGGGCTTTGTCCAACTTATAGACAAAACCTGGATGATGTTCATTTTCAAAACCTGGAGGCTGCTTGACATAAACTTCCTCTTGCAGCTTCCCATTCAGAAATGCACTTTTCACATCCATTTGAAATACCTTCATGCTCTTATGAGCAGTGTAGGCTAGAAACAAACGAATTGCCTCTAGCCTGGCCACAAGATCAAATGTTTCATCATAGTCAATGCCTTCCTCCTGTCTATAGCCCTGAGCAACAAGTCTTGCCTTATTCCTAATGACATGACGTTGCTCATCCATCTTGTTCCTGTAAACCCATTTGGTGCCAATTATAGTTTTACCTTTAGGAGCAGGGACCAACTTCCATACCTTGTTTCTCTCAAACTGATTGAGTTCTTCTTGCATGGCAGTGATCTAATTGGCATCTTTAAGTGCTTCATCCACTTTCTTTGGCTCTATGAGAGACACAAAACTAGAGAACATACAAAAGTTCCCTAAGCTGTCCCATCTTGTTTGTACCCCTTTGTTGATGTCACCAATTATTTGATCATTGGGGTGACACCTGATCCACTTAGGATCATTTTTCAATGTGGATTCTCCTGAGTTGTTTGCATCTTCAACAGGTCCTGTTGAACATCTTTCAATATTTTCAGACACACTGATGTCTTGAGCCTGTTCACTTGTTGAGCATGACTCTCCATTGTTGAACACATCAGCAGAGGATCCAGGAAAATCAGCATTGATTGGTTCAGGACATGAAGTTGTAATTAAGTCAGTATACTTATTCACACAGGGTGTATCAACATAATCATCATCATGTCCATCATGGTTAGCAGGTTCCACTCTAGATGTAGTGGAAGGTTTTGAGTCCTCTTCACTGTTTGAATGCATGAGATCATCAAAGTTGAATTCTCCTGAAACTGATTCAGGAACAGCTTTGGTGGAGGCATTCCTGGACTCTTCAAAGGTGACATTGATAGATTCATCTATCACCTTTCTTTTGTTGTTGTATACTCTGTAGGCTTTGGAGATAGCAGAGTATCCAACAAACACACCTTCATCAGCTTTTGGTTCAAACTTTGCCAGTTGGTCCCTTTGATTTAGAATGAAGCAGGGACATCCAAACACATGGAAGTAGCTAATATTTGGCCTCCTCCCTTTGAGCAGCTCATAGGGAGTCTTGTTGAACCTTTTCACCAGTAAGGATCTGTTTTGGGTGAAGCATGCAGTGTTAACAGCTTCAGCCCAGAATGATGAAGGTAAACCAGATGCACACAGCATGGTTCTAGCAGCTTCAATGAGGGTTCTGTTTCTCCTTTCAGCAACTCCATTTTGTTGTGGAGTTCTTACTGCTGAAAAGTTCTGTGTAATCCCTTTTTCCTCACTGAAGTCCTCAAGGGTACTGTTTCTAAATTCAGTACCATGATCACTTTTAAGCTGCTTTACTTGAGCAGAGTTTAGCATTTCCATCTTTTTAACAAATCCAATGATTTCTCTAGCAGCCTCTCCTTTGCTCTTCAAGAAGATTACCCATGTAAACCTGGAGAACTCATCAACCATTACTAGAGTGTATCTTCTTCCTCCTAGACTTGGGACATTGACTGGTCCAAACAAGTCCATGTGGATTAAGAAGAGAGGAGTATCAATAGAAAAATTATGCTTGGATATAAAAGATGATTTTCTCTGCTTACCTTTCTCACAAGCTATGCAGAGTCTATCCTTAACAAAGGTCATGGAAGGCAAACCTGTTACCAACTCTTTCTTACAGAGTTTGTTGATATTCTTGAAGTTCAGGTGTGACATCCTTTTGTTCCATAACCAGTTCAGGTCTGCATTGGTTCTTGTGAGAAAGCAGGTTTCAGTTGTGGAATCAGCAGATTTCATGTCCACAACATATACACTTTTCTTCCGTTGAGCACATAGCACAACTTTGCCTTGGGAATCCAATATGTAACCCAGGTGCTCATCAAAGTTAACCTTGTAGCATCACACAGTTGACTTATGCTAACAAGGTTATGTTTCAGCCCAACCACATAGGCTACTCTTTTGAACACTGCAGCACCAGCTTTAAGAGTTCCATATCCCTCAGTGGATCCCTGTACATTGTCACCAAATGTGACTTTTGGCCTTTTTTCAGACCTGAGATTATTCAGCAGGTCCTTGCAACCTGACATGTGCCCTGAGCAGCCACTGTCCAAGTACCAAACCTGGGATGGTTGTTTGTCCTGCAGAATGTCATAGGAAAATATTAGTTACTTTTAGGGGAACTCATCACAGTGATGAGTTCTCCTACTTCATCAACATGTATTGATGGACTAGTGATATCCACATTAATATTTCCTATTTGAATGATATCAGTTTGGATACCACTCTCATTGACTAAGTTACTTCCAACACTGCTTGTTTTAGCAATGATGGAACTAGCAGAGTCAACAGGCCTCATGTCCTCAGTTTCAGGACAGTCTTTGGACATGTGTGTCTTCTTTCCACATTTATAGCATTTTCTCTTTTTAGCCTTTTTGGAAGAAGAGCTTTCAGAAACACATTATGAATTATTTCTGTTGATTTTATCAGCAGGTTTAGCAAACTTATTACTATTTTTTGATGAATCAACAGCTTGGGTGGATGGCACAATAGCAACAGCTTTGCCCGTTTCTTCTTTCCTCTTTTTGGGAGGACAGATGTCAAAAACAGGAAGCTTGATTGGTTTTTGACCTTCCATAGGTTTGGGAAACTTATTCCCAGATTTCTCAGGCTGAGCAATGGCTTTGCCTTTGCCCTTACTGAGATGTGATTGATACTGCCTTTCAGCATAGTCACTGTTTCTGGTTTTGAAAGACTTATTTTCATTTATAACCAGTTTTCCACTATGATTTGAAAACTTATTTGAAACCACAGCAGATTTGCTTTCAACATGAGACTTACCCTTGTTGAAAGCAGGCTGCTTACCTTTTGAAAACTTATTTTCAAAATGTTTAGCATCAAAAGGATTAACATGTCTCTTACCATCAGCTTTGGACCCAGAGCCTGTTTTGTCAACAGGTTTAGTGTCAATGGCTGCAGTTTGAGTATGTTTTCCTTTCTTTTGCTTGTGTGAATCAGCATAGCACTTAGCAGGCTGATTTGATGGAGAACACATTTCATCATCAGCTTTTGGGCCTTTTTCACACAAGCTGTCAGTATTTTGAGGTCTGACAAACCTGTTTGTTGAGACCAGCTTTCCATTTACTTTCTGGATGAAAGTACTAGGAAGCTCACCAAGAGTGGATAAGTCATCTTTCAGATTATTAGTCTCAACAATAGAAGCTGCTTTGTCAAGATCCCCTCCAAGATAGGCTTGGATTTGTGCAGGGATCTGCTGACTGATGCAATGGCTGACTTTTTGTGCAGATTGGCACCAAGAGTCAACTATCTTTTGAAGCTTTGCATGTTTTACATCTGTTTCTCTCTTTTCTTCCAGTAAAATAGAGTTGATGTGTTTTAGTTCATCAAGCTCAGTTTCCAACTTATGGAAACTGTCCAGTTTACTAGTTTTAATTTCAAGATCAGTTTTAAGCTTAGAGATTTCATATAGTAAAACATTATGCTTCTCAACAGCAGCTTTTAAATCAACTAGAATATATTCAAACATTTTTACTTTTTCATCAGAACTGTAAGCCATAAAATTTTGTACCTTGTATATCATTGTAGGGTTCCAGTTCTCCAAGTTGCTGAAAGCTTCAGCTTCAGCCAAGTCCTGTTTGAAATTGCTAGTTGATGGGACATCAGTATTGGCCATCAGACAATTATTGTCTTCTTCATCTGAGGATAAATCAGACTCCTCCCAGTCACATGTCTCTGCCATCAGTCCCTTTTGCTTGTTGGAAGCCACTGAGTTTTCCAACTTTTTCAGCTTAGCCATGGCCATAAGGTACTTAACCCTATAGCCATCGTCCCTGTTAGTCTTGTATGGTTTGGAAGACTGTCCAACAACTTTTGACACACAGTCAGCAGCTACATGGCCAGTTTTGCCACATTTGAAGCACTCAGCTTTAGATTTATCAAATGCCTTCTTCTTGACAGCATTTGAGTTCCCCTGCAGCATATTTCTTCCAAACCTCTTCTTGTTGAACTTTTTGACAAGCATTGCTATCATCTGCTCATCATCAAGCTCAGCAAGATCCGCACTGTCTTCCTCATTAGACATTTCCTCTCTTTCATCATCAGCCTGTTGATCAGGTTGTGTGAACACATCACATACCTGCCCAACAGGTTGTCTCGCGCTGGCCACTAAGGCAGCACCTCTCTTGGACATTTCCAAGGCATTTCTCTTCTGCTGCCTTGACTGCTCATCATTTAGTAAGGATCCATATAGGTTTACAAGATCCATACCTTTATTGGTACCTGAATTTCTCAAGATGGTAGAAAAGTAGTTCCACTCTTCAGGCAAGATGTCCAAGAACTTGTCCACCAGGGTCAGGCTGTTCTTTATGATCCCAACAGCTTTGAGATCATTAACAAGAGCAGTAAACCTGGTGTAGGTTTCTGTGAGTGTCTCCTTTGGTTTTGCAAAGAAGAGTTCATACTGTCTAACAAGATTGTTAATCCTGTTGTCCAGTGTGACTGTGGGTCCATCATAGACGGTACACAAAGTGTCCCACATCTCCTTTGCAGTCTTCATCTTCTCAACCTGTTCGAACACATGATCAGTCAGAGAGATAACCAGGTTATTCCTGGCTTTTGCATCCAGAGCAACCAGTCTTTTGTCTTCATCAGACCATTGAGCTTTAGACTTCTCAAAGGTTCTGATTTCAGGGGCAGCTCCTTCAACAGCATGAGTTATGGTAGTAACAAAGGTTGGCACATAGGGACCTTCCATTACTATCTATGGTAGTTGTACATCCAGATTCTCCAAGTAGAGCATCATTCTGCACTTCCAACCAGAGAAGTTTGATGATTGAACTTTGGGGGTTTGCCCATTGACCATTGTCATAGTAGGATGAGGAATTTGCAGCACTGTTGTCCATGGACAAGTAGGGAGAATAAGAGATCTAGAGTTGACACACACTCTATCCGCTCTGATACCAGTAGTAGGTCCCAAAAGGTTTCCCAAGTGTATAGTTCTAAGCTGTAGAGGGGGGGGGGGTGAATACAGCTATTTAAAACTTAACAATCTTTTTCTCAATGTTTGTGTATATTATTAACAAGTGTTAATTACAAACAAGCTTGAATGCGAAAAGGTTCAAGCTGAGATGACAGATACAACAGTTGTTCAGCTAATCTAAGACACACTCAGACTAGATACAATGACTATGCTCACTTAGATGCACTCACTATTTTTACAAAACTAAGATGGACAGCTTACACAAGAACAACTTAGACACACTCTACTGTTTTATATAAGCAGACTTGCATGCATGAAATAACACACTTCAATGCACGTTCTGATTTCACACTCTTGATATCTCATAATCCTTAGAAGCTTCCTTTTATACTCAAAAGGCGAATCTCAGTGAAGCTTCTTCATTGGACAGATGAGATAGTGGAAAGTCTTTCCAAAAGGATAAAACACCTTTGTGCACGTTCTGATAAAGTATATTTGTCTTCACATGGCAGAATCTTTGTCTTTTCCTTTTTGTCACCGTTGCATAAGGCATTAACCAAAAGAGGAATGTCAACTTTGCATCTTTCTACTTTTGCTAATGCCATTTTGATATAAGAAAAGGTCTGTCACCCTTTTCAGGTGTCCGTTTGTCTTCATGTAACAGAACAGCGTGGGCAGGCTGTGCAGTTCTATTTTCAACTTTGTCTTCGACTTGTAAACTGATCTTGTAGCCAAAAACAATACATGAGGACTTGGAAACATATTCCATAAAGTGCTTAACCTGTTCACAAAGAACAGAACACTTGTAAACTGTCCAAGCTGCTCAAGAGAACAGAGCAGCGTAGAAAGTTTATGTCCAGCCTGTTCTGCAGACAGAACAGCTTGGACAAACTGCCTTTGTTGCAACGAATGCAACATGGTAAACAGCTTTGGGCTGATATTGCAAATCACTTTTCAGGTTTCAATAAGGCATATAACAAGCCTTAAATTCTACCTTCAAGTGCATCAACAGGCTTGATTAGAAAATCTCCCCCTTAGATGTACAGCAGGTTTGACTGAGGCCTTTTTGTGCCTAACAAGTTACTTCTCCAAAATTGATCTTCGTTCTGGTTATCATCAATTGAAAGTCAAAGAAGAGGATATCCCGAAAACGGCTTTCCAAACAAGATATGGTCATTACGAATTCTCGTAATGCCTTTCGGTCTAACAAATGCACCAGCAGCGTTCATGGATCTCATGAATCGCGTGTGCAGACCTATGTTGGATGAGTAAGTTATCGTGTTCATTGACGATATTCTGATTTACTACAAAACGGAGGCTGATCATGATGTTCATCTGCATGAATTGCTAGAGCTATTGAGAAAAGAAAGGCTCTATGCAAAATTCTCAAAGTGTGAATTCTGGCTCAGACAAGTATAACCTTATATTGTCTCGAGCTATTTCTTAAGCGTTCTTTGTTTTCAATAAAACTAGAAATTCTACTTTGCTATTTTTGTAGATTCAATTCCTTGGCCATGTCAAATCTGGCGAAGGTATTTCAGTTGATCCGTCCAAAATCGAGGTTGTTCAGAAGTGGCAAATACTTCGCAATGCCTCAAAAATCAGAAGTTTCCTTGGATTGGCTGGTTACTACCGGCGATTCATTAAAGACTTCTCGAAGATTGTTGTGCCACTCACCATGCTAACACGAAAGAACACACATTTCGTATGGTCGGATAAATAGCAAAAAGCTTTTGAGACTCTGAAGCAAAATCTTATTCAAGCGCAAATCCTAGCCTTACCAGAGGGCAATGATGACTTCGTTGTCTGTAGCGATGCATCTGGTACAGGTTTAGGTTGTGTCCTCATGCAAAGGGGAAAAGTCATTATCTACGCTTCAAGGCAATTGAAAGATTACGAGAAAAGTGCACCAACTCATGATCTTCAGTTGACTACCGTTACCTTTGCACTGAAAATCTGGCGTCATTATCCCTATGGTACTATGTGTCAGCTTTATACTGACCATAAAAGCCTTACACACCTATTTACTCAAAAGGACCTAAACATGAAACAGCGACGGTCCTTGGAGCTCATCAAGGACTATGATTGCGAGATCCTATATCATCCCGGTAAAGCCAATGTGGTCGCAAATGCTTTGAGTAGAAAAATCTATCTAGAAAAGTGTTGCTATGCTCTAACTCCGATTGTATGATCTTCTGATCTCATTAAAGATATCAAATCTGCTCAAGCCGAAGCGCTGAAGGAAGAAAACCTTTGTTCTGAAAATTACAAAAAGAGAGACAATTACAATTCAAAAAATATTACAAATTTACTTTCTCCCCCTCAAACTGATATCCAGTCCCCCTAATCTAAACAACTATAAACAAAAAGAGATACAACATATACGTCTCTGAAGATTTGAAGATCAAAGAGAGATAAAGAGAAGAAATATCAATTTGAAGACTCAGAGTTCAAAGAGAAAAAAAGAGAAAAGAATTGAAGTTCCTAATCTGAACTTTAATTGAAAATTTCTTTCATCTCTAAAAGGGAGATTGTTGTGTACAAATATTAATAGAGATGAAAACAATTATATTGTATAAGTTCAGGGGCTTTATTGTAAATACTTAATACTTTGTATTTTGTATAAATAGGTATAGAATGTATGTTGTTGAATATGGTTGCACGAATCTGAGATAGATAACACATACCGATTGTGTAGAGTGCTGTGGAAGAAAGCTTTCATGAAAGTCTCAATGTAATATTCTTTCTTTCTCTTAAGGGAAAATGACATCAAATATCTCTGAACTTTCGACTTTGTACACATTTATGTAGTGAACTTTTTTTTGTCCACATTTGGTAGTCAAAGTTTCAAAATTGTTCCAATTTGGTAGTTGGCGTACCTTTTAACCGGTTGCTTTCGGTTTCGATGCCTACATGGACAATTTTTTAATGAGGTGCCTACCAGTTTTTATATTATACCCGGTTTTATCTACGTGGCAACCCATTTTTTAAAATCACCCGGGTTTATAACCGAGTTTTTTAAAAAACGACGTTATAAACCCGGGTGATTTCTTAATTTCATACGGCGTTATAAACTCGGGTGATATTAAAAAATGGGTTGCCACGTAGATAAAACCGGGTATAATATAAACACGGGTAGCCACATCATTAAAAAATTGTCCACGTAGGCATCGAAACCGGAAGCAACCGGTTAAAAGGTACGCCTACTACTAAATTGGAACAATTTTGAAACTTTGACTACCAAATGTGCACAAAAAAAGTTCACTACATAAATGTGTACAAAGTCGAAAGTTCAGAGCTATTTGATGCTTTTCCCTACTTTTAATACAATCATTTGATTTATTGTGTTGATTATTGTTGTTCATATCATATGATTGTGTTTAATGTTGAATGAATTGCATGAAATATGAATTCACAAATAACATTAATAGCATATAAAAATTAATATATTAAGATAAGAAAGTGTAAATTAATTAAATATATAGATATATGGAAAAATTATAAAACAAAAATTAATAAAAATTAAATATTTTTTGTCAAAACGAATGAATGATGATGATGATGATAAATATGGACATTTGTGAAAACGTGACAAGATTTCAAAATATGGACTATCAATGTAATTTTTTAAAGTTATGGATGAAACCTGAAAGTTGCTATAAACCACAGGGACCATTTATGTAATTCACTCTATAGTCAAATCAATCGATAATTATTTAATAGTTATTTAATGATTAATAGTCAAATCAATTAATAATTATATAACGATTAGAGTGATTAAAATGGAGGTAATTTGTACACAACAAAATTTTTCTATACACAACAATCTCATTATATAATATCCATTCTATCCTTAAAAGTAACTTTTAAGTACTTTCATGATAAAAAGCTAGTAAGAACAATATAGTCATTTTTAGAGTAATTGTTTTTGAAGTTGTTTCCCATTCTTTTTTCTTTTTTTTTTCCTTTTCTATTTTTGTTGTTTTGTTCTTTTTATATATACTCTGTTTCTCTAGCTTTTTGCTAGAGTTTTTTTTTATTTTAATGAAGCTTCCTTTCCAAGAAAAAAAAAAGTTAATAAAAAAAGTTAAAAAAATTATTAGTATTTTTAACAATTGACCGTTGATATTATTGATAAACTAGTAGTACCACATACGTAAAAATAGCATAATATAAAACTATCTTAAAATTTTTTAACCTTTTATAGCTTTGTACATAAATGTAAGACGACATTTTAATATTTTACGTGCATATCTCTATAAATTAAGAAAAACATCTTATTTAATAAGTGTATTACATGGATAATTTAAATAAATATTTTTCAATTTTTACTATACGAACTTAAAATTAAAAAAAAAAATAAATATTAAACTTAGATGTATTTAAATTTTTAACACTGATATATTAACTTTTAAGTTTATTTTTATTATTAAAATATCTTTAAATGTTGTTTGTTAATATTTTAATAGATATAACATAACTTTATCTTTAAAGAAAATTAAGTTAAAATTTAAAATAAATCTAGAAATACTAATTAGCGTACTAATTAAAAAAATACAAGACACTTTTATAACGTACTAATTAATTCTTAGATTTCAACACCGCCATGAATGGTTTATATACGGCATAATATAATACAATATAGGGTTTATTATGAAAAACCAACATGTTTTCACGTTTTTTTTGTGTTTTCGTCATTCTGTGTTATTTTTTTCATAAAAATTCTCAAGTTAATTTTTTCTTTTTGGCTTTAGTGAAATTTTGACATTAGATACAGATTATAATTAGTAAAGCGAGTTTTTAAAAACTGAAAAACCGGGTTTTAATGTTCAAATTTCACTAAACCAAAATTAAAAAATTGACCTGGGAACTTTTATGGAAAAAAATAAATGGAAGGACAAAAACGCAAAAAACGTAAAAACATGTTGATTTTTTTCATAATAAACCCTACAATATAATATAATGCGTAATAGATTTAGAGACACATTCACACATGTTATAACTAGGTTAATAATTAATGATATTTGATACGATTATTTCGATTGCCAAAGATATTAAAATCTTAATTTTGTAACTCAAGAAATAAACATAATATATTAACTAGTCATGATACCCGCGTTGCGGCGACGTTAGGATTTATAAATAAATTATATGCCAAACATATTTGATCTTCTTAAAAGAAAATGAATTTACATTCCAATTAAAAGACATTTCATGTTCATAAAAAATGTTTATATATGCAATTTCTAACAATCAAATATGACAACTATAAAAAAAATAATTCATATTAAAAGTAAAAAAAAACGTTAAACTTTAATACGCATCCAAACACCCATATTAAAAACGACACTCTTACGTACATACGACACTTGCATGTCAATAGCATGATCAATTTAAGCATATATAATCATGGTATAAGTCCTAAAAGCACAAAACTAACCAAAATCATTGCTCAACTCCAATTGAGTTTCAAATTCAAATTTAAATACAAGATATTTCTTCAATTTCAGTCATAATTTCTGCTACAAAGTTTAACAAAACATAATTAACAACTTAAGTTATGAACTCAAGTCAATAATATGAACCAAAACTCAATTTCAAGCCAAAAGATGCTTTTGGACTTTAGAAACAATACTAGATCTTTAATTCGGTAATTTAAACCTCAATTTGTCAAGCATAACTTGAATTGAAGATCGATAAATATGGAGATAAAGAACCATATGTTACAAAAGGTTTAAGAAAATTATGAGTTAAATTACATAAATAGAGTTTCTAACTCTTTTAAATAAAAAAAATGCTAATTATACAAATATAATTTAGCTTTACTCTTTTAACAACTTAACCCCTAAAACTTTCAGATTTAACCCAAATAACTCCTTAAGCTCAAAAAACCTTCAACTTTCTGGTTTTCACAAAAAATTTGCCCAAAATAGCAATCAATTTTGCTGAAATTGCATAATATAACAACAAACTTTCAAATTGAGTCGGTTTCCAATGAAACTTTCACAACACCTTAAAAATCCTCTAAAAACACCATTTTATAAAATTATTTCAGTTCCCACTGTAAAGTTGAATTTTCACCTGGTAAAATGTTATTCTTTGCATAAAATAGCAATAAAATTTCATTTGACGTCCAATAGGCTGCACCAGCAATCTCAAAGAGAGTGTCCATTCCTCCGTTAATTGAAACCATTAGCATCCTTCAAAGCCACCACCATTATAGGCTGCACCAACAATCTCAAAGAGTGTCCATTCCTCGAAACCCACAAATGTCAATTTCCTATAAAATCAAACTGAAACCAGATTTACAAACCGATTCAACTATTTCAAATCCATATGTTTTAATGTAAGCTAATCGGACAAATTGAAAAGTGTTTGAAATGGAGCATAAAAGAGGAACTATTCAAGGAAAATTGAGGCCTTCAATTCCTTTCATATGACTTTCGTTGCTGTTGTGAGAACGTCGGATAAATATAATTGTGGGGAAAAATGAAAACCACATGGCGACATAAAGCACAAGCAAAGATCGGCCGCACAATATTGAAGAAAAAAATCCATCTGATCAAAGATAAACAAATAATTTTGATGATAATCCTTATAATTAGTAAAGCTGAGGACGTTTACCTTTTAAACCCATATGCCAAAATCAATGAAATGGACATGATTAAAGATAAAATCCATCATATTGAAGATAAATATGAACAAAGGGATTTGCAACCTCCACGGGCACGACTTCAATCTCGGAGAAAACAAGAAATAATGCAATAAACCCTAAATTCAATTACAATTAATGCTAGAACTTAGAACGGGATGGAGCGAAACAAGTCACCATTTATTGTTGTCGGTGGTTGTCCGGTGTCGTCATGGGCGGTGGATGTAGTAAGCGATGGAGGACAAAGTGGATGGACGTGAGATTTCTTAGATGAAAGAAACTGAACATCCCTTGGTTCCCAGAAGAAGTAGACGAAGCCTATTCTTCGCAATGGAAATCTGAGCAGAAGGGGTCAATATATGTTTCTCCTTCTGTCGCAATAGCAGTGGTAATTAAAGGAGAAGCCATGGAAATGGAAAGCACAACGAAGCAGGATTCATGAGAACGTGGGGAGTGAAATTGGAAGAAGTGGGAATGGTTGTGAAGCCATCCGAGTGGATCTCAAATTTCAGTAACAGGGCTTAATTGTTTAAGCCTCATTATAACATAGTAATAGATTTGTAAGTGTATACAAATGACCTAATGAATTGCCTTCGTGGACATTGCACTGTGTATGCTTTTGGTCTTGTTTATTGTAATGTGAGTCACTAACACATGGACAACAAAAAAGCACCATTGCATCATAATCAACATCAATGAAAAGGAACATTTCAGGCATACAAATTCAAAGTCAAAAGCATATAGGTCAATTCAGAATATTAATTAAAAACAATCATAATGCAAATGACAATGTCTATTCACTAAGTTATCCAAGTATGTAACAATCACTTTTTGTTATTTATATAAATTTTCCAAGCATATTGTGCCCCACGACACGTAGTTTAATACCAGAAGAGAAACAATGCTAACCTTTCGCGATGGAAAGACATACAAAATTTATATATATCTCTCCCTCAACAGCTAAACGTTGTCACTGCACCTAAGTAGCCGCCACAAGCCCACTACATATTGCAATTACTTGCCCTTGCCAAACAACAATAATAATAAACAGCTGATCACCTTGAATGTTACCTGGAAACAAATGCCATATATTCATACATGATCTTGTTAGTAAATGATCTAACAAGCAACCAGTTTGAAATCAAAACTAAAGAAATATTATTATAGTTTAGGCATCCTAACTTAGCAATGCATTTGAATTTTATGAATATAAAATCAAATCATTAGTCGTATCCTTTTGCCTAGGAACTGTCATAGATATACCAATTAGTTTGCTGTCCAACGTGGTTAAATAAGAACCGATAAAACTTGAAAGGATGGAAGAAGTCCATCGCTTCTAAGTTTTTGTTGCAATTAACAATGTATAATCAAAACCTAATAGATTGAAAAACTCATGTTCAACACACCAAATTTAGAGCGAAATTTACCTGTATCTTGCAATTAAACTCTGAGCTGCTTTTGCATGCTCAAGTTGAGTAAACTACAAATATAAATAGGAAATGAATTATATGTTGATGTTGAAAGATAAGAACACCAATAAGAAAGTAGTGGTTGAAATTTGAAACACTGACTTGAACAAACCCAAAATCTTTACAATGTCCTGTTTCAGGATCCGTCGGCAGTTGCACCAACTCCACAGGGCCAAATGCTTCAAAAATCGGAAATCATCATAAGCACTAGAAATTAAAATTTAGAAGACAACAAGAATTCATAAGCATTTGAAGAAGAGAAATTTGAAGCATGTTTTTGAGCCCTTATTCGGAAGACAGAAGTCTAAATTCTATATGTATTTTATGAGTCCATGGCTATGTAATGATTGGACATTCAATACGGTATATAAAACACTTGTACCATTCCATATGCTTTAGTGGCAATTAAACTTCACACCAAATTATTTTTTTGCACTAACACTAAACAGTATATT
Source organism: Centrapalus pauciflorus (assembly GCA_020465985.1). Classification (NCBI taxonomy): domain Eukaryota; kingdom Viridiplantae; phylum Streptophyta; class Magnoliopsida; order Asterales; family Asteraceae; genus Centrapalus; species Centrapalus pauciflorus. The sequence goes on along the minus strand of JAANYP010005789.1, from coordinate 46,341 downwards.
GAGTGGGCTCTGCACATCCTATAAAATTAAAACTCTATGCACCTACATAACTTCCATACATGATGTATTTGGATATATTTGTCATGTTAGCCTGGATTAGTGGATCTCTTAAGTTTAAAAGAGTCAAGTAAGTTCCTTTGAGAAGAAGTTTATGCATCCCAATTCAAGAATCTCAAAGCCATTATTAAACCAATACTTTATATTGCATTAATTGAATCACCCGTGAGTCCATGACACTGAAAATACTAAAATCTCTCAAACTTTGAAAGGAAAAGAAAGATGACTCTATAATCTACGATAAAAGAAGCAAGGACAATGATTAATATTACTTTTCACGAAATACTCCATGAGACAAGCAAGGCATAAAACCCAAAATGCCAGAATTTATTTCACATGAAAGAGGAAAATCAATTTAGGGACAATAAACTGTAGATGGATACCTAAAGCTTAGAGATTTAATCTGCAAGCATTACCTAAATGAAGTGTGGCAGTGTAAATTTTATCTTACCTACTTAAGTTGCAGCTCAGTCATGTTGAAGTGCAAATTTCCCACATACAGCTTCCGATCAACAGCACCATATGGTCCTGCAATACCAGCTGCTCCACCAGTTGAAGCATTAGATTGCACAAGGTTCTTTTCAGCCTCTGATGGTTTAACCATTACAGGCTGTCCAAGAAGTAGATGACCAGATAGTGCAATTGCCATCGGTACAGACATTGCATCATAAAATTCAATATACCTGCAGTTATTAAAGACGGAACTAAATTACAGAGCACCAAAGACTTAGCCAATCGGCCATAACCAGCCACTTCCGTAAACAATAATATAATTGTGATACAAAAAAAAAAATTAAAATTTTGCCTTCCCCTTTCCATTCTGTTTCAATTTTTATGCCTGGCAGCATACAGTGTTCTTCACCTCCATCAAGGCATATTAACACTACATTTGCCTTATTTACCAAAATGTGTGCAAAATATCATTCATCATAGATTGTCAGACTCTTAATACACATGCTCAAGGATATTGATATATCATGTATCCAACTTTTTCATAAAACCAAATACAAGTTATTTTCAGAAATAAAAACAGCATAGAGCAAAGGCACCAACCCAACTCCTTTCGACCTTCGTGAATTTCGATCCATGATCAATCGCACATCTCTCACCTGCAAAAATGACAATAACCAAAAATTTACAGCAAAACATGGTTCCAGGACAATATTGAAAATACTATACCATCATGGACGACCATGATATATATTTACCACACGAGAGGATGCCTAACATGTCCACAAAAATTCACTCACCCAATGAGTACATTGAAGACTATAAAATCAGTATTAAGATGGAAAATAGATACCATTTACGAAGATGAAACATCGGTTATTCGGTTAACCTATCATCAAAAGACATAAACAGAATGAATTCACATACAAGCGCCACTTTTCCCCGGAGTTTTTTTGTTGAGATGATCTTCAAATGTAATAATAACTGGAAATTCAGAAGCCTGGAATGCATAATCCTTGATAACTTTCAGACATTTCCTGAGTTTAACAGCGGAAGTCAGAGTCCTTTACAGAAAGAAAAAGACAAAATCACAAGAAAAAAACCCAACATAATTCTGAAACACTAAAACAGCAATCGCTCATGAACCAAATAAAAAATCATTGACGTTAACGAAATCAAATCCATACCTTCCATGACAAACTTTTATATCAGTTTTTGTCTGGTTCGGCCAGAGATCCAGTTCAATACCTCTTACACCTTTCTGTAGGGCCCTTATGATAGGCTTAACACTGCTATTCGTTGAAACCAAAGTTGAATTGCAGAAATTGTACAGTTGAAGCATGGACTGGAACCCTAGATGGTGAATCGCAGAATGCTTGGAGTGGTGTTTCTTGCAATTGAAGCACCACATAAGGAAATGTGAACAATTGCCCTGCTAAGGCGATTCCAACCCTTGGATTTTTTTACCTTAGTGATAAAGTATGGCATACCAAAGAGGAGATGATGTGTTAGAAGCAGGAATTTTCGATTGAAATTGGTAGGTCGCATGAGGGGGGAAGGGAAAGAACGAACGTGATAACCTAGAAGAGGATCAATGGTTACTTCATCAGAGGTAGAAAGCGCACGTCGAAGAGGAGCGCTTCATCGGAATTGTAGGAGAAACCGCGCAAGAAAGCATTGTAATTGGAAATCTGAGAATAATTGGAAATCTGAGAAGAAGGGATGAAAGTAGGTTTTTCCTTCTGTGCAATCACAATGCCAATCAAAGTAGTAGCCATGGAAACTGAAACGAACGTAGGAGGAATCAGGGAACGTTGGGGGAGTGAAATGAGGAGGGAGAACAGGTGGCAGATTGTAAATGGAGGTGTTGAAAATCTGAAAATAACCATTTTAGGTGCTTTATAATAGAGTAATAGATTTGTGCATTCATGAAAACTGAAAAGCATGAAAGAATATTTGCTGAGACTCAAAATTACTTGTCATTATTTTTTTATGTGTTAATAATTAAATGTAATAAAAATATTATTCTACGCTACTTACGTTTTTCATATATTTTAATCGATGGCTATAAAACTTAAATTACAGAACATTATAATAAAACTAAAACAAAGTGATAACTTGCATATTAAAATTAATTTGCATAATTAAATTTAATTTGTTTCAAGAAAAATACAAACACTTTTTCTCGCTAATATATTGTGTTTGTAATACTACTTCATTTTTTCAATCATCTCATCAATGTGATAACACAAATTTAGTTTGAAACAAGAGTTGAGCACAAAGTTATACACATCAACAACAGAACTAATCAAGAAGCTATACAAACATAAGAAGAAACGATCATTTCTAAAAAGGTAAGCATTGAAAGAACAAAAAAAGGTATCCACACAAATCTACTTCATCCCTCAACAATTCTCTTTCTTGCATACCAGAATTTTTTAGCTTCAACAAATTATAAACTCTTTTTCAAATATTGCATGTTTGCAACAAGACTACTTACACTTTTAGAATTAATAAGATACTCAAATGAACAAATATATATGGTCAAGACAATCGAATCCAAATTCTTTATGTAAAGTTCATGGAGAAAATAAAAGGTACCATGCCCATCTTCCATCACCTGTTAGTAAATTGTAGACATATACCATGCTGACCAACCTCCATTTACATCATTATACACTTGTCATGCTAGTTTTGGTTGTTGCTGTCGATCAGTGTTATATTGTGGCTTGGTTGATCGACACAAATTGAAGCTTGGTACTTTAGGTGTGTAGCGAGTATCATTGATAACAACGAAAATGAGATTTATGATTTAGTTTAGCGAGTATCATTGATAAAAATTTTAATTGGTAACCCAGCTATATTAATGTTGTTGTTAGAAAGAAAGAATAAGAAATTTAAAAGAAGACATGTATGTGGATCGATTGATTTTAGTCTAATCAGCCTAATTATACGCGAAATTGAAAGAAGTAATAAATTTTCTTGTAAAACTGATAGACGATTCAATTCCTATCAACATCACCTTTAATAAATGAACATGCATCTATTTTCAATCGTGATTGTGTCGCATGAAACAAGTCGTTTCCCGCCTGAAAGGATTCTAGTGACCATCAACTATTTGAGAAAGAGTGAGGGTGGATCAAAGTAGTAGTGTTGCCGGTACATCATTTTTAGGCTACCTACAATGGTGTTCAACGAAACCCGTGACGTCCATGGTCACGACTTTACCTTCAGCACAAGTGAAAATGAGAGATTAAAAGGAAATAAACCCTAAGTTCAATTAGGACAGGACAGAAACCAATAATATTCCAACTTCATCTAAATTCTTTTTGACAAGTTACTTTGCTTTGACAGAACACATTTGATGATAAAGGTGAACCCAATCGAGAAATTTGTGTAATTATTAAAATATTAGTGCTATACTTACATAAGGAAATACAAAACTCACGATCAACATTGATATCAAAGCATCTTGCTTCAAACATACAAGCTGAAAATAAAATTCTACAAATATCTAGAATAAACAATTCCTTAAACGGTTGGTGGTTATGATGAAACAACCAATTAATTTCCAATGGGAGTGAGAAACTTACAATTAAATAACTTGGAATTTTGATTCAACTGCAAACATACTGATGCTTGTACTTGATGGTATTAATGACCATGTATGAACAATAAACAATGGGGATCAAAGATGACATATTTGAAATGGAAGGTTCTCCATTTCATACAGGGTTATAGATGAGTAAGAAATTTACATGAAGATTGATTCTCCTATGGAGAAGAATGCTCTTATAGTCCTGTTGCAATGAACAAATTTTGCATTAGGGGGAAAATAGGGAAAATATTTGTAGCAGTTCAGATCTAGCAAAAATTGTAATACGGATGCATGTGCTTCAAGAGGAGGAAAAACACAGCTAGGATGATTTCCGTACTTGAATTTTCAACAAAGAAGAAACCTTTAATGCAAGAGAAATCAAAGAACTTGAAAGAGGACAACCGAAAAATTCCAAAAAATATCAAAGTCGAACTCGAATCGACATAAAATATATATTGAATGAGGCTGTTGTAGAACACAAACATTTTAAAAGACATATTAGTATATAGAAGACATGAGAATGAAGGTAATAAACTCCATTAACTCATATTTCTCGATTCATCTAATGGAGTCATTTGCATCTAATAAGTCACCTGTATAAACCTATATAAACAATGGCAATCAATTGCTCAAAAATGATTTTGTACAAGCCTTTACTTCTCACAATAAAGCTGAAATCATCTTTAAGTAAAACATATATCAGTAATAGAAAACAACGACATTCTGTATAAAACAATTAGCACCAATTTAATGTAAATAATGGCAAGGAAAAAATGGGTTTTTATTGTATACAGGATTTTATGAAGCACGACTTGTGTTTCAATTGGGTTTTACATAAAGAGATCGAGCCCCTACGAGAAACATCATTCAAGTCACGTTGAAGCAAGTCGTGTTATGGGATGGCCACACATACAACGTAGTGCATTGAGACATTACAAGACAAAAAAAAATCAAGGGATCAAACCCAAGTGGTGTGGTGGCATTAGTCTATATTGTAAACAATCGATTAACTTAAACAACTACAATATGTTCAAAAGAGTAGATAAATAGACAAAGAACATAAAGAATGCCACAAAAACAATGATTATATCATTTATATATGATGTCATAATGCCAATGAATATGTGAACATGTAAGACGGAATATACTATGATGAAAAAAAAAGCATAAATGGTAGAGATTACACGATTAAGGCTGTGTAGCGAATCTGGCTAACAAGACTATCAAAACAAATAAGATAAACAGAGAAGGTCATTATTTAAGTGGCAGCATTTCAGCCGTAATAAAACAACCAAGCGGTAGCAAATATAGCATCGAAACCAGTACTTAAAATTTGTTGCCCCAACCCAAACAACATCAAATTTATTAGGTCTTTAAATGATGAAAAATGGTAGAGATTGCAACCTAAGATACTTCTATAGGAATTGTCAGAATCTATAACGAGAATGCTTTGTTGCAGTCAACGAAGCAGAAAATGGTAAGCATAAGTAATGAATACGAACTTTCATAAGTTATCCCATAAGAAGATCTACTACCTTAGAGAATCTTAATAACGTAAACACACTTGATAAATTGAAACGAAATTTGGAACTCTAACGAGAAACTTCAATCGCGCACTAAAAAGAGCAAAGACATAATCAATGAGATCGATGGTGAAGTTAGCCCCAACTCCCAAGCATACAATAATGAAGTTTGCATAGTCAACAAAATACTTTGAACAAATTATGATAGACAATTGTATACACTTGTAAATGTCAAGATTACCTGATGTGGCATTGTAAAGAGTTGGCACTTTCACCCTTTCATCCCAACCTCTGTTCGTACTTTATAATCTCAATTAACCTGACACACAAGAGAAATGGAAATAAAACAAATCAAATAGAAATAAAAATAGACAAATTCGAATTGATATAAAAAATTAAAGAAATTAATTGAAGCAACCCGTTGAAGAATTGCAGTGCAATCAATCTCCAAAATAAATCGAAGCACAAGACAGGAGAACGAGAAGAAATCTGAGCACATGATGGTGGTCGATGAAGTGAAAGGAAGAAGAGTTCACCATATTGTGAAGAAACTGAAATCTGTAGAAATAAATTGGTATGGAATCATGAGGTAAGTGGAAACGTACTGCAGAAGAAAATAAAAGAGACAGACTGGTTGCGCATGATTCAAGAAAATAAAAAAAATACATTTGTAAAGTAGAGGATACTTACGTTTGATGACAGTCCTGCAATTTTGATGATGGTCCGACAGATTGAAGATGAAACAAACAATTTTGATGATGGTCCATCAGATTGAGGATGAAACAAACAATTTTGATGATGGTCCTTACAATTTGTAAAGTAAAGGACACTTACCTTTGAAACCCATATGTCGAAATGGATGAGTTGAAGATGATTAAAGACAAAATCCATCAGATTGAAGATGAACAAAGTGATTTGCGACCTTCACAGTCACGACTTTAATCTGGGAGAAAACAAGATATAATGTAAAAAACCCTAAAATTCAATCTCAACTGTTGTTGAGACTTAGAACGGGAGGGAGTGAGGAACCGGTTATGGTTGTTGGTGGTGGTCTGGTGCCATTGTTGGTGGATGTAGCGAGCGATGGAGACAGTGGATAGATTTGTGTTTGTTCTCTCAGTTAATTTCAATTGCAGAAGCCAAAAAGAGGAGATCGTGGGAGAAAGAGCACGTGTCAATATTTAATTGGGTTTGTTCAGAATTTTCAACATTAACTATCGTGGGGAAGGTAACCATTTTAGCTCCTTTATTATATAGTAATAGATTAGTCATCAAGACCAATGCTGTAACAAGTACCATTTATCATCTGGAAACGGGTAAAGGTCTTGAGCTAAATAAAACCCATCCTCCTTGACTAACCAAACACATTTTTGTGGTTTTCTAAATTTTCCAGTATCACAATATGTATGACTTGTAACTAAATCATACACATTAAAAGAAGTCGTCTTTGAATTTCAAAAGAAATAAGCATAAAAAAAGTGCCAAATCTCGTGCGGAAGCTCCAGTTTTCGTTACCATTAAACGAAAGTGTATGGTTTCAAAGATCATCATCTCCTGATTTTGGATGAATAGTTATAGGATCCTGGATGCCGTTATGTAACAACCTGAACTTTAAATTACGGCAATTAACAATGCTTACCGTTAATTGTAAGTTAAATGATATTTGTTTTAAGTGATTTAAAATATAATTTCAAAGTAAATAATAAAAGTTGTTATTTAGTTAATAAAAGCTATTAATAACTTATATGTGTTATTTATATAATTAGCAAAGTTTTGAGATGGAAAACAAGAAAGATAAGTTAAGGGGTGTAAATTGACAAATACCCAAATCAAAGAAATAAAAATGCCTACAAATACCTAAATCAAAGAAATAAAAATGCCTCTTTCTCTCTCTCTACAAGAACATACGCCTTCTTCCTCTCTCTCACTTGTGTTCTTCATCAATTCACCAACAAAATCAAGATTAAAGGCTTGAAATTGTTAATAAAGTATCAACAACAAGAATACATCAAGATTGTAAGGTAATCTTCTTATTTAATTTGATTCTTGTGTGTTCACGGCTTCTGGGAAAATATATATTTGTCATTCAAACCTCCAAATTGATCCTCATAGCATGTTTAAAACTTGAAATTTATCACATGCATGTTCTTAATATATGCTTAATTGTTGATTCTTGCATTTCTAAGTTTTAATTTAAACATTGTAATAAAAGACAACAACTCATTTGGTCTTGTTTTCTGTTTTTCTTTGAGTCCGAGAATTAGGCCAAGAATGGCCTTTGGCCTTCGGCTATAGTTGCATGATCATGTATGTGTGTTGGTTGCTCATTTAGGTGTCCAAATCGCAATTAAACCTTTGATTTGCTGCTGAAATATGATTGAAAAACAGAAAGCTTAGTGCTGGAAAATAGATTTAAACAAAATATTTGACTGCTGTGAATGTTTCTGTTTTGATCTATGAAGGACTGCCCAAGAAGGCCTTGGCCTTCGGCCATGACTCTAATTCATTATAGAGTAGTATTTTGATCATTCAAGAATCCAATTCGTTCATTATTCTTGGATTGTTGCTGCAATGTAACTGTGAAAACAGAAATGAGATCAGCAACAACACCTGATATATATAAATATGTGTGCGTTCTGTGATTTTGGAAGTAGCAGCCCAACAGCAACCGTATGTCCTTTTCTTTGCATATATAGAGTTTGTGTGTGTGTGTTTGTGAGTGTGCTGATCAAGTAAAAACAGAAAGAAAAATCAGCACAACAGTAGCAAATACAAGTGTTTATATGTATTCGAGCTGTTATTGACAGCAAAACATGGCTGTAACAGCAGCCCCCAAAAAGATTAAATCAACGTGGCATTTGACCCTTAGTCCATGGCTTTATATCCATGGCCTAACCCCTAGGCCTTGGCTTGAATTCATTGTCCCCTAATCAATACTTTTATACTCATTGATAGTACCCTACTAGCTTGTATTATGACTATTATAAACGAGAATAATAAACCTGGACAGCAGCACACAAAAACACATTGAAGCCCCATGGCACATGGCCTTAGTCCATAGCTTAAGTCCATAAATTTTGTCTTGATTGCCTTGACTTTTGGACTTGTTATAGGGCCTAAAATGACTTAATAACTAAAATGTGAGACAAGTAAAAGGGGTATGTGATGACGAAAAGACGCACTTGAATGAGTATATATGGACACGTGACACCAAATGAATACGCCTTGAGACTTGAAACTTAGGAAATGAAACATGAACCAAAGTTAAGCCATTGGGTATTTTGTATACATTATACACCCCATATAAATTAGTATTGCATGTGTGTGTGCTTGTATGAGCATTTATTAATTAACGAACATTAAGACATGCTAACAAGCCATAAAAAGGCATAGTTAACTCAGAAACATATAGTTAGACATAATGACAACACAATGACACTCCATATAAGACAGGTAAAATTATCGAACCTTGAATGAAATATTCTAATGAAATTGTTGGCCATATTCATCTCAATATAATCAAAATATGAGAATTTGAGATTAAAGACCAATGAATGAACACTCAGATGATATCAAGTCTAATAAAATATCAAAAATTGATATGAATTACAGATTGAGCAATATGAAAAAGCTAAAAGTCATATTAAAGCGCTTCATTGAGGGCTGTAGCGAAGTGGCGAGCTGTCTGTACGTCTGATATAAATCAGATAGTGGTTCTAACCCACTACAAATTGTGAGCAACAGAGCCAGAGCCAGAGAGTACAATTAACCAATAACTGTGAGTTGTAGATTTTACTTTAACTGCAAATTATGTGAATTGAGACTTTTGTTGCATTATCCTGATTTTTATTGGCATTCCGATCTTATTGAGCATATTGATAAATTGTCATGATTACTATGATTTGTTGAGCCGATCTTTTCTTCTTCTAGCTTCTATTTCATTGACGATTTATTTGATTGTTAAGCTTAACACCATCACTATTACTCAGCGTTGGGTTAATGTTAGGCTTATGATGTGCTGGTTTACATGATGAAAGCACAGAGGGTAGCTAGAGCTGAGCATTCTGATGATACCCTTACAGCAATTACTGGTAGCTAGCCCAGTACGTGGTTGATCCCCACTAATGATGTGTGTGTATGGTGTTATCATTTTCCGAGCCTTCCTTATGAAATTGTCTAAAAGTCTCAAGAGCAATAACAGTTTTATAACTGGGAGCTGAGCAAAGACGCGCATCAAAGAGCATTTAATTGGCCAATGTCCCTTCGAGATTTGAGCTGTGCATGAGCCGAGTGCAGTGCATGAACTTTCAGCGTTCATAATTGCATGTTAAATGTGAATTTCTACATTCTCACTAAGCAATTAAGCTTACCCCGTTGTTGCATTATTTTTCAGGTAAAAGCAAAGGATTGGCTGGACCTAGTTTATAGGTCAGGATTCTGAAAGAGCTTGAAGTGCCTTAGAACTTGTTTCATCACATTGGTACTTTACTGATGATAGAGCTTTGGGGTTCGGGGCTAGTTTATATTATGAGATTTGATGTAATAGTCTAGAAGTTTGTACCTTATTACTTAAAATTGTATCTGTTTGTAATTAACTTTAATTCCGCACTGTTAATTATTATCTTAGTTTCTTGATTGATATTGCATTGCTACTGGGGCCTAGTCTTAAGACCTTTGAGAAGTCTTGGGTCTTACGGGATGGTATCAGAGCAAATAGTTTGAGTGAATCATTGTATTACGTGTAATACATGATCTCAAACTTGTGCAATGTTATAGTATCGATCATGATAGGATGGCTTGAACTAAGATAGGTTTTAGAGACTAGTAGGACGGGGCATGAAAGGGTACAATGTGCTAGACTAATGATCTAAATACTTAGTGATTTGTATTTCAGAGCTACGTCAGGAGAAGGTGGACCATCAGGTGGCATGACCCCATAGCAAGTCCTGGAAAAGATGCAACAACTAATTACCCAGAATAATGAGCAACAAAACAAGTTTATGTTAGAACAAATTGAATCAATAAAGAAAACTGAAAAGAGAAATAAACATAAGAAGAAGCAAACTGAACAGTCAAGCGAATCAAATTCTGATAACGTGCATGTCAATCAACGAGTTGAGCAGCCAAAAGGCTGTACATTTAAAGACTTCAAAGCGAGTGGTGCCATAACGTTTGAAGGCACAGTAAACCCAATACAAGCGTTAGATTGGGTAAGTCATACTGAAGAAATCTTCAGTATCTCAGATTGTCTGGACAGCAATAGAGTTAAGTTCGCTATAACACTATTCGTTGGACCTGCTAGAGCCTGGTGGAAGACGCAAAAGAGCATCTATGGTGAGGAAGCAATTAAGGCACTGGACTGGGAGCAGTTCTTGGAAATGTTCAACGCCAAATACTGTCCAACAGAAAAACAAGACGAACTCGAGATGCAATTGATGCAATTGAAACAAGGAACTAAGACCGTTGATGAATACGAGCATGAGTTCTCGAGACTTTGCGGCTACTCGTCATATCAAGTAGCAACAGAAGAACATAAGGTAAACAGATTCAGACTGGGTCTGAATCCAACATATAGAAGACAAATGAGTAGCATAAAGTTCAAAACGTATCTCAGTATAGTGGAAGCAGCAAGAATGGTGGAGCGGGAATTCACAAATCTTAGTTGTGAACCCGTTATGATGGCTATAAGCCCAACTTGTCCATCTCCACCTAAGAAATAGAAAATCAGTAGATTCTTCAGTTCATCCAAGTCTAGTCAGCAACAGTCACAAGCATATTTTACGCCTCAGAAGACTAAAGCCTATTCCATACAGTCGAAAGCACGACCGTGTAAACGTTGTAGCAAATTTCATAGTGGACATTGCAACCCTAGAGATGTGATCTGTTACACCTGTAAACAGATTGGACATGGAAGTGATGAGTGCCCGGAAAGAAACGCTGTGTGTTATAACTGTGGTGAACCTGGACATTATGCCAAACATTGTCCAAATGCACACCGGCTTACTAATCCTAAACAACCAGTCGGCAGAGCAATGCAACAGAGTACTACAATGATACCGACAGCAAAGGCGCGAGCTTTCCATATAACTGCTGAGGATGATGAGGAGACACCAGAGACGCCAAAAGACCACAATGGTAATTAAATTAAGTGTCTTATATGTTTAAATGTTTTAAATACAATTGTCAGATGAATTTCAATTCCAAAATAATAATAATAATAATAATAATAATAATAATAATAATAATAATAATAATAATAATAATAATAATAATAATAAAATAATAAGTATTGAGTTAGTCTGTACAACTCTGTCATCGATGGTGAATAGTGCGGATGACGTATGGGTTGTATCCGTTGAAGTTACGATACAAATGTCTTTCCAATCAGAAATTATACCTATAAACTATATAGGTATTGGTAATTGAATCATGCACGATTAAAAAGCCCATCACATGTCAATATAAATGTAAGTATTGGATTCTCATTACGTCGACGCGAGACTAGTGAGATGTCCAATATGGAATTCTTATTCCACCTAATGGTGCATAAAAAGTTGTTGCCAAGAGGATGAAGTAATCTTGAATCCAGGGATTTACAAATTAAAAGTCATTCAAAGTTTTGACAAAAGTCAATTTGATTCATAATCTGCGAAGCGATGATGATCATATAATCATCAATGTAATAAAATTGTTCAATAAGTACAGATATCAGACCCCAAAAGCTCTACAGTTAGTTCGAAATCAAACGCAAAGAGATATGAGCTAACTAATATATTGAGTTGCTAGCCGAATTAAATGAGGTATATATTTTAAATCTCAAAGCATAAAGCCCACTTAGTGAATGTACAAATGATAAGTCAAAATTCCTAAAATACCTTAAGATAGTGCATAAATCAGCTAAAAAGCTGTATAATATGGAAATGGCCAATATATGTATTGGTCATAAAGCCAAAGTGGAAAAAGTTATGAAAAACAGATGGTGCTCATTCACCAATCACCAGAATGTTTGTGTCAGATATTAGGAATTCATGCCTACTTTGTAATTCCTAACTACTCTTATCTGAACATAGATAACTTCGAGGACGAAGTTTATGCGTGATGGAGCCCATTCTATAACGACCTGAACTTTAAATTACGGCAATTAACGACCTGAACTATAATTTCAAAGTAAATAATAAAAGTTGTTATTTAGTTAATAAAAGCTATTAATAACTTATATGTGTTATTTATATAATTAGCAAAGTTTTGAGATGGAAAACAAGAAAGATAAATTAAGGGGTGTAAATTGACAAATCAAAGAAAAAAAAATGCCTACAAATACCTAAATCAAAGAAATAAAAATGCCTCTCTCTCTCTCTACAAGAACATACGCCTTCTTCCTCTCTCTCACTTGTGTTCTTCATCAATTCACCAAATGAATACGCCTTGAGACTTGAAACTTAGGAAATAAAGCATGAACCAAAGTAAAGCCATTGTGTATTTTGTATACATTATACACCCCATATAAATTAGTATTGCATGTATGTGTGCTTGTATGACCATTTATTAATTAATGAACATTAAGACATGCTAACAAGCCATAAAAAGGCATAGTTAACTCAGAAACATATACTTAGACATAATGACAACACAATGACACTCCATATAAGACAGGTAAAATTATCGAACCTTGAATGAAATATTCTAATGAAATTGTTGGCCATATTCATCTCAATATAATCAAAATATGAGAATTTGAGATTATAGAACAATGAATGAACACTCAGATGATATCAAGTCTAATAAAAAATCAAAAATTGATATGAATTACAGATTGAGCAATATGAGAAAGCTAAAAGTCATCTTAAAGCGCTTCAGTGAGGGCTGTAGCGAAGTGGCGAGCTGTCTGTACGTCTGATATAAATCAGATAGTGGTTCTAACCCACTACAGATTGTGAGCAACAGAGCCAGAGCCAGAGAGTACAATTAACCTGTAACTGTGAGTTGTAGATTTACTTTAACTGCAAATTATGTGAATTGAGACTTTTGTTGCATTATCCTGATTTTTATTAGCATTCCGATCTTATTGAGCATATTGATAAATTGTCATGATTACTATGATTTGTTGAGCCGATCTTTTCTTCTTCTAGCTTCTATTTCATTGACGATTCATTTGATTGTTAAGCTTAACACCATCACTATTGCTCAGCGTTGGGTTAATGTTAGGCTTATGATGTGCTGGTTTACATGATGAAAGCACAGAGGGTAGCTAGAGCTGAGCATTCTGATGATACCCATACAGCAATTACTGGTAGCTAGCCCAGTACGTGGTTGATCCCCACTAATGATGCGTGTGTATGGTGTTATCATTTTCCGAGCATTCCTTATGAAATTGTCTAAAAGTCTCAAGAGCAATAACAATTTTATAACTGGGAACTGAGCAAAGACGCGCATCAAAGAGCATTTAATTGGCCAATGTCTCTTCGAGATTTGAGCTGTGCATGAGCCGAGTGCAGTGCATGAGCTTTCAGCATTCATAATTGCATGTTAAATGTGAATTTCTACATTCTCACTAAGCAATTAAGCTTACCTCGTTGTTGCATTATTTTTCAGGTAAAAGCAAAGGATTGGCTGGACCTAGTTCGTAGGTCAGGATTCTGAAAGAGCTTGAAGTGCCTTAGAACCTGTTTCATCACATTGGTACTAAACTGATGATAGAGCTTTGGGGTTCGGGGCTAGTTTATATTATGAGATTTGATGTAATAGTCTAGAAGTTTGTACCTTATTACTTAAAATTGTCTCTGTTTGTAATTAACTTTAATTCTGCACTGTTAATTATTATCTTAGTTTCTTGATTGATATTGCATTGCTATTGGGGCCTAGTCTTAAGACCTTTGAGAAGTCTTGGGTCTTACGCGTTAAAATTTGTCAGTTGTGTTGGGAATCAAGGATGGTATTGTTGATGCATTAGTTTCAATGAGTAAAATGAGAAAAAGAAAAACCAAGCTCTTCATGGATGTGTTGAGTGAGTAGACCATATGTTTCTTGTAATGCCGATCCAAGTATAAATAGACCACTTAATAAATGACATCACAACAAATTGCTAAAATAGCATTAAGCTTTTGCTTTTCTAAATTTTATAACAACATTATTTTTTTTAGTTCTAATAGCATCAAGTTATGTACTCTTTACCATTTATAACACAAAATTAAAAAGTTGTTGTAAATGATAAAAAATATATAAAAGTTCTTAATGTTATTAATTTAAGAGAACATAAAAATCCTAATTTTATGTAATAGATGTAATAGACAAATTTCATGTAATAAATAAGAAAATTAATGGGTTAATTTAATTTTAAATTTTAAATTATATAATTACAACTAATAAAACATGGGATACAACACATTAATGTAATATTTTTGAATTTAAAAAAGTTCAAGTAACAAAGTTTGATATACAAGTCATAAAAACATGTGCAACTCCATGTATTAAATGACTGTCATCATAAATTTTTTATCAAATTAAATGAAAATGTTAATTACATGTATTAATTTAATAAATAATAATATTTATTTACTATCTATTAAATACATAAACATGCAATGGTACATGTAGGTCCCAAAAGATATCCCAAGTGTATAGCTTTAAGTTGTAGAGGGGGGGGGGGGGGGTGAATACAGTACTTTAAAAACTACACACAATTTTCTCAATGTTTGTATGTATTATTAACAAATGTTAATTACAAACAAGCTTGAATGCGGAAAGGTTCAAGCTGAGATGACGTCTAAGACTAACTTAAACTAATTACAATGAATACACTCACTAAGAATTAATCACTGTGTTTACAAGACTCTGAGGAACAGCTTGAACAAGAACAGCTTAGACACTGAGTACTGTTTTATTCAAGCAGACTTGCATGCATGAAAGACACACTTTGAATGCATGTTCACTCTTATTTTCAGCACTTAGCTTTTTTTTTTTGGCTTTTTCGATCAATCCTTGGAAGTTTCTTTTTATACTCACTCAGAGGATCTAAGTGAAGCTTCTTCATTGGACGGAATGAAAAAGGAGAAGTCTTGTTGAAAAGACAACATAACCTTTTCTGCACCTTTCTGAAAAGCAGACTTGTCTTCACATGTGCAGAACTTTTGTCTTTTCACTTTGTCTACTGTTGCATTGCCTTTAACCAAATAAGGAATGTCAACTTTGTGTTTTTCTTCCTTGTAAAGGCCTATTTTGATATAAGAAAAAGGTCTATCACCCTTTTTCAAATAACCTTTTGTCTTCATGTAACAGAACAACTTGGACAGGCTGAGCAGTTCTGATTTCCACTTTGTCTTCGACTTTGTAAACTGATCTTGTAGTAAAAAACAATACATGAGGACTTGGAAACACATTCCATAAAGTGTTTAGCCTGTTCACAAAGAACAGGTTCTGTTCACAAAGAACAGAACACTTGTAAACTGCCCACGCTGCTCATCAGTGTAGAGCAGCGTAGACAGTTTATGTCCAGCCTGTTCAGCAGACTGAACAGCTTGGGCAAAACTGCCTTTGTTGCAACACATGCAACACATAGAACAGCTTTAGGCTGATATTGCAAATCATTTTCAGGTTTCAATAAGGCATATAACAGGCCTTAAATTCAACCTTCAAAGGCATCAACAGGTTTGATTAATAATCTCACCCTCAGATGTAAAACAGGTTTGACTGAGGCCTTTTTGTGCCTAACAGTACAAACTTCATGTAAACAAATGAGAATGCTAATTATATGGTTCTATTTTAAATTTTATTTAATTTAATAAATAATAGGAATTATATTTATAATTTATAAATAATAGGTATTAGTTATTTTGTGATACTTAATTATATCTTTTAATTTGGTAATTAAAATATTTAAATACTATTGAGCAATTTTATGTATATGTAACTTTGGGCATAAGACGAAATTTTATGTACATATAAAATTAATGGATCATGTCCCATAAAAACTTCTATTGTTTGAAATTAATGATTTAATTTGATTTAAAATAAAAAAAAAACTTAATTTGAGAATCCTAATAATCTTTTTAAGTCAAAATTATATTTTTAATTTGGTAATTAAAAACATTTTAAATACTATCTGATCAATAGATTTTAAAACTAAAAAACTTAATTTGAGCATCCTAATAATCTTTTTAAGACTCAAAAATATTTATATTTTTAATTTGGTAACTAAAAACATTTAAATACTATTTGATCAATTATATTTATAAGCTTAAACTGTAATAAAACTTTAAATGATATTTAAGCATTCGAATAAATTTTTTTAAGACTTAATATTAACTTGATAATTAAAAATATTATAATTACTATTTTATTAAATATATGGAATAATTTAAAGGTTACACATACTAGCTATGTTGGAATCTATTTTAGTTGATGAAAATAATTAGTCTAGGGGTTGATTTGTAATTATTTCATAGATATTACTTTTTGTATAAATAGGGATAGTTGTTTTGTAAATGACACGGATCTGACATTTTGACAATTACTTTTGCAAGGAATATCATAGCTAGGGCTACAGTGTACGCATCTTCTCATTCATTCTGTAATTCCCAATTTTGTGCAAGAAATCATTCGGTTAGTGTTTCTGTGATCTTGATTGTTTGATATTGTGTTTATGTGTGAAGACCATCCCTTACGGGGCAGTCCTCAGAGTCTAGGTCCCACATCATGCAATACGATATCAACCATAACTAAGATAAAGTAATTAAATTGCGGAATAATAAATTACATGTACAAACAGATTAGGATTTAAGTTAAATACAGGTTACATATTTCAAATTAAAGTTATAAAAGGGTACCATCTAATCTAATCATTACATCATAGTATAATATCAAATCTACCCAAAACCACAACATTTGATGTCTTCCAATCAGTATCGAAAGGTTTTGTTGTGTAGTGGTCTATAGAAACTTCTGTCTTGATCTTTAATTGACCTAGGAGCTAGGTCCAGCAGGTGACTTTCCTTTATCTTTTCCTGTAAAAATTATAATGTAGCAACTGTAAGCAGAGCTTAGTGAGTAAATAGATTTTCAAATTAACATGCATGTCAAGCGGATCATCAATCTAGCGTGATATGTCTTGGCTGCCGCTACAGCCCTCATGATTGAGACATAGAAGTCATAGAGTCGGATGATGTTCAAGCCACGCTCACGCTTAAATCGTGGGGATCAGCCACATACTGGGCTAGCTACCAGTAAATCAACGTGGCGAACATCGGAGGTCATTACCAAGTTCAATAGAACTGGTGAAATAGCCAGGTCTAGAACAATAGACCAATCAAGGCTAATCAAGTTGAATCAATATGTCAAGTATATGCAATGATTAAGCATACATAATTAATGTCATGATAGCAATAATCTTAAAGCAATATCTGAAATGAACTGTAAAAGCAATATCATATGAAGTGATAAGTCAAATAGCTATCATGATCCACTGGGCAACACCCAACCATGGTGTGCACAGATCACAATCCAGCTGATAATATGAATGTCAAATCAATGTAGCATCAACAATATGTCTCAACCGGAAATTCAAGCATGTTAAATCTGAATATCTATAACTCACAGTGTTGGGTCTTTATCAAACAGATGTAAAATCTGCCACCTGAGTTATCTCAGGATTTTATCTCAATCTGTTCTCTGTCAAATCAAATCTTTGACCCACTTTATAAATCTTTAAATCTTTGTTCAGAATTTCACTGAACCTGTCCAGAATCATAAGATCAATCTCATATAAATATCATCATCTTTTATCTTTAAATTCTTTATTTTATCTGATTCTGATAACTGATCATTCATCTATTTTTCTTTCATTTATACTAAATTCTCAAAGGATCAATATATTGTATATATTAATATATAATTATTTTGCTAATTTCTTGTCAATTTATGAGTTGTCCATGTATTTTATAAGTGTTTTATTCAGTATATTCGAATTTAAGGAGTGGGGTTCGAATTTAAATACTTAAATTCGAATATAAAGTACCAAATTCGAACCTATTATAATTAAATTCGAGTGCACACCTTAATATATACTAAATTCGAATATATATCACTAATTTCGAGAACCTATAGCTAAATTCGAATCATCATACTCGAACATATATATTAAAGTTGAATAAGGATTAAATTCAAAGCTCATTTTGAATTTGGGACTAAAGTCAAAAAATCCATGTAGCAAAAAAAATCAAACTCCCAGTCAAGTTTCTATTATATTCAAATATGGGTTGAATTCAAATCCAAACTTCAAATAAAGGGTTAAAGTCAAAGAGGGACACAAATTCGAAATACACACACTAAATTCGAATCATATATTTCGAATTTAGTGCCAAGCACCAACCTTCATTTGAATCTATTAGATTCGAAGTATGCTTTTCGAATTTAATTGGTTAAATTCGAATATATTTTGAATTTAATTAAATTTCGAGTTTGTTCTATGTATTTTCGAGTTTGTTCTTGGCATTCTTGAACTTGTTCATATTTACAGCTTTAAAACATACATTTTTAGGCCTAAAATCACGAATATGTTACGTAACAAACCTATGTTCGATTATATTATACAAATTCTAGTTAAACTCCATAAAAATAGCTTTAAATTTCATAAAACTAATAAATTCGAAAAAAACCAGAATATATAAAAACGTAAAAATATCGATTCTTACCTCAAATTCGTATGAAATCACGCAGGAGATAGCAGATTCGTGTAGTATTCTCCGAGATCTTTCTAACGACATATATAACTTGATAATCGGACGGTCGGTTTAGGAGATAATTTAGAGAGAAGGTAGAGAGAGAGTAGAGAGAGAAAGTTAGAGAGAGTAGAGAGAGAGAGAGCATCTGATTTTTAATTAATAAATCACGTTTATATACTTCATCTAGTTATATTTGCTAGTTAACCCACTTTCATTTTTGTATACTATATCTCTTTTATTTAATTATCTTTAATAATTTATTAATTCATAATATAAATATTTATATAATTTAATTAAATATTTCATAACTTAATTAAATTATAATTCAAATAATGTAACATTATTACATTATCGGTTCGAAATACTGAAATTATAACTGGGTCCAAAAGTTAGGTTGTTACAGAATGGGCTCCACCACGCACAAACTTCGTCCCCGAAGTTAGCTATGTTCGAACAGACTGGGATAAGTAGCTTTCATGACATCTCTGGATTCCCAAGACTGATGCGAACCATTGTGGTGTTTCCACTGGACGAGCACCATCTGTATCTCTTTATTCCGAAGCTTTTTGGTCTTCGAGTCCAGAATACGTTCTGGCTCTTCAACCACTCTAAGCTTTTCATCAATGTGCAAGTTAACGTGTGGTATTTGAACTTCTCTTTCGTCTGCTAAGCTCTTTCTCAAGTGACTAACATGGAATACAGTTCCAGATAAGTCCGCTGGCAGTTCAAGACGATAAGATTGATTTCCTATCTTTTCAACAATCTTGAACGGGCCGATGAATCTCGGAGCTAGCTTGTTTCTCTTTATGAATCTTACCACATTCTTCATTGGGGATACTTTCAACATCACCCAATCGTTAACTGCAAAGCTTATTGATCTGTGTCGATTATCATAATACGACTTCTGCCTGCTTTGAGCTTCAAGTATGTTTCTTCTAACGAGTTGAATCTTCTCATGAGTCAACTGTAGAAGAGCAGGACCCGCTATAGGCGATTCACCTGTTTCGCGCCAACAGGTGGGAGTTCTGCACTTTCTTCCATATAAAGCTTCAAAAGGAGCCATCTTGATCGTTGAATGATAACTGTTATTATACGAGAATTCGACCAAAGGCAAGTGGTCATCCCAGTTACCACCTAGATCAAGAATGCAGGCACGAAGCATATCTTCGAGAGTTAAGATAGTACGCTCACTCTGGCCATCGGCATTAGGATGATAAGCAGTACTCATAGAGATCCGAATACCCATCCCATCTTGTAGAGCTTGCCAGAATCTAGATGTGAAACGACTATCACGATCAGATACGATAGATTTCGGGACACCATGTCGAGAAATTACTTCTGTGATGTATATATGTGCCAATCTATCAAGAGAGTACGTCTCTTTCATCGGTATGAAATGAGCTGACTTCGTTAATCTGTCCACGACTACCCAGATAGAGTCGTGCTGTCTCTTGGTTTTCGGCAGCTTCGTGATGAAATCCATAGTTATATGCTCCCACTTCCACTCAGGAACTGGCAGTGGTTGCATATCTCCGAAGGATTTCTGGTGTTCTGCCTTAACCATCTGACAGATTATGCAGCTTTCAACATATCGACCGATGTCTTTCTTCATTCCTGGCCACCAATAATCAGCTTTCGGATCGAAATACATCATTGAGCTGCCAGGATGAACTAGATAATTTGGACTTGTGAGCTTCAGATAGAAGAGTGTTGCGGATAGCACCATATTTAGGAATCCAGATTCGGTTTCCCTTGAGACAATGAAGTCCCAAATGATTCATAGATAGAAATTGAAGTTGCCCTTTAAGATTTTCAGAACCGATATTCTCTTCTTTCAATGCTTCAACTTGAGTAGATCTGATGTCTTCGATGAGATCGGAAGAGAATACTACAGGAGTTAGGGCATAGCAGCACTTTTCTGGATAAACTTTTCTACTCAAAGCATCCGCGACAACATTAGCTTTGCCGGGATGATATAGGATCTCGCAATCATAGTCCTTGATAAGCTCCAAGGACCGTCGCTGTTTCATATTCAGATCTTTTTGAGTAAAAAGATGTTTGAGACTTTTATGATCGGTGTAAAGCTGACACCGAGTCCCATAGAGATCATGCCGCCAAATTTTCAGTGCAAAGGTAACGGCAGCCAACTCAAGATCATGAGTTGGTGCACTTTTCTCGTAGTCTTTTAATTGCCTTGAAGCGTAGGCAATTACTTTTCCCCTTTGCATCAGAACACATCCTAAGCCAGTACCAGATGCGTCGCTGTAAACGACAAAATCATCGTTGCCTTCTGGTAAGGCTAGTATCGGCGCTTGAATAAGCTTTTGTTTCAAAGTTTCGAATGCCTCTTGCTATTTATCTGCCCATACGAAAGGTGTATTCTTTCGTGTTAGCATCGTTAGTGGTACAACAATCTTTGAGAAGTCCTTTATGAATCGCCGATAGTAACCGGCCAATCCAAGGAAACTTCTTATTTCGGAGGCATTGCGAGGCGTTTGCCATTTTTGAACGGCCTCGACTTTAGACGGATCAACGGAAATACCTTCGCCATAAACAACATGGCCAAGGAATTGAATCTATAAAAGCAACAAAGTAGAATTTCAAGTTTTGTTCAATCAAAGAACGCTTAAGGAATAGCTCAAGACAATGTAAAGTTATACCTGTCTGAGCCAGAATTCGCATTTAGAAAATTTTGCATAGAGTCTTTCTTTTCTCAGTAACTCTAGCAATTGTCGCAAATGAATAGCATGATCAGCCTCCGTTTTGGAGTAAATCAGAATATCGTCTATGAATACGATAACTGACTTATCCAGCATCGGTCTGCATACGCGATTCATGAGATCCATGAACGCCGCTGGTGCATTCGTTAAACCGAACGGCATCACGAGAAATTCGTACTGACCGTATCTTGTTCGGAAGGCTGTCTTCGGGATATCCTCATCTCTGACTTTTAATTGATGATACCCAGAACGAAGATCGATTTTCGAGAAATAGCTGGCTCCTTGTAGCTGATCAAAAAGATCATCAATTCTGGGTAGAGGATACTTATTCTTTATTGTGACTTTGTTCAAGTCGCGATAATCAATGCACATTCGAAAAGTTCCGTCTTTCTTCTTAACGAATAAGACAGGTGCACCCCACGGAGATGAACTCGGTCGGATAAAACCCTTCTCTAACAGCTCTTGCAACTGCTTTGACATTTCCTGCATTTCTGCAGGTGCAAGTCTGTAGGGAGCTTTGGCAATGGGAGCCGCACCAGGAACTAAGTCAATGCCGAATTCGACTTGACGTTCCGGTGGCACTCTAGAAATATCGTCAGGAAACACGTCTGGGAACTCACAGACGATAGGGATATCAGATAAAGATTTCTTTTGGGCTTCAAAGTTAGATTCAGATGAGACATAGCATAAATACGATTCGTGACCCTTAGATAGATACTTATACGCTTTATCAACAGAAATGAAGCAATGATCACCTTTTCGCTTTTCGCCTTTGATTTCCAATACTCGGCCGTCTAAAAACCTAATTCTGATGATTCGCCGATTGCAGACGATCGTAGCCTCGTTATTCATTAGCCAGTCCATGCCGATGATGACGTCGAACTCTTTCAACGGAATCGGGATAAGGTCGAGGTTGAATACGATGTTATTGACAAGTAGAGTGCAGTTACGATAAACAGAATCAGCCATAACATAGTTGTTACTGGCTGTCTCAATATCAATCACAACAGGAAGTTTCGATGGAGACTTTTATAATCTTTGTGCAAAAGATGTTGATATGAAAGAACGACTGGCACCGGAATCGAATAATACGCGAGCAGGGATTGAGTTAAGCAGGAACGTACCGGTAACCACGTCAGGTGTTTCTTTTGCTTCCTCAGCTGTTATTTGAAAAGCTCGAGTCCTTGTGGTCGGAGTAGCAGCTGAACTCTTCATCGTAGATCCTCCAGCTGACGACTGTGACTGTCCTCGTTGCCCGCTGCGACACTGATACATGAAGTGTCCTCTTTTCCCGCATTTCGCACATCCGCGTCCTTGCTGTGGGCACTCTTCACTGCTGTGACCAATTCTGTTGCAAGCAAAGCATGTGACGTCATCTGGATTGCACAATCCCATGTGTGATATTCTGCATCTCTTGCAGAATCGTGGCTTATTCGTTAGTGAATATGCTTGGGCTTTCGGCTGTGAACTATACTGCTGTGGCTGTTGAGACTGGGATTTGTTCGTCTTGAAAAATCTACCGAATCTTTGCTTCTTCGGTGGAGAAGGACATGTCGGGTTCGCTGATGGGGCATAGATCGCCATATTTTAGGTATCCTCTCTCGATCTGTCTGGCCGCTTCCACCATTTCCATATAGGACTTATACTTTATCGCGCTCATTGGGTGCCGGTATCTTAGGTTGAGTCCTCCGCGGAATCTATTCATTTTTCTTTCTTCGGTAGCTACTTGATACGAGGAGTAGCCACAAAGCCGAGAGAATTCGTGCTCGTATTCATCAACAGTCTTTGTTCCTTGGGTCAGCTGCATTAGTTGGACTTCCATCTTATCTTGTTGATCGATTGGACAATACTTTGCGTTAAACATATCTAGGAACTGGTTCCACTCTAGAGTCTGAATAATTTCTTCGCCATAGATACTTCTCTGGGTCTTCCACCATGCACGAGCAACTCCGACAAACAACGCAGACGCATAGCTCACTTTCTTCGAATCTAAGCAATCAGAGATTCTGAAAATCTCTTCGGTATGGCTGATCCAATCCATCGCCTGAATTGGATTCACTGTACCCTCAAAGTTAAGGGCACCGCTTGCTTTGAAGTCCTTGAACTTACAGCCTTTAGGCTGCTCGATTTGGGTTTCAGGGGTAGAGTTATCAGAATCAAATTCTTCATTCTGGACTTGCTTATCTTTTCGCTTATTTTTCTTATCATTAGGTCTTTTAGCTTCGGCCTCATCTCTGGCCTGAAACTGTTCTTGCATTATTTTGTTTTGTTGCTCAGAGTGTTGGGCTAACAATTGTTGCATCATTTCGAACATTTGTTGTGGGGTCATATTTGGTATATCACCTGATCCTGATCCTGATCCTGACATGTTTTCTGAAAATTAAAATCATTCAACTATCAGTTTATAGACTTAGATCTATGTACCCTTTTTCCCATCCTAATAGTCTGTACATCCTATCTCAGTTCAAACCACCTAAATGATTGATACATATGTATTGCTTCAGTTTGAGACCAAGTATACTCACGTAATACTTGATTCACTCAAACTATGGGCTCTGATACCATCCTGTGAAGACCATCCCTTACGGGGCAGTCCTCAGAGTCTCGGTCCCACATCATGCAATACGATATCAACCATAACTAAGATAGAGTAATTAAATTGCGGAATAATAAATTACATGTACAAACAGATTAGGATTTAAGTTAAATACAGGTTACATATTTCAAATTAAAGTTATAAAAGGGTACCATCTAATCTAATCATTACATCATAGTATAATATCAAATCTACCCAAAACCACAACATTTGCTGTCTTCCAATCAGTACCGAAAGGTTTTGTTGTGTAATGGTCTATAGAAACTTCTGTCTTGATCTTTAATTGACCTAGGAGCTAGGTCCAGTAGGTGACTTTCCTTTATCTTTTCCTGTAAAAATTATAATGTAGCAACTGTAAGCAAAGCTTAGTGAGTAAATAGATTTTCAAATTAACATGCATGTCAAGCGGATCATCAATCTAGCGTGATATGTCTTGACTGCCGCTACAGCCCTCATGATTGAGACATAGAAGTCATAGAGTCGGATGATGTTCAAGCCACGCTCACGCTTAAATCGTGAGGATTAGCCACATACTGGGCTAGCTACCAGTAAATCAACGTGGCGAACATCGGAGGTCATTACCAAGTTCAATAGAACTGGTGAAATAGCCAGGTCTAGAACAATAGACCAATCAAGGCTAATCAAGCTGAATCAATATGTCAAGTATATGCAATGATTAAGCATACGTAATTAATGTCATGATAACAATAATCTTAAAGCAATATCTGAAATGAACTGTAAAAGCAATATCATATGAAGTGATAAGTCAAATAGCTATCATGATCCACTGGGCAACACCCAACCATGGTGTGCACAGGTCACAATCCAGCTGATAATATGAATGTCAAATCAATGTAGCATCAACAATATGTCTCAACCGGAAATTCAAGCATGTTAAATCTGAATATCTATAACTCACGGATCTGGGGTCTTTATCAAACAGATGTAAAAATCTGCCACCTGAGTTATCTCAGGATTTTATCTCAATCTGTTCTCTGTCAAATCAAATCTTTGACCCACTTTATAAATCTTTAAATCTTTGTTCAGAATTTCACTGAACCTGTCCAGAATCATAAGATCAATCTCATATAAATATCATCATCTTTTATCTTTAAATTCTTTGTTTTATCTGATTCTGATAACTGATCATTCATCTATTTTTCTTTCATTTATACTAAATTCTCAAAGGATCAATATATTATATATATTAATATATAATTATTTTGCTAATTATCTTGTCAATTTATGAGTTGTCCATGTATTTTATAAGTGTTTTATTCAGTATATTCGAATTTAAGGAGTGGGGTTCGAATTTAAATACTTAAATTTGAATATAAAGTACCAAATTCGAACCTATTATAATTAAATTCGAGTGCACACCTTAATATATACTAAATTCGAATATATATATATCACTAATTTCCAGAACCTATAGCTAAATTCGAATCATCATACTCGAACATATATATTAAAGTTGAATAAGGATTAAATTCAAAGCTCATTTTGAATTTGGGACTACAGTCAAAAAATCCATGTAGCAAAAAAAATCAAACTCCCAGTCAACTTTCTATTATATTCAAATATGGGTTGAATTCAAATCCAAACTTCAAATAAAGGGTTAAAGTCAAAGAGGGACACAAATTCGAAATACACACACTAAATTCGAATCATATATTTCGAATTTAGTGCCAAGCACCAACCTTCATTCGAATCTATTAGATTCGAAGTATGCTTTTTGAATTTAATTGGTTAAATTCGAATATATTTCGAATTTAATTAAATTTCGGGTTTGTTCTATGTATTTTCGAGTTTGTTCTTGGCATTCTCGAATTTTTTCATATTTACAGCTTTAAAACATACATTTTTAGGCCTAAAATCACGAATATGTTACGTAACAAACCTATGTTCGATTATATTATACAAATTCTAGTTAAACTCCATAAAAATAGCTTTAAATTTCATAAAACTAATAAATTCAAAAAAAACCAAAATATATAAAAACGTAAAAATATCGATTCTTACATCAAATTCGTATGAAATCACGCAGGAGATAGCAGATTCGTGTAGTATTCTCCGAGATCTTTATAACGATATATATAACTTGATAATCGGACGGTCGGTTTGGTAGATAATTTAGAGAGAAGGTAGAGAGAGAGTAGAGAGAGAAAGTTAGAGAGAGAGAGAGAGAGAGAGTAGAGAGAGAGAGAGCATCTGATTTTTAATTAATAAATCACGTTTATATACTTCATCTGGTTATATTTGCTAGTTAACCCACTTTCATTTTTGTATATTATATCTCTTTTATTTAATTATCTTTAATAATTTATTAATTCATAATATAAATATTTATATAATTTAATTAAAAATTTCATAACTTAATTAAATTATAATTCAAATAATGTAACATTATTACATTATCGGTTCGAAATACTGAAATTATAACTGGGTCCAAAAGTTAGGTTGTTACATTATGATTGATTAAACTGAATTCACAATTGGTATCAGAGCCAGGTTATGGAAATTTTTGATTGATTTTGAAAATTCTGAAAATAATTTTCACTGTTTCATCGCCGAATTTAAAAATCTTGAAAAATCCTTAGGGTGTTTTATTCGGTGTGAGTCTGAGTGTATAAATTGGATCGAAGATCTGGATTTAAAAGACGAACAAATTGAATCTATTTTCAATCTGTTATTCAAAACACACAAAGAGATTTGTTGATTTTACGAATTTTTGAAAAACGGTTTGTTCTTGACTGTTCTCGATAAAAACAGTGAGTTTGATCTGAAAATAGTTAAAGTGGTTTCACAAAAAGTGTTTTTGAGTGAAAAATACACCTTCGATTGCAATTTGGGGTCAATTCATGCATTTTAATTGAAAATCTTGAAATCTGGACTTGAAATTTTTCAAAAATGATAAAACTCGAATTGAGTTGAAGTTCATGTGTTAATCGAGTTGGATCATCAACTCATCGACTTGGATTAACCTTTTAATCGAGTTGGAAAGTATTTCTAATCGAGTTGGATTTGTTTTTTTAATCGAGTTAGATTTAGTTTTAATCGACTTGGATATCCATTATCATCGAGTTTGATTAAACAAAAATCAAGTGAAATTCAAGTTAATTCGAGTTTAAACATAAATCATTCGAGTTTAATCAAACACAAGTCAAGTCCATTCGAATTAGTTGACTCTTCATTAGAGTTTTACTGCTGTGTCATTCGAGTTTCACCAATTCATCATTCGAGTCTCAAAACTAATCATTTGATTGATTCTTTTTAGATTCGAGTTTCATACTTATTCATTCGAGTTGATTCAATTCTTTGATCGAGTTTGACTACTCATTGTTCGAGTTTGATCCATACAATTCGAGTTTCACTCCTGTTAATTCGAGTTTAATCAACTTAACAAAAGTTTGATCAATTTTTCATATCCATTTCAAATTCAATCAAAATCCATTTTAAAGATCTTGGAAGATTCTTTTTAATCAGTCAATATGTCGAAAGATGCACTAGCCATGGGGTCGGAAACCAAACCTCCTATTCTCTACAGAGGTGAATACGTTCAATGGAGGGAAAGATTTTTAAAAGTTATCAGTTTCCATGACCTATCTGAAGAAATGTTGAAATCCCTAAATGAGGGACCAGCTGTTTTTCTTGAAACCATACCAGCTGTACCAACCAGCAACCCTGCTATCTGGAAAGAACAGTAGAGGTCACAAATCTGACTGAAGCACGAAAACGAAGAAAACTGGGAGACAAGACTGCCAGAAAGCTCTTGTTGATTTCAATCCCGAACGACATATATCAGTCTGACAAATACAAAAACAGTCAAATCCATCTGGGATGAGGTGTGTTAACTGATGTGTGGTTCAGACAATGCAGCAACAAACAGAGTTAAAAACAGTCTGATGACCTCTGAAAACTTTAGAGCAAGAGAAGGAGAATTGCTGGAAAGTACATATCTAAGTTTTGTCAGTCTAGTGAGTGAAATGAAAAGGAATGGAGTGACAAAATCCAATCTGGATATAAGTTTCAAATTCCTAAATGTGTTGAATCCTGAATAGGATAAATACACAATGATCATTCAGCAAACGAAAGAGATTGACGACATGGACTTCCATATGGTTTTTGAGAACCTTAACAACTACCAAGAAGTTGTTTTAAGGAAAATGTCAGGAAAGAAACAAGCCGAAAAGGCAACCATTGATCCTCTAGCTCTACTGGCTGACAAGAAATATAAGTACAAGCTAAAGAAGGAAAAACGGGTTGTGTTGAGCAATAGTTCATCAGATTCAGATTCAACTGACTCCTCAACTGATTCTGAGATTGAAGAGATGAAGAAACAGATGGCCTTGCTGACAAAGGCATTTCAAAAGAAGTTCTACCGAAAGCCGACAAACAACAAGATGAGATACAAGACAGGCTCAGGGAAGTATGAGAAGAAAGAAACATATGACAAATCGGGAGAGAGCAGTGGCAAGAAGGCTGAGAAATACGAGAAAACTGATAAGCCTGCCAAGAAAGATACAAATCAAAAATGTTACAACTGTGGCAAACCAAGCCACTTTGCTAGAGAATGCAGATTGCCAGTTGTCAAGAACTCTGAATATTACACTCGGAAGGCACTACTAGCGAAAGAAAAAGAGGCTAGGAAAGCATTGATGGCTGAAGATGACTACTGGCTCCAACTATCCGAAGATGAAGATATTCTATACGAAGATGCCCATATCTATCTAAAATCTGAAGTGTTAAATGATTCTGAACTCAGTGAGTCTGTTATGATAGCTGAGGATGAGGTTTAGGTAGGACTGACAGATGAGGAAACTGAAGAGCCAAAGGAGTCTGATTCTGACAATGAACTGAGAGAAGACATGGCACTGATGACAACAGGAAATGCGGGATGCAGTAACTAAAAGGAAGATGGTGAATCAGATACAGATGCCTCAGAAAGTTCAGAGACACCAGAGGTACAATCTAATTCTAATTCAGATGATGATAACTGCTGTATGCTTGAACAGATACTGACTCAAATGGCTTACATGTTAAAAAGATTTGAAAAATCATTAAAAGCTGAGAAGAAAAATGTCCATTCCTTGGAAAATAAATTGAGTCAAGAACATGCGTTAGTATTAGAATTTTCCAAGGATAAGGCATTAGCATTAAGAGCAGTTTCAGATTTACAAGATAAATCCAATGATCTTCAAAGTGAAATTCAGAAACTGAACGACAATATATCTGACCTAAAAGAAAAACTGAATTTAGCTAAGTTAGAATCATCAAGTTATTTTGTGAAATACCATTCTATATCTGATGAAAGAACGAAGCTATATGAGAAAATTAAATCTTTGGATAATGAGTTTATTAAAAGAGGTCAAACAGATCAAACTATATATTTGAATCAACCTAAAGATACCGAATTTTATAATTCAAAATCAGGTATAGGTTGGACAAATCCAAAATATCTAACAAAAGCAATTTCAAGTTCACCAACTATATATGATGTTAGATATATGAATTTAGGATTACAAATGGTTTTTATGAAAGCTTCGGAGGAAGTGGAATCAGGTGAATACTTAAAAAGGTTGAGAACAGATAAAATGCAGAATATTATAGATTATAACAGATTAAATGATAGTTATGAAAATTCTTGCATTTCAGAAGAGTATATTCAGACTTATTCTGAAAAGGATTTATCTGAAAATACTACTTATTCTCAAAAGCCATATGTACCAAATTCAATTCTTGAAAAGATCAATTCTGATCTTGAATTGAAAATTAAAACTTTTGAGTCTGAAAATGAAAATCTTTAAGCTGAAATAAAAGATTTGAAAATAAAACTGAAAAATTAGCCTGATAGAAAAATTCAACCAGATCAGAAATCTTCAATTAAACCTGATTCCATCAATTCTGAACAAGAATTTGATTTGTACATGAACTCTGATTTTAACTCATTAGAGGAGATGTTTGTCAAATTTGATGAATTTCTTAAACCTTTACATGACAAACAAACTGATAAACTTAAAGCACCTGTAAGTATTCTGAAAAGAATACCTCCAGAATCTAAGGTTAAATCAGTAAATTCACCTGATTTACAAAAGAAAAAGGAGAAAACAGAAGTTACTTTTGTGACTTCAAAATTTGATAAAGGTGAATCCTCTTCATCAAAGGATTCTACAGCAAAGAAGGCACATGCTTCACAAGGTAAGAAAATTTTGCAGAATAAAAATATTCTAAAGTGACTAATTCTCGTTTTTCTATTACGTTAGATTGTATTGTGAAAAGTTCACGAAAGAAAGTTTGGAGAAAGAAGCAACAAGCTACGAAAAACAAGAGATTAAGACAAGAGTGGATAATTAAAGAAAATTCTGTTACTGATAGGATTAGTCACATAGATAATTCTGTCTGTAATAAAATTTTTGATAAACATTGTGCTAAATACTCTCGTACAGATTTGCTTTCTTTAAATTCTGCTCATTGTCATGTGTTGCATGCTAAATCTGTATATAAATCTGATAAGCTTGTATGGTTACCAAAGAAAAAGGTTCCTACTTTAAACAGGAAATGGTTCCAAAGATACAAATTTCAAAATTAGTTCCACAACGAAATGTACAAAAATGGTTACCTAAAAATACTGTTAAAAAGTGGGTTCCTAAGTCAAAGACGTTATCAGTGGAAAAGTCTAAAGACTCACCACATGATTTACCTAATTCCAAAGTACCCAACTATAAGTGGGTACCTCACGTCTTTCTTCGTTTTATAGGTAAATCGGTGTAGCATTAGATCTGGGGAAGGGAAGGAGATTCTTGCAGGGAATAGGAAAACAAATATGTACTCTATAGACTTAGCCAATATCAATCTGAAGAAAGATGTTTGCTTATTGTCCAAGGCAACATCTAAAGTATCATGGATGTGGCATCGCCGTCTTTCCCATCTGAACTTCAAAGAATTAACCAATCTTGCCAAAGGTGAGTTAGTCAAAGGGCTACCAACTCTCAGATTTCAGAAGGAGCAGTTGTGTGCAGCCTGAGAAAAAGGGAAGATTAGAACTTCTACATATGGACTTGTGTGGGCCTATGCGAGTACAGATCATTAACAAGAAAAGATATGTATTGGTTATAGTCGACGACTATTCAAGATACACATGGGTATTCTTCCTAAGATCCAAGTTCGATGCTACCGAGATCATTATTGACTTCATTCACAAAATTCAAGTCTAGTTGCAACTATCAGTTCAAACCATTAGATCTGATAATGGTACATAATTCAAGAATAAGTCACTCGAGACATTTCTGAGTTCTGTTGGAATAACCCATCAATATTCAGCAGCTCATACCCCACAACAGAACGGTGTAGTTGAACGACGAAATTGCACCCTTGTGGAATTTGCTAGGACGATGTTGGCTTACTCAAATCTTCCGTTATTCCTTTGGGCTGAAGCTGTAGCAACGACTTGTTTTACTCAGAACAGATCAATCATTAACAAAAGATTCGGAAAGACACCCCACACACTAATAAATAAACGAGTCCCTAATGTGAAATTTTTTCATGTCTTTGGATGCAGGTGCTTTAACTTGAATGACAAAGACAACTTGGGAAAGTTTAATCTGAAAGCAGATGAAGGCATCATCATTGGATACTCTAAAGAGTCTGTGGCTTTCCGAGTCTACAACAAAAGAACGAAGACCATTAATGATAGCGTAAACGTTAAATTCGACAAAGGAGTTGTAATGGCTTCTGAACACACCAATTCAGGACACGAACTTAAACAGTCGACTTCAATGAAGTCACCTGAGCAAAATGCTGAAATGAATTATCTAAATAAATTGTTTGAGAATTTTTATGAAGACTACTTTGAAAAGACCAAACCTAATGTTTCAATTTTGGTTCCTGACAGGATTACTGAAGATCCGGCCGTAGTCTCTGATCATTCGCATCAACCAATTTCAGAAGATACTTGAGAGGTTTCAACAACAGATGTACATTTACCCGTTGATAGTGTACAACCAATTCAAGATCCAGAATGTTTTGAAACCCCCTTGAATTCTGAAAACTCAAAAACCCCCAACTCAGTTGATATCCCATCAACTTCTGAAGTAAATCCCCGAAATCCCTACACAGACTTGAATCCTAATCAAGACCAACCTCAACCTTACCCACATACATTCAAATGGACAAGGAGTCACCCACCTAAAAACATAATTGGTGATCCTTCTGCTTTAGTTAAAACTAGAAGAGCTACCATGAACGAGTGTCTCTTCTCAACTTTTTTGAGCAAGATTGAGCCAAAGACTGTGAAAGAAGCTCTCTGGATGCCGACTGGATAGTGGTTATGCAAGAAGAGTTAAATCAATTTGAAAGGTTAAAGGTCTGGCGATGGGTGGAGCGACCAACGGACAAATCTATCATTGGCACGAAGTGGATCTTCAAGAATAAGAAAGATGAACACGATGTCATCATTCGAAACAAAGCTCGCCTCGTTGCCAAAGGATACAGCCAGCAGGAGGGAATCGATTACAACGAAACATTTGCCCTGGTTGCTAGGATTGAAGCAATTCGAATGTTTTTAGCATTTGTTGCACATAAAAACTTTACAGGAAAACTGCTTTTTTAAATGGGGAATTAACTGACGAAGTATATACATATCAGCCTGAAGGTGTCACTGATCCTTCGAAGCCAGATCATGTATATATTTTGGACAAATCATTGGATGACCTTAAACAAGCACCTCGAACTTGGTATGATGCACTTTCAAATTATCTTTTGAAATGTGGATTTAACAAAGGTGCAGTGGATACAACCTATGTATAAAACGTCAGGGTCCAGATTTCATAGTCATTCAGATATATGTAGACGATATAATATTTGGGTCTACAAATACTGAGTATTGCAAAAGATTTGCATTTTTAATGTCCCGAAAGTTTGAAATGAGCATGATAGGAGAAATTAATTTTTTCTTGGGTCTACAAGTAAAACAACTGAGTGATGGAATTTTCATCAACCAGTCTAAATGTATTCAAGACATGTTAAAGAAATTAACATGGTCAACAGTGTACCCATGAAAACTCCCATGGCTCTAGATTCTAAATCTAAACTCGATGAGGACATTTCAGGGAAACCTGTGGATGTAACTCATTATCGAGGGAAATAGGGTCATTAATGTATTTAACTGCCAGTAGACTGGATATTATGTTTGCTACGTGTGTCTGTGCTAGATATCAGGCACATCCTAAAAAATCACATTTGGCTACTGCCAAACGCATTTTAAGATATCTAAAGGGAACACCAAACTTAGGTTTGTGGTATCCCAGGGAATCATCTTTTACATTAACTGTCTTCTCTGATGCTGATCATGCAGGTGATAAAATGGATCGGAAAAGCACATCAGGAGCAGTATTCTTGGTGATAAACCCGTCTGCTGGTCATCCAAAAAGCAACATTGTGTATCCCTGTCAACAGCAGAAGCTGAATACGTAGCAGTATCGTCGTGCTGTTCACAAGCATTGTGGATGAAGGGCCAACTCAGAGACTACGGGTTTACACCGCAAAAGATTTACATTTACTGTGATTCACAAAGTGCCATTGCAATAGCAAATCCGGTGCAACATTCAAAAACTAAGCACATTAACATCCGATATCACTTTATAAAAGATCATGTAGAAAATGGTAATGCAGAGTTCTATTTCGTACCCACTGAATATCAACTAGCTGATTTGTTTACCAAAGCCTTAGATGAAACACGATTTAATTTTTTTGGGATACAAATTGGGTTTGTTGAATCATTAGATTTAAATTTCAGTAGTTAAAAAATATAATTTTAAATTAACATTTTTTTTATTTGATTAAATTTGTTGTTAATCTCATGTGATATTAAAGTTTAATTTTTCTGAGTTTAACAGATTCGGATTGTCGTGTGCAGGGGAAGCAGACAAGAATTTTATCTAATGAATTAAATATCTGATAAATTTTTATCGGATTTTTTGTAGGGGGAGCTATCATAAAATGAGGTATACATCTGAGGGGGAGCTAAAATGCAAAATTCAAGGGGGAGCAACATTTTTTGTTATTGTTTATTTTTTTGTAGTTAAAATTTTTTAGTTCATTTAAAAAAAATTAGTTGTTTAATTTTTTTAGTTAGTTAATATTTTTTATACTTTATTTTTTGTGTGTGTGAAATTTGTTTTTGGAAATAAATGTGCTTGAAAATTTTAAAAGTGAGAGTGGGTTTTTAAAATATTAAGTGGGCCGGATTTGAAATTTCAAATGTCCTTTAAATTTGAAATTTGAATTCAAATTTCACTTTTTACAAACTCTCGGTCACTGTTCACCAACTTCTAAAAACCCACTCTCAATTCCTTAACACCGAAGCAATTGTTTTCTGTCAAGGATTTCCAGATTTGAGTTAATATTGTAAGTATTGTTTTAGTTTTTTTGTAAATAATTGTTTCTTTTTAGTTTGTTTTTTCGAGATTTATGCATATATGAATCTGTATGTGGGTTCGTGGTGTGTTGAATATGTGTTTTTGTGTTATGTCGATTGTGTTGTCATTATCTGAAATTGATAGTGTGTTGGATTCGTATTGATCATATGAACTTGAAAATTAAATTTCAAGTTTCATTTCAAAACACACAACAATAATTTTGATTTTGAATGTTCAAACCTTTCGAGTTCTTGAAAATCTTGAAATTGGATTTTAGGTGTTGATAATGTTGTTTTTGAACAATGTTCAGTAAAAAGAACTTGTTTAAAATCAAATTTCGAGTAGGAATCAGTAAATACATAGGTCAAAATATCCCTGAAATTTTTTTTTTTAATAATTTCAGTGCTATAAGTGTTAACTCGATCAAAACATGATTCGAGAAAAAGTTAATGTTGATCGAGTTGTATAATGTTTTTTCAAGGAACTCTTAGTTTAAATCGAGTTGGATGCGTTATTATTCGAGAAAGTCTTGACTGTTATTCGAGTTGATCACTCTTAGGGACTTAGAAATGTTGTAAAATTCAACAGTCTCGATTAGAACATGGTTTGAGAAAAGTCCAGTTACATCCGAGTTGGGATAATGAATTGATCGAGAAAGTTCCTTTTTCATTCGAGTTGTTTACACAATGACTTACAATTTTTCTACTTTATTCAACTCGATTCAACTGTCATTCGAGTTGGATCCATGTTACATTCGAGAAAGTTTCTTTTTCATTCAATGAACTTCAAGGTTCATTCGAGTTTGATACACTTTTATTCGAGAATCTTTATGTGATGTTCGAGTTGATTCAAATGTCAATCGAGAAATCAACAATTCAATTCGAGTCTGGTTCACATGTCATTCGAGAAATTTTAGATGTCATTCGAGTTGTCTTCTGTGTCACCCGAGAAATTTCCTGATTCATTCGAGTTTCATTTCAAATTTTTCAAAATTTGTCTAAATGTGGTGGACTTTTCATTTTTTAGAAAAATTTCACATTTTTCAAGAAATTTTTAAAATTTGTATTTTTCTAACATTGGTCTCTTATTGATTGACTTTGGAATCCTAACAATAATAGTTTGATATTATTATCTGGAATCCCAATGCTTTAAAAAGTAAAACACAAAATTTTCTAATTTCTAGTAAAATGTTATATTTTTCTATCTGTAGGATTACATTTGTTTACCTGACTTTACTAACATGTTTATTATTTTTTATAGGTTACAAATGGCATCCCAAGCTCAAACCCAAAACTCTAATTCTTCCTATTCACATTCGTCCTCCAATCATACACTGGTCTCTAAACCAGTGAAATCAGCTTCAATTACCCGACCATCACCTTCATCACCCATCCCTGACACCCAACTTGTTAAAACCAAATATTGCCTGCCTTTTCGTGATAATAACCATAGACTTGATCCTAAGACTATCAAAGTCAGGCATCCAATAATTGTTGACATCCTGAAAGGACATCCTCTGGGTTATCTCTTGCAGTACAAACCTTCAATTCCTCAAGTTTATTTGCAACAATTCTGGCATACAATCAAGTTTGTACCTGCTGATGGCAATCATCACTTCAAAGTTACAATAGATCAATTCAAGGCAAAGATCACCCTTGCCAGGCTTCGTCATAATTTGATTCTGCCGAGAAGAATTGATATAATGAACTTCCCAGAATTAGCAGATTTTGAAGATTTTGTGTCTGATGAAGAGCTAGTTCATGACCTTATCAGCTTGGGCTATTCTAAACCTTTACCTAAGAGTTCTAAGTTCCATCGGAATGGATTAAATGGAGAGTGGTACACTCTATTTGGAATAGTCAACATATGTATGACTTCAAAACATACCGGCATTAACAGGGGAAGTATACACTGCTTGAGGATCTTTCTTGGGATTACATTCAATAAACACTACGGCTATGTTCAATGCATATGGGAGGATCTCAAGGAAGTTGTCTTGGCAAAAACAACAAACCGAGCAAGGAAGTTTGTACAACTTCAACGATTTATCCAGATATTGATAAGGGGTATTTTGAGAGCGAATGAGCAAATACCGAAAAGATCCAATGCTCAAAAATGCCCGGACTACGTTATGATGAGTTTACATGGGGTACAAGATGCACCTAATGCAAATGTAATGCCTATTCCTAAAGATCTTCTTAAATATGCTGATCAAGAATGTGAGAGTGTGAAATTATATAGAATAGATCATGCTCATATAGAAACCCAGGAACCGGGTTTTCTTAACCAGGGAGTCTTAGGAGAGCAAGAACATTAGTAGGGGGCTGTTGTTCAGGGAAACCTATCAGAGATAGAGGGAGCAAAAGAGCAAGTGAGGGGTGGTGAGAGAAGCTCTGATTCTGAAAGAACATTATCTAACATTGTTGAAGGAGCTAATGAAGGAGATGATGATGATGATGATGATGATCAGGGCATGATGATAATGAGGGAGGTGCAGGTATGATTGAATTCTCTGAATCTGAAAGGTTACCAGAAATTGATGTGGTTAAGATAGCAAAAGAGAGTGTGAGGGAGATCCCTACCCTAAACAGCCGGGAATTAGCTACATCTGCTGTTGACTCCCATATGGGAGTTTGCATTGAAATAGCTAGTACCCCACTAGCGTCTGCACACCCCACCTGCCACTCACATTCTTCCGAACAAGAAAGTGTTTCATCTTCTCACCAGGATTTAACACAAGATCTATCGTTAAGTCCTTTGGATTTTATGGATATAGAAACAAGTACACAGCTGCCCGGGTGTATAATTTTTGATCAAGCACAAGAAATATATCCTATACACTTTAGGACACTCGAGTCGACTTCATGTGTTGAAGTAAGTGCAACAGAACTGAGTGTTCATGCCAGAACAACCATAGTGATGGAAGCATCTGTTGCTCCTTCACTTGAAGTGGTTGGAAGTCCAGTCAGAGCCACAACATTGCCAACTTTGAGCACTGGCCACACAGAAGTACTTTTTACAACTTTGACTGTTGTGTCAACTGGAAGTCTGCGTGACCCAGTGGTTAGCCTATCACCCTTTGTCACTGAAGACAAGCTTAATGAAGCAATTCTTGGGGTCTCTTCTCGAATGACCAATCAATTCTCAGAGATGATGGAGCAGATATCCAATATTCAAAAGCTGTTAAAGGGAAAGAATGTTGCTGAAGAAGTTAAACAAAGAGATCCACAACAATCAATTGATGAGCTTAGAGATTTTGTGTACGATCAGTTTGATGAAATGAGAGAAAGGATGATTGGATTGGAAAGTACAGTTATTACTGCTTTGGGAGATATGTTAGAGAGAATTTCTGCAGTGGAACAAACGTGTAAAGAACAAGCTTCTGCTCCTAAACGCAAACATGATGAGCATGATGATGAATCCGATGATGCTCCTCATGAGGGGGAGAAGAGGAAGAAGCTTGGTGAACAAGAAACTAGTATCTTAATGATTACATATCCGGAAAAGGAAAAAGAGACAAGAGGAGAAGAGGATGGGAGCTCAAAGGAAAAACCTGTTGATGCTCAGAGTGAGCTGGAATTGATTCCACATGAAGATGTTCCAGTTCCTCTAAGTATTCAATCAGGTATCTATAAGGTTGAAGAGTATGATGACCCCGACAATAAAGATCAAGGGAAAACATTAATGATTAAGGAGGGTGAGAAAGAAATTGAGTTGTCAGATGATGATGATATGTTCTGAATGAAATGTCTTTGAGAGCTGAAAGGATAGAAGAGGAATAAGAATTACTTGAACGAATCTTGAAAGATGATGTACCGACGCCGACGGTTGAAAAGCCTGATGTAACGGTTACTATAAAAGAAGAAGTAGTTGAGCCGTTTCCGATGGAGAATGGGATGCCCCAAGTGGTTAAGGAGCTACACGAAGTTGAGATCATGGATAGATTTTTTAATCAATACATTTTAGCTGATGAGTCTCAAAGACAACATCAGTTAAGGTTTGAAGCTCAGAGGGTTGTTCAGAAAGAAATTAGTGACACACTGACACTTCTTAATGAAGATGAAATAAGGAAGAAAAAGATAAAGGTGTTGGACTTATCTGCAAAGCAATCTGCTGATTACATCAGAAAGAGAAACAAGCTTCCTTACTTAGAAGATCACCTTGAAAAGAAGATATCTTGTAAAAAGCAAGCCTCGTGCACATTTTTGAAGTTGTGCAAAGTGCTGGAGCCGAATATGCCAAATCTAGTGAATTATGCTAGTTTTTTTCAAAACAAGGCTCAACAGGTGGAAAAGGTCAGAAGTGAATTTAGGATAGTAGATCTGGTTAAGATTGAGAAGGATCAATTCGTGAAAATATTTTATCCTACATTCACAGTGACCAGAACGGATGGAACTACATACGTGTTCACCGTATGTTTGGTATGCATTTGATTGATATTGAAGATCTTTTTGATGAGTTGTGCAGAAATGAAAGAAATGAACATTGTAGATTTGCACTTAAGACATTGTTTCACTTCATGCACACCAAATTAGTGCTTATGTCTGTGCAAGATCTGCAAATTGGTGTTGAAAGAGGTATGAGAAAGATCAATATCATTGCGCCTAACCGATTCATCAAGTTCATGGAAAATTTGAAAGAGTTTCAAGTTGTCATGGCCAAGCATCCAGTTACAATCTACAAAGATAAAGATCAAAATCTGAGGGCTATGCGGAGTATTGAG
This sequence comes from Centrapalus pauciflorus, assembly GCA_020465985.1. Lineage (NCBI taxonomy): Eukaryota > Viridiplantae > Streptophyta > Magnoliopsida > Asterales > Asteraceae > Centrapalus > Centrapalus pauciflorus. The sequence continues at coordinate 6,544 of JAANYP010005789.1, read as the reverse complement.
TTGAATAAGTTTTGTGATGGAACTTTACAAAAGGTGATGACAGGATTGAAAGGAAAGCTAGCCGCTGATAAGAAGAGAAAGACAAAGAAGGGTGCTCTGAGCATTAATGACAGAAAGCTGATAGTAGAGTTTATTTCAAAGATCAATTGGAGGCTATCAAACAGAAAGAGTATCCGTCGTTTTGAATTGAAGCTTGGGCTATCGAACTGAGGACTGATTATATTTCATCAAAGGGGGAGAATGTTGGAATCTATTTTAGTTGATGAAAATAATTAGTCTAGGGGTTGATTTGTAATTATTTCATAGATATTACTTTTTGTATAAATAGGGATGGTTGTTTTGTAAATGACACGGATCTGACATTTTGACAATTATTTTTGCATGAAATTTCATAGCTAGGGCTACTACGCATCTTCTCATTCATTCTGTAATTCCCAATTTTGTGCAAGAAATCATTCGGTTAGTGTTTCTGTGATCTTGATTGTTTGATATTGTGTTTATGATTGATTAAACTGTATTCACAAGCTAAATTTGATTTGATGCTTAAAATTTTTGTATAGCTATTTTAATATTAGAACTTTTGGTTTTATCAATTAGTTAATAGTAATGATATATATATATATATATATATATATATATATATATATATATATATATATATATATATATATATATATATATATATATATATATATATATAGTCAGGTTCATCAGCGTACCTATTAGATTCCAGCGTACCCTAATGTGAATGATCATTCACATGTATTCTTTTTGAAAAACATGTATAAGACAACATTATAAGATTTTTTTTCAAAAGTAGCAACATCATAAATCTTGAGAATGGTAAAAAAAACCATGTGAATGGTTATTCACACCATTCACATGGTGTGAAATGACCGTTCATATGGATGACCATTCACATAAATATACATTGAGCTTTCACATAATTTTTAAGTTCACAGAAAGTGTGAATGTATGTGAAATTCATATATCATGTGTATAACATTAAATTAAACATGGTTATGAGAAAAAAATTTGAAAAAAGTTTTTTAAGGTTGGTTACCTTCGGGTGCACTTGATTTCGAGAGGTACTTTTTTGAACCTGACTATACATATATATATATATATATATATGTATATATATATATGTATATATATATATATATATATATATATATATATATATATATATATATATATATATATATATAGATAGAGAGAGAGAGAGAGGGAGGTTCAATGGAGAACCTCCACGCATCGAAGAACCTTGAAGAACCTCCACGCATCACCACAAATACATCATTATTTCCACGTGATGGATCAAATTCCCGCGTGATGCATCGATTTCTACGTGATGCATTACGATTTTCTAGCGATGCATTGTGGTTCTCCAAGCTTCTTCGATGCATAGAGGTTCTCCATTGAACCCACCCCTATATATATATATATATATATATATATATATATATATATATATATATATATATATATATATATATATATATATATATATATATATATATATATAAAAGTTGAGTCCTCCATGTAATAAATGTGATGAGAAATCTCATGTAATAAACAAGAAAATTGATGGGTTAGTTTAATTTTAAATTTTTAACAAGTAATATATAATTATTTAGTTAGTTGTTTTTATAAAGTTGAGTCCTCCATGTAATAAATGTGATGACAAATCTCATGTAATATATAAGAAAATTAATGGGTTAGTTTGATTTTAAAACTTTAACAAATAATATATAATTATTTAGTTAGTTGTTTTTATAAAATGTTGAGTCTATATATAAGTTGAGTTTCATGCAATAAATATAAGTATTATGTATTTGATATAATTTTAATAAAAACATTTAAATAACAGTAGTAAGCATTTTGTTAATTTTCATTAAATATCTAAAAATAGTTAGTCCATCTAATTTTAATCAAATATCTACAACATTTATCTTATCTATGCTATCTATATTTATATATTTACTATATTATAAATGATGTATATAATTACAACTTATAAAACATGGATACAACACATTAATGCAATAATTTTGAATTTAAAAAAGTTCAAATAACAAAGCTTGATGTACAAGTCACAAAAACATATATATCATAATAACAATTATTTTATTAGTCATTTTATTTAAATGTTTACAGCAAATCATCATATCTATATGATATTACAAGACATGTATATAAATTTCAATTTATAACACACTAATGCAGTGTTTTGAATTTAAAAGTGTCCAACTAATAGAACACGATTTATAAGTCATAATGACACATAAATAATTAATTATCATAATAATTCTTTCGTTAACCTTTTCATTCGAATATCATTAATCATTTTATTAATAAGTTATTCATTTTGTTTGTGTAAATATAATAGTTACATATATTTGTAACATCCCATTTTTGGGATAGGAACGTAGAATTATTTCATTGGATTAATTATTTAATTTGGGGCCCGGGGGTATAAATTTGTATTTTGGGGTATCGGGATCGGATTTTTGGGTATCGGACCGAGTTAAACCCAAAACGTATATATTGTTGGCTCCTTTGTTTTTCAATTCATTTCCAAAAGCCAGAGCTAAAGTGTGAGTGTGTGTATTGTGAATTCAGCAACCATAATCAGAGATTTAAAGACTGAATTGGAGCTTCAAGCTGTTGGATTCAACCTCAACTTCTTCTTTTGAAATTGGGACCATATTTGAGGTAAATTTGAGCTTAAATTCACGGATTATTTATTGTTGATTATGGATAAGTAGTCGAATTGAGTTTAGATATGATTCTGAGTAAATTCGAGCTTGTAATCGTGATTAAAACTGAGCAGAAATGAGCTTGGGGATTGAATCCCCTGGCTGTGAAAAACAGAGCAGAGCTGCTGCCGTTCGTCCGTGAGCGCGGCCGCGATCCCCTAATTGCGGGCCGCGATGTTCTTGATGCGATCGCAGGCGGTTTAGCCTGAGCGCGGCCGCGACCGAGATGGTCAGCGCGACCGCGACCGCGATGGTCAGTGCGGCCGCGATGCGGCTGGGGTTTCGGGTTGGGTTTTCGTGTTCTGTGAGTCTTGTGTTCTGGTCTTTGGGGTCTCGTGAGTTGTTGAGAATTGTGTATAGAGTTGTTGGGTCGAGATTGTGATATTGAGTTGTGATATTGTGTTTTCAGGGTCTCGCGTTGACAGGGTAGGGAAAAGGCAGGGAACCGAAACTTAGTATAGCTAGCTTGGCATGTGAGTTTGCATGTTTTTGTTGAGATACTTGTACGATTATTTATTATACTTGCATGATCTTTTATCGAGCTTTTTATGAGATATCATGAGTTTTCTTACGAGCTTTTATTGAGATACTGTCATGCATGTATTACTGGGCTATTGTGAACTTTATTTTAAATATGAGATTTGGGACACTTGAGCTGTCGAGATACTAAACCGTACGGCTAGGCAGCGGTTGGGTCGCTCCCAATTTCCTTTTGAGTCCTGACGACTGCTTTGTGCGGTCTAGGGATTTGGGTACGTGGATTTATCCACACGAGTTGAGTGCCTATTGAGCTACTTTGTGGGATCTCATATACTTGTTCAGTAGAGAACGCTGATCGTTTCATTATCGAGTTATTTATTTATTGAGTTTTATAATCGTACACTAACCCTTGCATTCTCACCAGCTTTTGTTGACCTGTGTGTGTTGTCGTGTGTCTCTCAGGTGACCGGACTACTAGTAGGCCTGCTGGACCGAAGTAGGTTTACCTTTTTATGTGATCGAGGAGTTAGCTACCTTCTGTAGAGGTAGTTATATTTTGTGGACTGTTATATACACTTCGGATAGGTCATGCTATATACAGGGATTTCCGTGACTGTTGTTGTGTAATTAATGTTTTAAAATTATCGGTTTTTCATGTATGATGTCTTGGGAATAGCATAGGGATTATTATATTATGTCACGGATGATGTGTTATTTACGTGGCATTGTGGATTAGTTTGAGGGTGTTACAAGCTTGGTATCAGAGCCTAGGTTTAAGAGATTAAGTATCTAGTGGATGCTTAAGCTTAAACCACGGAGTCTAGATCCTTGGATTGTAATCCGAAGTAGAGTATTAGGTGATAAACGAGTAGTGTGTAGAGTCTTGTAGAGTTAATTCGTGTTATTATCTTATTGTGCAGGTTATTATGGACCGTCAGGGCAGCGGGCTTTAGGGGGATGACCATAGGGTTGATGAGCCTGTGCGTTGGTCTGACTTATATGCTGTGATATGCCAGATTCTAGATGAGCGTTTTCCGATTCTGGGTGCGGGTAGGGGTCGAGGTGCGGTGCTTCCGCCCGAGGGAGAACAGAGTTCTGGGGCTGGTGCTCCTTCTAGCCAGCCATCGTGAGGGTCCTTTAAGGACTTTATGAACGGTCGCCCATCTGAGTTCTTCGGTGGAGTTGGTGCCTCGAAGGCACTGGATTGGTTGAGAGAGGTTGAGGCTGCATTTCGTATAGCCCATGTTGATCGAGCCGACAGGGTGAGTTATGCCTCCTACCTTCTGAAGGGAGGAGCATTGAGATGGTGGAGTTCAGTTGTCAGCGCTCAGGGAGTCGATGAGTCATATTTGATGTCTTGGGAGGAGTTTCGTACAAAGTTTGAGCTGCAGTATTGTCCTATGGACACGAGGAGAGAGTTAGAGCGGGAGCTCATCCATTTGCAGCAGGGATCCAGATCCGTTCAGGAGTATATTGATATATTTAATGATAGAGCTCAGTTCGCACCGCATCAGGTAGCTACAGCGGACCGAAAGATCAATATGTTTTTCGAGGGTTTGAGGCCGGACATTAGAGAGTTCGTGGGGATGCTGCGTGACCCCACATTCGCTTCAGCCATGGAGTATGCCCGTCGTCGAGAGCGGGAGGTGGAGAGACAGCGGGAGCAGTCACCTACCCAGAGAGAGCGCATTGAGCCATCGGGACAGGGTCAGAGTTCGGGGACTTCAAGGTTTTATAGGGAGAGCCGTCAGGGCGGGTATTCTGAGCAGTAGGGACAGACTCCAGGGGCTCGGCATGATCAGGGTCGGGATGATAGACAGTCGGGGGCTGGTCAGAGTCAGGGACAGGGTCGGAGTGGTCAGAGGCAGCAGGGGCAGCGACAGAAGGGTCAGGGCCAGAGGCAGAGTTAGAGTCAGAGTCAGGGGAGTGTTAGGAGGGGATCTCGGGATTCTGGGATCCGAGTTGAGAGTTCGGCATCGGTGGAGAGAGATTGTCAGTGGTGTCATCACCGCCATGCAGGGCCATGCGCCCCGGAGCATCTCCATTGCTTTCGATGTGGCCAGTTTGGTCACATCGCTGTTGCATGTTCTTCGCAGGAGTCCCTGTGCTTCCGATGTGGGAAGCCCGTTCATGTGTCTCGGGATTGCCCGAATCCTGGTGCAGGGTTTCCCGGATCGACTTCGAGTGGGGCTGGGCCGTCTGGATCATCTTCAGCACCTCGGGGAGGAGGAGCACCGAGGGCTCGTGGCAGGGTTTTTCAGGCTACTGCTGAGGAGGCGCTTGAGTCGCCTGCTCTAGTATCTGGTACGTTTATCCTTAACGGACTGCGTGCTTTTATTTTATTTGATTCGGGATCTGATCGTTCGTATGTATCTGCCCCATTCTGTGATTATTTTTCTATGCCTTTATCTGAGTTATATGTGCCTGTTATTGTTGAGCGTGTTGATGGTAGTACTGTGTTAGTGAGCCGTATTTATAGAGATTGTGCATTAGAGATAGACGGTCACCGATTTCCCATAGACTTGATGCCTATGGAGATTAGTAGTTTCGATGCCATTGTAGGCATGGATTGGTTGACCGCGCGTCAGGCGGATATCTTCTGTTCTAAGAAGATGATTTGTATCCCCGTTTTTGAGTCAGAGTCAGCGATGGTGTATGGTGAGAGGCGCAGAGGGGAGATGAGTATAGTATCGATGGCGCAGGCGCAGAGGTATGTGGCGAAGGGGTGTGCCACTTATTTAGCTTACGTGGTAGATGCGAAGAAGGAGAAGAGGGAGGTCAGTGATGTGCCTTTAGTTAGAGATTTCCCTGATGTGTTTCCAGATGAGTTGCCGGGTCTGCTGCCGGACCGTCAGGTTGAGTTCAGGATTGACCTAGTTCCCGGGGCCGTTCCTATTGCGCATACGCCGTATCGGTTAGCTCCTACCGAGATGCGCGAGATGATGACGCAGTTGCAGGATCTGTTAGACCGTGGTTTCATTCGCCCTAGTTCTTCTCTGTGGGGAGCCCCCGTGTTATTCGTGAAGAAGAAGGACGGGACGATGCACATGTGTATTGATTATAGAGAGCTTAGTAGGGTAACGGTGAAGAACCGTTATCCCTTTCCGAGGATTGATGATCTTTTTGATCAGCTTCAGGGGGCGAGTTTCTTTTCGAAGATTGATCTGCGTTCCGGGTATCATCAGTTGCGGGTTACAGACGAGGATGTACCTAAGACTGGTTTCAGGACCAGATATGGTCATTATGAGTTCTTAGTCATGCCATTCGGGCTGACTAACGCCCCAGCAGCGTTTATGGATCTG
>JAANYP010005788.1:0-303971 GCA_020465985.1 Centrapalus pauciflorus | reverse complement strand
TTATTATTCATATAATAATTATATTATATATATATATATATATATATATATATATATATATATATATATATATATATATATATATATATATATATATATATATATATATATATACGTATTATCGTATATGAGAGTTATTAAGTCCATATTATCATTTAGGACTCGATTAAACACATCTGGTGCATCACCCATCAATTTACGCTAATTTGCATTTTACGCCAATATTTGTCATCACAAGATCGGTGAGTCTTCATAGCCCCTGTTTTCAAACTATTATGTTTTGGGGTTGAAATACATGCTACGTTTTCATATGGACACAGAAACAACTTCATTTCTATTATGTATTAAACATGTGGTTCCATCTGCCCTTAAATTATGAACCGTTAATTGCATTTATTTGTAAGCGCGAATATATTGTGGATAGATTTATCGGGAGTCATGCCCCCCCATTCGGGTTAGTTCAGCTCGGGTAACAGCGGGTGCATATATATTCAACACACGGTATTACGTGTGGGAATACTGCACAGGACAAACTCATTTAATTAAGCTTCGGTTGCATGATGGTTTATATGTAATACATAACATGGACTTCATGATATTATAAATTCAAACTCAACTGTTGTTGTCCATACAAGTCAGATTTACGTGTAAACCTATGAGCTCACCAACAATTTTGTTGACGTATTTTAGCGTGTATTTTCAGGAAATTAAGGCAAGTGCACCGCACCGGAAGTATTTTCAAGCTTCCGTACTTTTGGAGTCGCATGCATTTTCAAACCATCGGATATTTAGTTGCATTATTTTGATTACTTTAATTATGTACTTAAATCTCTGTATCTTGCGAACTACTTACACCTCATGATGATTATGTAAAACATTTCTATATTTCAAAGTTATATCGATGTATTTTTGAAAACGTCCATATAGTGGTCGTTCGTTATGATTATGGTTACGCTTCCGCGACGTCACGCTTCGTTGCCAACCGGGGTAACGGGGCGTGATAGATATAGAAGAGGAGTTAGACTTTGAAATAGGATATAAAAATTCAAATAAAATGTCTAAGTCTAGGTCATCTTGTCCGTTTGAGATGGTAGACGTTGATGCAGATGGTGTCTGAAGTAGTTCAAACTGGTGATGAGGAACCGATTTTGAACTGATTTGTTCAGAAACGTTTTCGGACTCAGCTAAGTCATCGAATGTTATGTTCACACTCTCATTAACTGTCCTGGTATGCTTGTTGAACACTATAGGAGGCTGAGTTCTTGGAGTATCCAATGAAAACCGATTCATCTCCTTTTGCGTCAAACTTACCGAGATTATCTTTATCGTTCAAGATGAAACACCTGCAACCGAAGGCACGAAAGTGTTTGACATTAGGTGCATTGTTGGGAAATAGTTTAAGTATGCTCAAGCTGTTAGTTAGACTTCTCAGACTGTTAGTAGATTTTTCATGTAAATACAAAGTTCATGCTGCTAGTTGAAGAAACTCGAGCTGCCAGTATAAAAGTTCAAGCTGCCAGAGCAAAACAACTCAAGCTGCTCAGTTCATGCTGTCAAGAGATTCAAGCTGCTCAACAGTTTCATAAACAGAAAGTGCTGATTTTCAGGAAAGATATCTACACGAAGATTCCAGCATATCTACTATCAGAGAAGTCATAGTCCTTCAAGGAAACAAGTCCAAAAAGCAATATAAATACAGAGAATAGGTCATAGAAGTTCATAGAAGTTTTCTGCATATTTTTGAGTCTGTAGTTGCTTTGTTGATTAAGTTTTCTTAAGCCTCTAAGGTTGTAAAACCCTAAGAACAGTCTGTGTTCTTCGTCTAATCAAAACAGATTAGAGGTGATTGTAATCATTGAATTCAGCAATACAAACAGTCTTGATTACTTCTTATGTTTTATGCTTTATTGATTCTGAAAGTTTTTGTTAAAATAATTAAGTATTATTCCGCAAACTTCTTAATTAAACTTTGATTCAAAGCAAGATTATTGATTTATACTCTGATAAATTCAAATCAGTTAATCTTGGTTATTCAGTTTTAGATCCTGACAAGTGGTATCAGAGACACAGGTCGTTCTTTGTTTTTCAAAGTCGAAAACTTTCTTCAAAATTTTTAATCTTTTACAATGGAATTTGAAAATAGCAGCAGTGGATCTGGGCAAGGACTCAAAGTGCCTATGCTCAAGCCCACTGAGTTTGAGATGTGGAAACTCAAGATTCAACAGCATATTCAATTCATTGATTATGCCATATGGGAAGCTGTTGAATTCCCTCCTGTAGTTGATCCAGAACTTGATGCTGAGGGAAAACCAGTTAAAACTCCTCCAAAAACTGAACTTGAAAGGAAGGCTAGAATGAATTAAGTGAAAGCACTCACACTATTACAAATAGCCATTCCTAATGCTTATCAACATCAGTTCAAAAAGTTTTATACTGCTCACTCTCTTTGGAATGCCTTAGAGAAGAGGTTTGCTGGTGATGCAAGTACCAAGAGAAATCAAAAAGACCTTTTGAAACAGCAGTATGAAAACTTTTCTGGTGGCAAGAATGAAAACCTCACTCAAATCTTTGACAGGTTCAACAAACTGATAAGTGAACTGGAAAGTGCAAAGGTCAATCTGGATCAAGATGAAGTCAACAGAAAGTTTCTCAGATCTCTTGGAGAAGAATGGACACTCTATGCTGCACAGTGGAGAACAAAAGACACACTTGATGAGATAGAATTGGATGATCTGTATAACAGTTTAAGAGTGTTTGAGACTGAGATTGATGCTAAAAAGAAATCCTTTTCTTATAATCACAACATTGCTCTTCTGTCCTCTGAAAATCTAATAACTGTGATTCTTTTTCAGGTGGTGATGGCAATTCTGCTGAAACTCATTATGAAGCTTTTGTTGCCAATGATGGATTATTTGCTCTAAATGTTGAAGACTTGGAACAAATTCATCCAGATGATCTTGAAGAGATGGATTTAAAGTGGCAACATACAATGCTGACCATGAGAGCCAAAAGATTTCTGAAAAGAACTGGTAGGGCCAACTTTCAAGCCAAGACAGAAGGCAAACCATCTTTTGATAAATCAAAAGTGGAATGCTATAAATGCCATAAGCTTGGTCATTTTGCCAGAGAATGTAGATCTCAAGGTCAACAGCCATCAAGGACTTCACAGCCCATCCAAGCTTCCTCATCAACAGCACTTGTCTCTCAAGAAGACAATGTGTTTGACTGGAGTGATCAGACAGAGGAAGAATTCCAAAATCAAGCACTTATGGCAGAAACATCAAATGTCTCCTCCACTGAACTACCATCTGAGGTAAATTCTAAAATCTGCTCTCAATCATGCAAAAATATGGTTAAAAAGTACAGAGATCATAATGAGAGCATGTGCAAAACTCTAGCTAAGATGGAAGAAAGGAGATATGAATATATGCAAGCCATCGAAGATCTGGAAAAACAGATCAATGATTATAAGGATAATGAGATTCAAATGGGGTATGATAGAAACTATCATGAATGGGAGAAAAAGGAACTCAATAAGAAAATAGAATCTCTGAATAAAAAGGTAGAAGAAACTGAACAGAAGGTGTTAGAGGCTAATGAGAAACTGGAATCTGTTAACATAGATCTAGGTAACTTCAAGTTAGCAAATCAAAAGCTAGAACACCTAATGGAAGTTCAATTCAAAGATAGAGTCAAATCTCAGGCCAATCCCAAAGAAGGAATAGGATACAGAGCTACTCCTCCTCCATACAACAACAAGTACATACATCCAATGAGTGAGGTTGCTGATAGACTTGTCAATGAACCACTAGATGAGTCTATGACTATTGTAGATCCTATCCTTGATAACAGTCCTGAATTAAAAGAAGATAAGAGTCAAAATAGAGACTGTGACACAAAGGGTGCACCCATAGAAGTCCAAGTTCCCAGTAAGAAAGGAAAAGAGAAGATGAGTGTATGCAATGCTACTCCACAAGTTTCTGTACATTCTAACTGTAACACTGCATCTTCATCAAAAGGAACTAAAAGAGGTAAAACTGTTTCTATCTGCACATGCCAAAAGCATGGTGTTCAAAAGTTTCCTAAACAACAGCAGGTAAGAGGAAACCAGAGAAACAAGAACCAGAAATTGACAGAAAGGTCTGGTGTTCCAATTCAAACTGTCAAAAGATGCTTTCACTGTGGAAGGAAGAATCACTTAGCCAAGGATTGTTTTTACAAACCAGCTGTTGCAAAACAGACTGTGCATCACACAAAATCAAATCCTAATCAGGCAAAGCACTCAAAAGTGAAACCTTCCACAGCAGCTCCAAAGAGAACAGTTGATCACAGATTCTCAAAAGTTAATAAAAAACAGTCCACACATCAAAAACAAGTTTTGGCAAAGCCTAAATCAAGTTTTAAACAAATATGGTGTGTCAAGGACAAATCTGTTGCTCAAACTGCTAATGCAAAAGATCAGACTGCTAAGTCAAAATCTGATGCTGTTAGTGCAAAAACTGAAACTGTTAGCACTACAAACACAGCTCAAGCTGCTGGGCATCAACCTGGAGCTGCTAGTGAATCATCTGAGACTGTCAGAAGAAAAGATGATCAAAATAGTTGGATACCTCATATTATCACCAAATACTCTCCAAAGACTCCATCAGTAGATCTCACCAAATATAAGAAGTCAAAAACAGTTTTTAGTTATGTCAATGTACAAGGCCAACCCAAAACCAATTTGGTTTTGGTTTACTCCACTACTAACTAAGCTGTTATTTGTGCAGGGCAACCACAGGTCTCCTCATAGAACAAGATGGCATCTGGATAGTGGATGCTCTAGGCACATGACAGGCAATTCTGAATGCTTGTCAAATTTCAAAGGTTTTGATGGAGGTTTTGTTGCATTTGGAGGCAACTCAAAAGGAGGTAAGGTTACAGGTAAAGGTACTGTTAATGCAGGCAACATGACATTCCATGATGTTCTGTATGTTGAACAGCTTAAGTATAATTTATTGAGTGTCTCTCAAATCTGTGACAAACAAAACATTGTTCTGTTCACAGATTCTGAGTGCATTGTTCTTTCAAAGGATTTTAAAATTCCTGAAAATCTTGTTTTACTTAGAACACCAAGAAAGGAAAATGTTTACTGCCTAGACACAGCTCTCTTGACTAAATCAAATACTTTAAGCTGTTTAATATCCAAAGCATCATCAAATGAGTCTGCTCTTTGGCATAAAAGGATGTGTCACATGAACTTCAAGTCCATGAATGCTTTAGTTAAAAAGAATCTGGTAAGAGGATTACCACAAAAGGAGTTCATTTGTGATGATCATTGTGTAGCTTGTCTTAAAGGTAAGCAACACAAAACTTCTCATAAGGCCAAAGAAGTAAATTCAATCTCATCTGTTCTTCAGTTGTTACATATGGATCTATTTGGTCCAACATCTGTTTTGAGTTTGAATAAAAGGGCATAATGTTTAGTCATTGTTGATGATTTCACCAGATTTACTTGGGTTTACTTTCTTAGGTCCAAAGATGAAACTGCTGAGCTAGTTAAGTCTTTTATCCTTAAGATAGAAAACCAATCCAATTCCAAAGTTAAGGTGATAAGATCAGACAATGGAACTGAATTTAAAAATCAAATTCTAAACAGTTTTTGTGAGTCCAAAGGCATTGCTAGACAATATAGTGCACCAAGAACACCACAGCAAAATGGTGTAGCTGAAAGAAAGAACAGAACATTAATTGAGGCTGCTAGAACAATGCTAGCTGATTCAAATCTGCCAATGACTTTCTGGGCAGAAGCTGTTAATACAGCCTGTTATGTTCTAAATAGGGTTCAAGTTGTCCAATCTCAAGGAAAAACTCCCTATGAGTTATTCCATAACAGAAGTCCCCTTAATAGCTTTCTTCAAGCCTTTTGGATGCCCATGTACTATTCTTCACACTAAGACTCACTTAGGGAAGTTTGAGAGTAAGGCTGAAGAAGGATTCTTTGTAGGATACTCAACTCAAAGCAAAGCCTATAGAGTATACAACAGTGTGTCTAAAACAATTGAAGAAAGTGCCAATGTTGAATTTAATGAAAATACTGCTAATATCAAAGGCACTGGTCCTGATTGGTTGTTTGATTTAGATTCACTAACAAATTCTCTGAGCTTTGTTGAGTATACTGCAGAAGCTGATGCATACAGGGTTGAAGCTGCTAACACAAATTCTCATGCTGCCAATACAATTTCTCATGCTGTTGGCACAAAGTCTCAGACTGCTGCAGATTCAACAAGTTGGGATGATTTCACCACTCTACCACTTCTGTCTTGTGATCCTCCAGGGGTCCTGAATGATACAAATCCAGACACTGAAGTGCCACTCCAAAGTTCTGAAAGAACAGCTCCAACACAACAGGAAACAGTCCCAGATTCAAGTCAAGCTGTTTCAGAAACTGAACCATTCACTGGTTCTGATGGAGATGATACCAACCTTGGAACTTCCTTTCAAACAGAGAGAGAGCCCACACTAAGAGTTCACAAGTATCACCCTCTCAATCAAATACTGGGTGATCCAAGCACTCCTGTTCAAACAAGGAAGATTGTAAGGTCTACCACTGCAAGATCTATCTAGACGCGGATCCGTTAACGAGTGCGGAATCCTCGTTGACGGTTAGACGGACAACTCTCAACCAACGGAAACACGGAGACTATTAGACGCTGAACGAACGACACACGAATGATCCTACGTACTAATTCTCTCCGAAACGGCACTCACCTAGCTGATAAACTCGAGATCGCCTCTTGCTTAATTCCTCACGAATTCTGCAAAAAGTCTCCTAATCATTCGAGTCTATCCCTAATTATAGACCCAGATTCGAATCTGATGTGGGTCAGACTCGAATCTGGCCCAAGGCCCATTCGAGTCTGTCCAACATGACAGTCTCGAATCTATCCTATTATTCGAATCTAAGGTCTCATTCGAATCTATCACAGATTCGAATGTATCCTCTTATGCAATTCGAATCTAGCCTTTGACATATACAACTAAGTGTTTGAAACTTATGATATTACCTTATGACTGATTTTATCTTTGAACTTTATGTTTGAACTTCTTGTAATACGTTACATCAAGTTCAAACATACAATCACTAATAAGCATCAATCATATATAATATATATAACAAACACATGCTAAATCACAAGGTAAGACCACTTAGACTGCTATCGTCACACAGGATGTACCAACAGACTCCCCCTTGACGATAGCTTCTAATAATTCACACATTTGATTTAAGAACATGGTTTATTATTGATTCAAAACACTACCAGCATACAGACCTTTCTCGACGCAAACCTTGACCACATTTTCATACTTACTAGCTTCAGTATCTATATGTGCGTCACTGGAAATCTTACAGTTATACAAAATCTGCAGGTCTTCTTTAGATAGGTTCACCAGGTGAAGCGGGTCATAGACTCTAAGGATGACCTTTTCTTCAAAATCTTCCATGACTGCTTCCCCGGTCTCTGTATCAGCATACCACCAATGTAGATTTCGCAAAACATTCTGTGGCATTTTCTTCAGAGGTACCTTCCTCAGGCATTTCACTGGTTTGTACTGAATCCTCATCCAAGGTCGGCCTGTAAGAGGATCTATACGTGACTTATCCTCGACTCTTCTTCCGACCCTTGGACTCAACCGTTCAAACTTCCTAGATCTCCCCTCCTTTCTTATTATTCTTTCAATTACATTCGCATAAGGATCATCACCAATATTTATCAGATCTTTCCATGCAAGCGCTGTGATTTCAATCTTTGGAAGGGTGTTGAATGCTTTCAATGTTCGCCTTATGTACTGAAGCCCGTCTTTTCTTTTAATTATAAAAAGTTGAAGATCTCTGTCAAAGAACCAACTTAAGATTCGCTCAGATAGCTTCCCTGTACCAGGCACTTTCATTGATCTCCTAATTGCTAACTCCTTCTCTTCGGCTCTGAACCATAGCTTCCTTTTTTCTTCGTTACTTAGCTCTCTTGCTGGTTCTTCAGTCGATGACTTAGGATTCAAGGCAGCATTCACTATGTCAACATCGACAATTCTATTTCCATCTATCATATAAGTGTCAGTGATAGGATTCTGCTGTACAACTATTTCGTCAGCTTCATCATCCTCATCAGCTACTACTTCATCTTCAGGTTGCCAATCTACTATCTCTTCCGGAATAAACTCTCCTTCTTCAAGCTCTTCATCTTCATAATCAAAACCTACATCCAGTGGATCATCTTCAAGATCCATGAGCGCTTCAATCATCTCGCTGATCTCAAAGTCTGTAGGCTGCTTAGATGAACTAGCTTCACCCCTTTCTCCTTTGCCTTGACTAGGCTCCCCCTGAACTTGTATAACTTGAGCTGCAGGAAAATCTACAGACTCAATCTCTTTATTCGCACCGGGATCATTGCCTTCATTATCATCATCTTTTCGCTGTACTTCCTGATCTTTACAACTCGTCTCCCCCTGAGTTTGTAGATTTTTCATAAGTTGCTCTAGGAGGGACCGCATTGCTCGGATTTCAGACGATTGATCAGCAACAAACGATTTAATCTCCGTGTTCTCGTCTCTAACACTTTCAACAAGCTTTCTCAGTTCTGCATTCTCCTTATCAAGATGAGAGTTATGTTCTTGGAGTTCACCGACTGCTTTTGTGAGAGTTATGATTTGAACGTTCTGAAAGTCGACACGACTCTTGAGTTGCATGATTCGTTGATTGTCGGTATAGGCTGCTGATGTAGAAGGGATGGACTGAATGGGAGCAGGATTGAATGGTTGGGGAATGTAGGGTTCATGTTGCTGAGGTGGCGGTGATGGTGGAGCTGTAACTTGGGGTTGGGTTTGGGTTTGAGGCTGAGGTTGTGCATCGGACTCTGATGAAGTCCCCTGCATAAACCTGTGACGTTTGGCCCGTTGCCTTGTCACCAACTGAGCAGTCTCATCTTCTTCAAAATCTGACTCCTCCGATTCCCTGGCCTCTCGCCTCCTCGAACCACCTTCATTGACAATCAATCGCGAACCATAAGTTCCAATTTGAACTTCAGGAACTGCAGCTGCAGGAACTTCCTCTGAATCTGATTCGGATTCTGAAGATATTAATGCGTCATTTGCCCTTTCTGGTTCGTATTCGTCAACATCACGAAATATATCATCTTCATCTCCAGGCGGACTAAGCAGCTCACCCACTAATGCTGCTGCCACATCTTCATTTGCATTAGGACCAGAAGACCATATTTCCTCCAAGGTCTGAGCAATCTGCTCAGATTCGGGGACTGAACCTGAAGTCCCTGCTTCTTGTGCCTGTGGTTGTTCACTTGTTGAAGGCCTGGATGCCTGAATTTGACTAGCAGGTTGTTGCTGTTGGCGTCGTGGATCACGCGGCCTAGCACGCGGCTGTTGTTGGCGTTGCGGTTGCTGTTGCTGTTGCTGTTGCTGCGGTTGAATATCAACTACCCCTGCCCAGCTGGCATCACCTGGGGCTTGAAATTCCCTGTCTACAATTGCTCCAAATAATGGACGCGCCACCGGAACCGCTAACCTTCCTCGATGTGAGGAACAATCAGAAAAGATGCGCTTATCCATAATATTCACGCTCAGGGAATCATCTGATTGTGGCAAATTCGGCAAGAAGTGCCTTATCAACATCATCACAAATCTTGGATACAGAAGGAATCTTTCTCTGTCAGGAGCTGTAATCTGATGGATGAATTCCGAGAAAAACAACTGCGAGAAGCTGAACTTCCTATTATACACCATCGCAATCACCCCTGATTGGATCTTTGAGACGATGTAATCAAAACCAGCCTTCTTTGGCGCAAAACAAACCATGAACACGTGGACCAGAAATCGCCACTGCCCTATCAATCCACTTTTCATATAAGATGATTTCGTAACGTCCAGACTATAGCCCATTCTCAGAAACGCGGCTTGCCTAATACTCAATGGAAAGTCTATAGGCCCGTCTTCTTGTTCCTGTGAACCCAACTGTAGCACTTGGCGCAACATATCTGCTGAGAAGACTAGAGGCTGGCCAGCGATTCTGGTTCTGATAACTGTCGGGGTGACAGTACAGTCCACCTGTAAATGATCATAAAACTGGCGTACATATGAAATTACAATTGGAATGTTATGATACAAAGCATAGCTAATCCTAGACTCAGCTAGGAAATCTAAAACTTCGCGAAAACCCTGCGCCTCAGGGATATTATTATCTGGATTAAGGACCATATTATGCTTTGGGACAAAAGCGCGAACTGCCATATCTGCACAATAAATAAAACTGTTAGACTCATTAAAAATCAATAAACTTGTTTAAATTCAAATTTTGTTTTATTTTGTACTTGATTAAATACAAAATCTAACACAATTAAATTTCCACAAGTTTAATAAAATTTAAATTAAACAAAGTAAATAAAGTACAGATTCGAAAGTAACAGATTCGAAGTGTCCATATTCGAGTGTAATGGACAGATTCGAAGAGTCCCTTTTCGAGTCTAATGGACAGATTCGAGGATCATGGTCATCTCGAATCTAATGACAGATTCGAGAAACCCATGAACAGATTCGAGAGTCCTAGAACAGACTCGAAGCCTCGTCGTTTTTGTTTTCAACTAAAACCCAAGATTTTAACCATTTTGAACTTGGTAAATCCCATACATTAGTTCAACTAGGTTCTAATCACTGATTTATGCTTTTAATTTGAGATCTTATAGGTCCTAACTTAGTTTATTTAGCAAAACCCTATTTTGACCTATAAAGCTTCAAAATTTGATGTTTTAGCTTAAAATTGTGTATAAAACTACACAAATCTTGTACAATCTGGTTGATTATACCTAGAAGTGTCTGTAGAATCGAACACAAAGTCTTCAAAGTCGACAAAATGTCGTTTAGGAGAAAAACGGTAGACTCGAGAACAGATTCGAAATCGCCAATATAGATTCGAGAGTATAGATTCGACAACAGTAAGTATTAAATGACTTCACTGTTAACCTATTTATACCACCAACCCTCGAGTCTAAGCATAGATTCGAATCTACTGACAGATTCGAAGTACTCCTTATTCGAGTCTGTCTTAGATTCGAAACCTCCAACACTTAGAAAAATTTCGAAAATTTTGAAATAAGTTCAACTTTTCCAACTTTTTTCTACGGTATTGTGTAACCAGATAAACTATGCCAACTCTTTTACCCTAAGCAACAGATATTTCATGCAATGTTTATTTTATTCAACTTTGAATGCACCCTCAGTAACTTTTGACCTTTTACCTAAGTAAAAATTAAACTAAACTAAAATAAAATAAAATAAACTAAGGTAAAAATAAAGTAAAATAAAATTTTGACCAAAAAATTTAATTTAGACTTAAGAAAAATTTTACAATCTAAGCGAAATACTTAACACCATATTTTTGATGAGTATAGTCTAAGAAAGGTTCAATCAGATAGCGATGTCTGGTACTAACTTTCAGTACTTAAACTTTCACACTTAGGAATTTTTTATTCCTTTGTTTGTTTGTCGTGACATACCTATTTAGCCGATTGTTGGTATTTTGCCCCTTTAAACATTCTACATTTCGGAATATCCCTTGGCCTTTTTATTTATCAGGAAATTATCTTACGTGACTCAGACATAGACGTACTTTTATGATCAAGGCACACAGACAAAGATTCTAACTTGTTGGTATTTGCAAACTTTCTTTAAAAGACAAACATCGGACACAGGTCTGTATTCTCATACAACAAAGTGTCTTAGTTCGGCTTAAGGTTTATTTTTAAAGTTAGCAGACAGCGGTGACAGGTCTGTACTGACGTACAACAAAGCGACATGTCTGCTAACCCGAATCTAAACAGAGACAACAGGTCTGTACTTACGTACAACAGAGTTGCATGTTTTCGACTCTCAGTTTTACATGATATTTCTATTCTTTCCATTTTCAGATGTATTTGATGTTGCCATACATCCCCAGAAAGTTTGCATACCTCATTTAGACTCAATGTTTGTATGTCTTGTACATAAAAATTAAGACCGATTGGTCGTACATCTAAGTTAGTGACACGCTTGACTTTTTCTAGAATATTTTATTAGCCTTGAGATTCCCTATATGTATTATGCCTACCAACACATCAAACTAAATAAAGTATAACACTTAGGATTTAGTTGCATTATGTGTGAAAGCCTAAATACTTAGAGTCTGTAACGACGGTGCTAATTTTCGTCACTTTGAACCTATGTATCTAAGACTTAACTCCTTTTCTGATATTCTCTTTTTTTTGTATTTTTGTAATTTTCTCTCTTTTTTCTTTTGTTTTTCATAAGAAAAAGCAGTAAAATAAGCTAACCTACTAACTTACTAAAAATAGAAACTTACTAAAATTAGAAACTTACTAAAAATAGAAACTTTCCTAAATTAGCAGACTACTGTAAAGAAAGAAATACTACGACTCTAAAAGAAAATAAACTTACTACTACTAAGGTCAAATTACTCTGGGTTGCGCATTCCATTCAGTTGAATTAAATACTCAAACCGTGACTTATCAAACGCTTTGGTAAATAAATCTGCATTATTATCTTCAGTTGCCACCTTTACCAGTTTGATTAAGTTCTTTTCAGCACAATCACGAATAAAATGATGCCTTATGTCTATGTGCTTTGTTTTACTGTGTTTAACTGGATTATTAGTTATAGCAATTGTAGATTGATTGTCTATCCTAATAGGAGTTTGAGTGTAAACCAAACCGTAATCCCGCAATTGTTGTTGTATCCACAGAACCTGTGAGCAGCAACTACCAGCAGCAACATACTCGGCCTCGCACGTTGACACGGCTACCGATGTTTGTTTCTTGCATTGCCAGGATACCAATCTCCCTCCTAGGAACTGACAACCTCCAGTTGTAGATTTGCGCGTCAAGCTGCATCCTCCGTAGTCAGAATCCGTGAACGCTTCCAACTCTAGATCTCCCTCCGCGTGATACCAAAGACCCAACTTCGGTTTCGACTTGAGGTATCGTAGAATCCGCTTCACAGCCTTCATATGCATCTCCTTCGGATTCGCTTGAAACCTAGCACAAATACACACAGCAAACATAATATCAGGTCTTGAAGCAGTTAAATACATAAGTGACCCAATCATGGCCCGATATAAAGTCGGATCCACATCGGAATCACTTTCAGTACCCGGCCCGAGATTGTGATTCACTTGAATCGGCGTGCTGAAGTGGGCAGTCAACTTAGTTCCCTCCATCCCAAACCGTTCTAATATGTCATAGACATACTTAGTTTGATGGATAAACATCCCTTCCTTCTTTTGGTCAACTTGTAACCCTAAAAAGAAATTCAACTCTCCCATAGCACTCATCTCGAACTTAGACTTCATCACCTTTTCAAAATCTTTGCACATCTGTTCGTCTGATGATCCAAAAATGATATCATCGACGTACACTTGTACCAAGATAAAGTGATCTCCCTTTCTCTTCACAAATAGAGTACTATCTATCCTACCCCTTTCAAAACCGTTTTCTAAAAGATGGTTGGATAAAGTCTCATACCACGCCCTAGGTGCCTGATGTAATCCGTAAAGAGCCTTATCTAAGCGATATACTCTATCAGGATATTTTGGATCTGTAAATCCGGGCGGTTGTTCTACATACACCAACTCCTTCACTTTCCCATACAGGAAAGCACTCTTAACGTCCAGTTGATATACCTTAAAGCCCTTGAAGGAGGCAAACGCTAGAAACAACCTAATGGCTTCCAGCCTTGCTACTGGTGCAAAAACTTCGTTGTAATCGATTCCCTCCTCTTGGTTGAAACCCTTTACAACTAATCTCGCCTTGTTGCGCGTGACTATACCCCGATCGTCTCTCTTGCACTTAAAAACCCATTTGGTTCCTATTGCAATCTCCCCTCGAGGTAACGGAACTAACTCCCACACTTCTAGTTTCCTAAATTGTGAAAGTTCTTCCTGCATCGCTTCAACCCAGGAATTGTCCTTAAGTGCCATTTGCACATTTTTGGGCTCTACTTGCGATATGAAACACGAATATAGACATGTGTGATATGCCTCGGAGTCGTTTATCATCGAAAACAACACAGTGTTGTTATTTACACTACTCCGAGTCCTCACACCCTCGTTAGGATTTCCTATGATGCTATCTATTGGATGGTTCTTGTTAATCCTAGAGGTCTCTATTTCATCAACCCTTAGATTATCTCCTAAGTTGGATCCTATTTCACCTAAAGGGGGAACAGGCTCAGCTTCTACATTTTCCTCCTCACGGACGTTTTCCTCAGAGTTAGAACTTGAAGCTTGAGTCTGATTCTCAGTGGTAGGTGCCTCTTGATCAGCAACTTCTGGAGATCCATCTACAGTCGCAGTAGGCTCGGATGTAGATTCGAACGTGGTCCTTGGAAAGATTTGGCCATCGTCGTTCAGATGCAACGTCGCCAAGTCCTTCTCGATTGTACCTGCATTATCATCCAGAGGAATGTTAAATGACTCAAATAACTTATCATAGTCAAATATCCATTCCGGACCAGTTTGGGGTTCATGTGTATAACTTGTGACTTCAATGTTATACACAATCTCCACAGTACCAGTTGTTTTGTTAAACACCCGTTTGTTTGGTGAGTTTGGCACATAACCTAGGAAGTATCCTTCGTCAGCCTTTTCACCAAACTTCGGTTGATGTTTTGTTCTTAAAAGTGTGCATGGTACTCCAAACGGTTCGAATCCAGTTAAGTTAGGTGGCCGTTTATTCAAAATTTCATAGCATGTTTTGTTCAATGATTTGACTGTAAGGACTCGGTTTAAAATGTGGCACGCGGTATTCACTGCCTCCCCCCAAAACATGGTAGGAAGCTTTGAATCCGAAAGCATAGTCCTTGCAGCCTCAATCAAAGTTCTATTTTTACGTTCGGCCACCCCATTCTGTTGAGGTTCATATGGTGCACTGAATTGATGCACTATGCCCTTTGATAGGCAATATACACCAATTACAGTGTTTTTGAATTCAGTTCCATTATCACTACGAATATTTTTAACCCTAGTTCCGTATGAGTTCTCCACTTGGTCCAAGAACCCGATGAGCCTTGCAGCCGTCTCGTCCTTCGTACCTAAAAAGAAAACCCAAGAAAAACGTGAGTAATCGTCGGTGATAACTAAGCAGTACCAACTACCTCCAATACTCCTTTTGTTGATTGGGCCGAAAAGGTCCATGTGCAACAGATCGAATGTTGAGGCTATGGAATTCTGCTTCTTGGACTTGTGTGTCTTCTTGTGTTGTTTGCCCTTCATGCAAGGTAGACACTTATCCTCGAACTGAAAACTTTTCATGGGCACACCCTGCACCAGTCCATGCTTCGTTATGTAATTCATCTTCCTCAGGTGCAGGTGAGCCATGCGTCTGTGCCACAGTACGGACTCCGTCTCTGAAGCTTTTGATAGTAAGCAGATCGGACCCATCGAAGTATCTGGCTTGTTCATATCGAGCATGTACAAGTCATTCTTCCTTGGCGCCCGCATCAATATCCAATCTTCAGGTATCTTGAATCCAGGCTTTAGCACTAACGCCTCAGTGTCAGTAAATAACACCGAGTTCTTCTTATCACAGATTTGAGAGACACTAATGAGATTATGAACCAGTTTATCAACGTGATAAACTTGATCCAAAGTAATCGTCCCATTAGTGACTTCTCCAGTTCCAGTGATATTTCCACCCTTGTTACCCGCGAATGATACGAATCCCCTATTACCCCCCTTGAAGTCTGTGAGAAGACTTCTTTCCCCCGTCATGTGCCTGGAGCAACCACTGTCGACGAACCACTTGTTGTTTGGACCGGTAGTTATCTCCTGCACATGAAAGAAAATAGGTTAGTTATCACGGGGAACCCAAGCCATGACTGACTTGGTAATACCATTCTCGTCCACATACGTGAACTCTTTCAAGTACCCATCTCGCCTTTCAGGTGACTTGGGCCTTTGAACTGAATTCTGTTGTGGTGCCGAGTGATTTAAGTTCACTCTTTGCCTTGGTGTAGGCATTTGTTGTGGAGCTCTAGAATAATTCCTATTATATGCCATTTCTGACTGTGATCCTTGAGCTCTTACCGGTGCATACTGTCTAACTGGAGTATGTGACCTAACTGGAGTATGTGACCTGCTAGGTGTGGTGCTCCTATAGACTTGCTGTGGTGCTGACCTAGATTGATTATTGACACGATTCGGTGAATTTGTCCTAATCACTTCCTTTGGTCCAACCTTAACCGGTGTGTTTTTCACAACTTGTTTGGGTGCGGCCTGCACAGTTTTCTCGGTAGGTTGAGAACTACTGCTGCTTGCCACACTGGGTGAGGGCTTAACAGGTGTTGGATTCACTGTCTTAGGGGTAACTTCTGTTTTCCTAAGTGGACAGTGAGAAGCAACATGCCCTTTCTCGTGACATCTAAAGCAAGACATCTTATCCATGGACTTTTTGGTTGGTCCCTTAGATCTAGGTGTCTCACTAGTGTCTACTGCCTTTTGTACATCTACAGTGTCTGTCTCTTCGACCTGGTCAGCCCATGAAATTTTCTGTTTTCCTGCAGGTGTTTCACTGGAGGAAGACACAAATTTCACTTTCTTGACCTTGGCGGTTGAGTCAACCACCTTAGGTGTATTATCAACTGTAGGCTCAGGTGTCGGTTCAGGTAGGTCCTCTAAGTCTACTGACTTGTCAGTTTTCTCCTGAGGCTGAGGCACATAATTAGCATTGAAAGGTGGAGGAATTTCGTGAAAACCTAGACCTACAGGCTTCTTAGACTGTCTTTGGGCATCTAAGACTTTTCCTAGATTTAAGCTTGAATTCCTAAACTTCTCCAACTTGCTGTTTGCCTCTGCTACCTTAACCTTGGTCTCGGCTAGCTCTATGTCCTTGTCCTTCAGACTTTTGGTCAAGGCCTCTACGTGCTCATACATAAGCTCTATCCTAACACACTGCTCACTCAGTTTGTCTTTTAGAACTATTACGTCTTGAGCATCAGCCTTAAGCTTTTCTTTTAAGTCTTGCTTTATATCATTTAGGCTAGCGTTTTCTATTTTTAAGTTTTCATTTTGAGCAGATATGGTTTTATGTGATTCTAAGACTAGATTTAACCTATCATTAGAAGTAGCACACAAAGCACATAATTCTGAAAATAGAGAATAAGAAAGACTAACCTTAGAGTTATCAGATTCCACGTTGGCCATCTGAGCAGCAAACTCCAGCACGGTCTGATCATTCGCCTTCTCTACCCACATCGGACTGCTGTCCCGTGTGGTCTGCTCGTCTTCTTCACAACCATTCTCCGTAACTTCAGCCATGAAAGCTCTAGCATTGGACTCAGGATGTGAACTCCAGTCATAGGTACCATCTAGCTGTCTGTCAGAAGTGACATTGGATAATAGACCCGCTAGATTGGCTTGACCAGATGAGGAACTCGGAAGGTATCTTTGTTGGGACTGATTTTGGTACTGTCCTTGATGCTGACTCTGTCCTTGGTATGTCTCTACCTTCGGTCTTTGACACTCCCTGGCGAAGTGTCCTAGTCCTTGACAGTTATAGCATTTCACCTTGGACTTATCAAACCCTATCCCTTTGTTGTTCATTTGCAGATTCCTCCCAGTTCTCTTAATGAATCTTTTAACCCTCTGGGTCACCATGGCCAGTTGCCATTTAAGATCCATTTCCTCTAAGTCATCAGGGTCGACCTGATCGTAATCTTCATCCCAAAGAGCCGGATCATTGATCTTCCCTTGAACACAATTTCCATAAGCGGCCACAAACGAAGCAAGTAGATTCAGATGCTCTTCTGCTGACTTTGCGCTCATGGGCATCTTCGAATAGCTCTGACTGGTCGATGCCTGTTGGACTTGAGGTTGCGGTTCTTCCGATCTTCCTAACCCTAAGAACGCGCGATTCAGTGAGTCTTCGGACTCTGGTGGCGATGACGTTTCTCCGGTGAAAAACGCTGTAGCACTCTTCGGTTCAGCTGTCACTGATGATTTAGATGTCTTTCCAAAATACATAGCCGGATTCTGGACTTGCTCGTAATCAGTCTCAGCCTTAATCATCTCGAAGTGATATGCCCTCAACGTTCCCACAATGTCATCAAGTGATTGAGCATAATATTTGTCCTCATTCAGCTTAATCATTGCCACGTACATAGCCCATTTGGCTGGTAGGGCATCAAGAAGCTTGTTGTTCTTGTCAGTGTCCGAATACTCAATTCCATGACTTTCAAGTTCCGTTATCAGATGATAGAACCTTGTGATAATATCATCCAACTGTTCATCCTTAATTGCCTTGAAAATCGCAAACTGTTGGGTCAACAGCTCTGTACGCTTTCTACGCACCCGAGGATTACCTTCACACCTTTTCTGGAGAGACTCCCAAAGTTCCTTCGACGTCCTTTGAGTCCGAAATGTGTGTAAAATATCTTGAGGTAAAGCCATACGGATTATGGAGAAAGCTTTGTTCTCAGCTTCAAATAGTTTCTTGTCATCCTCTTTCATCATCTGATATGACAAGACCTTTTGACGGCCTTCAACTTCAGATACTGGTGGAATGTACCCTTCATCTATGCACACCCACATGCGCATATCGTTGAATCGTACAAAATCCGTAAATCTGTCCTTCCACCAGTAATAGTCCTCAACTTTCATCAGCTTTGGCGGTGCATTTGCCTTCCCAACTTCGTGATCCATCTCAAGGAATTTCTGAAGGTTTGACATCTTTTCTGAAACAAATTGAATTTGAACTTAATTAATTTAATTCGAAACTGATTTAGACTAACTTATTCGAATCTAGATAGATTCGAAACTAATTAATATTAAATCTGTTGAGATTAAATTCGATTAAGTCTTAAAAGTCAATTAGATTCGAAATTATGTCAGATTCGAACAACTCCTTAGATTCGATGGTCCTTAGATTCGAAGGCTCAGCAGATTCGAATGTCAGCAGAATCGAAGCACAGAATCGAAACAGTAACAAACTCGAAATAAACTCGAAACAACACAGACTCGAGATCCAATTCGAATGAAGTAACAGATTCGAAACAAAGTAGACTCGAAACTCACTGAAATTGACTCGAAAGGAGCGTATTTAGGTTAGACTCGAGACTAAAGTGAAACCCTAATTACCCCTATAGATTCGAGCGCCGCAAACTCGAAAAACGGCTAACACTTTGATTTTTTGACGTTTTACAGATTAAACCACTATTTTTCAAAAGAAAAATAATGATTTCGACCAAAAACGTGAAAAACGACAAAGTGTTTCCCGAATATGAATTTGCTAAGCTCAAAAACACGTTTTTGAGAGCAAAACCGTCCAACTAGCGTCAAGAAACCTAGAATGTATCTGATGAACACGAAGAACACCAAGAACACTCCGTAGTCTCTGATACCACTTGTAAGGTCTACCACTGCAAGATCTATCTAGACGCGGATCCGTTAACGAGTGCGGAATCCTCGTTGACGGTTAGACGGACAACTCTCAACCAACGGAAACACGGAGACTATTAGACGCTGAACGAACGACACACGAACGATCCTACGTACTAATTCTCTCCGAAACGGCACTCACCTAGCTGATAAACTCGAGATCGCCTCTTGCTTAATTCCTCACGAATTCTGCAAAAAGTCTCCTAATCATTCGAGTCTATCCCTAATTATAGACCCAGATTCGAATCTGATGTGGGTCAGACTCGAATCTGGCCCAAGGCCCATTCGAGTCTGTCCAACATGACAGTCTCGAATCTATCCTATATTCGAATCTAAGGTCTCATTCGAATCTATCACAGATTCGAATGTATCCTCTTATGCAATTCGAATCTAGCCTTTGACATATACAACTAAGTGTTTGAAACTTATGATATTACCTTATGACTGATTTTATCTTTGAACTTTATGTTTGAACTTCTTGTAATACGTTACATCAAGTTCAAACATACAATCACTAATAAGCATCAATCATATATAATATATATAACAAACACATGCTAAATCACAAGGTAAGACCACTTAGACTGCTATCGTCACACAGGATGTACCAACAAAGATGGTTCACAATGAGACTGCTGCTGCTGAACAAGCAGTTCCAGAATTCAGTCTAGCTGCTTTTGAACATGCCTGTTTCATGTCTCAGTTGGAACCTAAAAAGGCATCAGAAGCATTAAAAGATTCATCCTGGATTGAAGCTATGCAAGAAGAGCTTTTACAGTTCAAAATTCAGAATGTATGGACTCTGGTGGATCTTCCTAAAGGTAAGAGAGCAATAGGTACAAGATGGGTGTTCAGAAACAAGAAGGATGAGAGAGGGATAGTCATCAAGAACAAAGCAAGACTAGTAGCACAAGGGTACACTCAAGAAGAAGGAATAGATTATGATGATGTCTTTGCTCCAGTAGCAAGAATTGAAGCCATCAGACTATTTCTAGCATATGCAAGTTTCAAAGGATTTAAAGTGTATCAAATGGATGTTAAGTCTGCTTTCCTGTATGGGACAATTGAAGAGGAAGTGTATGTGTGTCAACCTCCTGGTTTTGAAGACTACGAGTATCCAGACAGGGTGTACAAGCTAGACAAAGCTCTCTATGGTCTTCACCAAGCCCCCAGAGCATGGTATGACACACTGTCATCATATCTTCTACAGAATGGATTCAAGAGAGGCACTCTGGACAAAACACTCTTCACTAAATCCATCAAAGCTGAGATTCTACTTGTCCAAATCTATGTTGATGACATCATCTTTGGCTCAACTAATGCTAGGTTGTGCAAAGATTTTGAGGCCCTAATGCACAAAAAGTTTCAAATGAGTTCAATGGGAGAACTCACATTCTTTCTAGGGCTACAGGTTAAACAGAAGCCTACTGGTCTATTCATAAGTCAATCAAAGTATGTCAAAGACATATTGGAAAAGTTTGGCTATCAAGACACAAAGGTTGCAAGCACTCCAATGGATCCTCATAAACAGCTCCATACAGACAAAGATGGCATAGATGTGGACATTCATCTATACAGATCCCTTATAGGATCTCTCATGTATCTAACATCTTCAAGACCTGATATTATGTTTGCTGTCTGTGTGTGTGCTAGATTTCAATGCTCTCCAAAGGATTCTCACTTGGTTGATGTTAAAAGAATCTTTAGATATCTTAAAGGCCAACCACATTTAGGCCTATGGTATCCTAAAGACTCTCCTTTTGAACTAACTGCTTATTCTGACAGTGACTATGGTGGTTGCAACATTGACAGGAAATCCACAACTGGTGGATGTCAATACTTAGGAGCAAGACTGTATGGACAGTTCAAAATTCAGAATGTATGGACTCTGGTGGATCTTCCTAAAGGTAAGAGAGCAATAGGTACAAGATGGGTGTTCAGAAACAAGAAGGATGAGAGAGGGATAGTCATCAAGAACAAAGCAAGACTAGTAGCACAAGGGTACACTCAAGAAGAAGGAATAGATTATGATGATGTCTTTGCTCCAGTAGCAAGAATTGAAGCCATCAGACTATTTCTAGCATATGCAAGTTTCAAAGGATTTAAAGTGTATCAAATGGATGTTAAGTCTGCTTTCCTGTATGGGACAATTGAAGAGGAAGTATATGTGTGTCAACCTCCTGGTTTTGAAGACTACAAGTATCCAGACAGGGTGTACAAGCTAGACAAAGCTCTCTATGGTCTTCACCAAGCCCCCAGAGCATGGTATGACACACTGTCATCATATCTTCTACAGAATGGATTCAAGAGAGGCACTCTGGACAAAACACTCTTCACTAAATCCATCAAAGCTGAGATTCTACTTGTCCAAATCTATGTTGATGACATCATCTTTGGCTCAACTAATGCTAGGTTGTGCAAAGATTTTGAGGCCCTAATGCACAAAAAGTTTCAAATGAGTTCAATGGGAGAACTCACATTCTTTCTAGGGCTACAGGTTAAACAGAAGCCTACTGGTCTATTCATAAGTCAATCAAAGTATGTCAAAGACATATTGGAAAAGTTTGGCTATCAAGACACAAAGGTTGCAAGCACTCCAATGGATCCTCATAAACAGCTCCATACAGACAAAGATGGCATAGATGTGGATATTCATCTATACAGATCCCTTATAGGATCTCTCATGTATCTAACATCTTCAAGACCTGATATTATGTTTGCTGTCTGTGTGTGTGCTAGATTTCAATGCTCTCCAAAGGATTCTCACTTGGTTGCTGTTAAAAGAATCTTTAGATATCTTAAAGGCCAACCACATTTAGGCCTATGGTATCCTAAAGACTCTCCTTTTGAACTAACTGCTTATTCTGACAGTGACTATGGTGGTTGCAACATTGACAGGAAATCCACAACTGGTGGATGTCAATACTTAGGAGCAAGACTGGTCTCTTGGCAATGCAAAAAGCAAACAACTGTCTCCACATCATCCACTGAAGCAGAATACGTAGCAGCTGCAAGCTGCTGCTCCCAGGTAATGTGGATTCAAAATCAGCTAAGAGACTATGGTATGAATTTCTTATCCACTCCTATTTATATTGACAATTCAAGTGCAATTAGCATTGTGCAAAACCCAGTGAAATTCCCAAAAACCAAGCATATAGAAATCAGATTTCACTTCATCAGAGATTGTAATGAAAAGAAGTTAATCCAAGTTACCAAAATACATACAGATGATCAGCTAGCTGATCTATTTACAAAACCTTTTGATGTGGGAAGGTTCACTTTCCTAATATCAAATATTGGTATGGTAAACATGGATTAATTGGTTTTCATTATTATCGACTCAGTATGCTAATTTAAGGGGGAGACACTGTTCCATTGAAAAGTTGCACAATTTTACACTAACAGCATGAGTATTTTCTCATGCTGCTAGTTCATTTTCTCGGACTGCTAGTTATTTTCACTTGATCTGTCAAAGTGTGCAGGGTATTTGGGTAATTTTTCAAATGTGTGCGCGGGACCCAACCTTTTCGAAACCTTTAAAGGTCCCAGTTTCGTTCAGTTGTAACTACCAGTTACATATTTTTCTTCCACGGCCTTCTGCTTTCTCACTGAACGAATCACACATTCTTCTGTCAAACCCTAAAACCATCGTTTGATCATCCATGGAGTTTGTCAAAGAACACAACTGCCTTCCATACTCTCTCAAACACTCTGAACTTCAGCCGTTCCATGATATGATGGATTTCCTTAGGCACTCCCATATCAACCATGCCCTCAATATCAATCCCACCATATACATATCGCATATTGAACAGTTCTGGAACCGTGCCACTTTTCAAACCATCAATGGAATTCCCACTATACTATCCAAAATTGATGGCACTCCCATCACCATTACTGAGGAATCCATTCGGCACCATTTGCATCTTCAAGATGCCACATGTATAACAGACCTAACCCTTAATGCTTTACATACTGGTCTTTAAAATATAGGTTATAGGGGTCCTGCTGATTCTTTTACTTTCTTAAAAGCTCATTTTTCTCCTAAATGGAAATTTCTTGTACATATAATTCAGCAGTGTATGAGCCCCAAAAGAACTGGTTGGTCAGAATTTTCTTCTAACATTGCCACTGCCTTAGTGTGCTTTTCAACAGGCCAACGGTTCAATTTTTCAAACATGATTTTTCAGGGGATGTTAAGGCATCATTCCCTAAAGAATGGGAAATTTTTAATGTATCCAAGATTTTTGGCAAAAATCATTGCACACACCTGCACTACTTCTCATTTACATAAGAGGATACATATTTCTCATAGGCACTCACTATCTTCTATCAAAAGGCTGATAAAGCCAAGTGCCAATTTTGTCAGTGTAGATGTTCCATTGCCCTCTGCAATGATGAACATCATTTCAGGAAACAGAGGAGAGGGTCTTGAGCAGGCTCAGCCTAACATCACTGCTACACCCCCAAGACCCCAACCCACTCCTCATGATACACAAACTCCCACTGATCCTTTTGTACAGCCAACACGCCCACTCAGAAATATATACAAAAGAAAAAGGGGACCAGGAGCTCCTTCCTCCTCTTCCCATCAGCAAGAGCCATATATCCCTGTGCAGGAGGATACTCCTGCACAGCATATCCAAAGGGAACCATTAGAGGAAACTCCCATCCTCAACATCTCTTCAGAGATGGTTCATATGGGTTCTGTGGCTGGCACTACTGATGTCTCTGCACAAGAGGCACAGGACAGTGCCAACATAGCTAAGACCACGCCCATGGCAACAGCAAGTGTGCAAACACAAGCTGGAAGTCCCCAGAACCAAGAACAGAGGGGCCCAAAGGTTTCTACTTCTGGTATTAATGTCAGTGATAGATCACAAGCACCACATGTGTTTTCTGATCTTGAGACTAGTCTGCAACTCATGCTTTTGACGGATCCCAAGCTGAAACCTGTTGTAGCTATGTTGGAATACCAAATGTCCATCATTGCTGCACAGGGTGCACAAATAATGGCCCTAAAGCAATCAGAAATGACTCAAAATCAGAGGATGGATTATCTTTATAAGGGGTTTACCCTTTGTGGAAATAAGCTCATTCAATTAGAGCGTTTGATTCAAACCCAAGGGGCAAAGGTTGTAGGTCCTTCTGACCAAACCAATGCTTCCAAAAAGGGGGAGAATCAGGAGGTTCCTACAACAGTCCAAGCAGCTCCATCAACAACAACAGTCCAAGTAGCACCAACAGTCCCAGTTTCTAGGCTAGCAGTCCCAACAGCTTTTCAAGCTGTTAGCCTAGAAACTCAAGCTGCTCCTTCAAAAGTCACTGGAGTTGTAATCAATTAAGGTGTTCAAGCTCCATCAAGTACAGTCCAAGCTACATCTTCTGCTGCTGCTGCAAAAGACAAAGGCAAGGGCATTCTTATTGAATCTCCAAAGCACAAATTCTCCTCCAAAGAAGCCCAGATTGCCTTTGATGCTGAAGTTGCCAAAAGGTTAGCAGAAGAACAGGATAAAGAATTAGATCAGCAAGCCCAGCCCCCAATAGATAATGATGAGACATTAGGTGATTACCTAAAGGGGTTTGTGGGCAAACAAGGTGAAAAGAAGAGAAAGATGCCAACAGGGCACACTAAAGCTGAGCACAGAAGATTTTTGATAAATTTTGCATTTGCAGCTGGAATTCCAAAGAAAATGGCTCAGTCCATGACAACTGAAAGGCTGCAAGAGATTCATGACAAGGAGATGGACAAAAGAAAGAGAACAAAAGTCTCTCCAGAAGCTCAACCATCCCAAGAAGTCCAACCATCAACTCAATCAGTCCAAACTGAAGCTGCTGCCAGTATACCTGTTCCCACTGATCAAGCTGCTCTTTCTATTCCTTCATCGGTTAAAAGGGTGCTCTTTGAGCAACAACTACAAAAGGCCATGGAGATAGAGAAGCTGATTGATCAGCATGATTTCACAAAGCCTCTGATCAACTACTGGTTTGCTAAGTCACTGGATGACCGTGACTTGAGAATTAAGTTTGTGATAAGAAGAGAGTCTGGACTAGAAGAAGAATATGATACATTTTGGCAGATGGTTCAGAAGTTGACCAGAGATGAGCTTATCAGAATGCACAACATTGGGTCTGTATCACAAGTTAGATCTTCTCTACCACAAGAGAAACAAGTCATCAGAGATCTAAAGTCCATTGTTGATCCTGAATTTATTAGAAAAGATGTAGAGGATGCTAACAAGAAGGGATTGAAAATCAAGGAAGTCAATATTTTTGTCAAATCCAGGACTTACAGAATCAAATTCACAGATGGATCTGGTATGTTCTTTAATCTTGAATTCTTTGATCTTCCAAAGAATATACTACTCCAGATGAAGTCTGTCAGAATATCTTGTGATAGAGATGAGCTAAAGAGAGAATTTTTGAAGGCTGTAGATCAGAAACTTGCACAGTTGTAAGTTTTTGAAAGCCTTGTAAATAACAGTTTACTTATTCATTTCCATTCTTGTATAGAACTTAAAGTCTTGTGTAAAGAATTTAAGTTAGGGGGAGATTGTTGGGAAATAGTTTAAGTATGCTCAAGCTGTTAGTTAGACTTCTCAGACTGTTAGTAGATTTTTCATGTAAATACAAAGTTCATGCTGCTAGTTGAAGAAACTCGAGCTGCCAGTATAAAAGTTCAAGCTGCCAGAGCAAAACAACTCAAGCTGCTCAGTTCATGCTGTCAAGAGATTCAAGCTGCTCAACAGTTTCATAAACAGAAAGTGCTGATTTTCAGGAAAGATATCTACACGAAGATTCCAGCATATCTACTATCAGAGAAGTCATAGTCCTTCAAGGAAACAAGTCCAAAAAGCAATATAAATACAGAGAATAGGTCATAGAAGTTCATAGAAGTTTTCTGCATATTTTTGAGTCTGTAATTGCTTTGTTGATTAAGTTTTCTTAAGCCTCTAAGGTTGTAAAACCCTAAGAACAGTCTGTGTTCTTCGTCTAATCAAAACAGATTAGAGGTGATTGTAATCATTGAATTCAGCAATACAAACAGTCTTGATTACTTCTTATGTTTTATGCTTTATTGATTCTGAAAGTTTTTGTTAAAATAATTAAGTGTTATTCCGCAAACTTCTTAATTAAACTTTGATTCAAAGCATGATTCTTGATTTATACTCTGATAAATTCAAATCAGTTAATCTTGGTTATTCAGTTTTAGATCCTGACATGCATCTTTATTAATAATCTAATAGGGTGTTTTTCCAAACTGTTGATTGATGATTGATCGATTTTGGGTGTAACACACAGTGTTCACAGCTTCAGCCCAAGAGTGCATAGGCAGCTTCAAGCATGTGATCATGGATCTTGCTGCTTCAACCAGAGTCCAATTTTGTAGTTCCACAACACCATTTTGTTGTGGGGTTCTGGCACCAGAACATTGATGGGTTATACCAACGGTATCCAGGAATGTTGATAACTCCTTTGTTTTTTAACTCTGTACCGTTGTCCGTGCGGATGGCTTGGACTTGAAGTTCGGAGATTGACTTGAGTCACCTTCAAAAAATAAATGATCAATTCGAGTGTCTCGTCCTTCGTGCATAGTTTTTTTTACCCAGGTTTATCTTGAGTAATCGTCGACCATCACTAAGATATACGTCTTGGCATTGATGCTCTAAATGCGCATTGGACCACACAAATCCATGTGGATTAACTCCGAGGGTTGTGTAGTGTTTGGAACTGGTTTTGGTTTGTGTGAGGCTTTCTTGATTTTGCTCTTTTCGCAGGCTGCACACAGTTGATCTTTGTCGAACTTCAGATCTGGTAGACCCCTAATGAGACGATTTGAAGCGAGCTTGGTTATGTTTTTGAAATTCGGATGAGAGAAACTCTTGTGCCTTAACCAAGACTGTTGTGATAAAGCTTTAGAGAGAAGACAAATTGACTTGTTGACTTTGACTTTGGAGATCGAGATCGATGGTGTACAAATTTGAGCGTCGAGTACCGGCGAGAATTTCCTTACCCGTTGGAGAGCGAATGATGCATCTTGTGGCTTTGAAGGATACCTCAGGTCCTTGATATTTCAATATTCAACAATTCAATTAATCAATTCAACAATTAAGAACATCAACAATAATCATCAACACATAATACCGAATGATTAGATTGAGAAGAGAATATTACATTAGGTTTCTTACTTGACAAACTTGCATTATCAGTTCCCTCTCAATCCATGCAATCAGTTGTTTCTCATGCAAGCATACGTATCTAACAACAGTACACTCTACTCCTATTTATACTAAAATACAAGGTATAAAGTAATTACAAAATAGTCCCTGATCTTTTGCAATTAATCGCTTTCATCTCTATTTATATTTGTACCCAACAATCTCCCCCTTAGAGATGAAAGCAATTTCTCATTTAAAGTTCAAATCAGGAACTTCAATCTTTTTCTCTTTTCTTTTCTTTTGATCTCTGAACTTCTTTGTCTCTCTCTCTAACCTTCAAATCTCTTCTTTTCTTATATTCTTTTTCTTGCGAACAAACTCTCCCCCTTGAATCTTGGATAGCTTTTCATTCTCTCCCTTGATCAAGAAAAGACAACTTATCATCTTTCATCTTTAAATCTTCTGCAGTTGTCTTAATTGTCTTGAACTGTTGTTGTAATTGTCTTAAAACTACTCGACAGTTGTCTCTGAAATTCAGTTTTTCTTCCTTTCATGATGATCATAAGGATTATGAACATCATGTAAATTCTTCAGAGACGTAGATCCAGTAAAATTACAGTAACAGAATTACAACGACAATTACAATGAAAATTACAACTCATAGATATTACAAATTTTGTTTCTCCTCCTCAAAATGATATTCTCTCCCCCTATTCTGAACAAATATCTCACTCCCCCTCAAATGTATACTATTTCCTTTTAAAACCAAACAAAACTTTTTAACTTTGTGAAAAATGAAACAAATTCATTTGTAAAATAATGAGTCCATGTCCACATTGGATTCCTGTTTGCACAATAGACATAATCTATGTGACCTACTTTTAGCGCTGGCGTGATGTTAACACTGGTAGGATTTCCAAATAATTATCGTGACATTCTTTATCATGAAAGAATCACTCTTATTTGTTCCGGCGTAGTCAGTTTGGACTAGCAGTTTATAATCACGCAGACTGTTAGACTCGATGTGTCCTAAAAGTGTATATAATAAGCTCTAGACACACAAAAAATCAAATGGATAGAACAGTGCTCGAAATCAACGAATTTGAGCAACACCGTTGTTGCCGAATTTCACCAACCCACCATTAGATGACGTGAAATTGGACAGTAGATCTTGTCGACCAGTCATGTGTCGTGAGCCTCCAGAGTCTAGAATCCACACACTGTTTTCCTAAAAGCAAAAGTTCGATCAGTGTGTGTGTTGCAATTGAAGACCGGATTCTGAACTGATTGTTCAGAAACCATTTGAGTGAAGTACGGGTCTTGATCTGATGTGATTAGAAACTATTCCTGCAAGACAATTAAGTGACCTTTGGTACCCAAATTGTATGAAATTTGGGTCCTGAATGATTAGTGTATACGGTAAGGTTCTTAAGACTTGAACTGACGTAGATCTTATGTGATGTACACTTAATGTCTTTGTTAGCCAAAAGACAATCCTTAGGAATCCAGACAGACTTATATTTTATAGGTCTGTTAGGTTCCTTTTTAACCTTTTGTTTAGGTTTGCGACGACGTTTGTGTTTGATTACAGGAGCATAGTTTAGCAATGTAGGCATAGACAAACTAGGTAGTGTTTTGGACAGATTAAACAACTGCTTAAACGAATATTTCTTAACATTAATACCATTCGAAACATCACAATTATTCAAAGCAGTACTAGAATTAAAATCAACCACTGTTTTGTCTTTGATTACATTGAAAACTAAAGAATTAGAAATAATAGTAATTGTTGCTTGATTCTTCAATTTAGATCTCGTCTTTTGTGTTGTGCCCTTTGGTTTTACTCGGTAGTTTGAAATGAAATGCACATCTTTGTTAGTGTTAGCATATTTAGACTCAATAATCGTGTTGTGCGATCTATGTTCCCGAGAATTCTTCTTGCCCTTTTTACAAGAACCAGTAGAATTTTCGGGATCAATTCTGGAAGTGTTGCCAATGTGATCAGTAACAGGAACGATCATCGGGGCTTTTCCTTTCTTTATTTTCAAAAGATGTTGTTTTTGCAAATTAGAGTATGAGTCATTGGCTTGAGATTGATTTGTAACCTTAGAATTGGTGATCACGGAAACTTGATTATTTAAACAGCGTTTATTAGAAACAATTTGAGATTATAGCCCCTTAATGGTGGTTAGAAGCTGCTCTCATTCTTTGTCAAATATTGATGAATCTGACTCTGATCCCAAGGCAACTGAACTTCAGAGAAAAATTTCATTATTCACGAATGCCTTTCGCAAGAAGTTTCCTAAGACATCAAACAAACCTCAAACAGAAGCTAAAAGTAAGAAGTATGACGACAAGAAGGAAATGGCAGAGAAATCGAAAGGAGAAGAACGCCCTCAACAAAATCGCTAACACTAAGTAACCCTTGTTGCAGCTTAATGAACTCCATTCTCAACTTTTGGAGTGACACAGTGGGACAGAAGCGCCGATTAAAATGAGTTTTAAATTGTTTCCAGGTCATAGTGTCTACCATATCAGCGCCTAATGTAGTCACCACCTCGTCCCACCATTGGGTGCATGCTTCCTTAAATTTGATAGAAGCATATTTCACTTTGTCTTTATCATCAACTTTGGCTACCCAGAATATCCTCTCTATTTCTTTGATCCAATCTGTAACATCCCACATCGGTGGAGAGGAGAAACCAATATGCCCATATAAGGGTGAGGTTGTCTCTATCCACCAAGACGCGTTTTGGGGCGGGCCTATGGCTTGGCTTCCAGAAACAAAACCGTGCGGTACAATATCTTGTCTCGGGGTGGTATGAGCTGTTATACAATCGTTGGCAGCGGTTGGATCAATTTACCCCACAAACGCTGGAGGACCACAGCTAGTGAAGTCTTTATAACTAAGACTTAGGTCATTCCTTTGAGACTTGGAGGACTCAGATTTATCTTTCTTCCTCTCAGCTGAGGTCTGCCTCAAAGCCGTTTGAAATTCCTGAAATTGGTTAGCCAGCAACTCCTCAAAGTGTTTGGATTGGCTTCCTAACAATTCAGAAACTTTATCGAGCACTCGGAGTTCACATTCATTGAACTCCTCGCCAGAGGAATGTTCATCTTCCTCTTCCTCATATTCGGGTTAACCTCCACATTGGGGTTAGGTTCAGAACGATCAGCCATCTAGCTGTATAATATTAAGCATATGCACGAGCATTAATTATACAGTAGCATTCTTATTAACCTAAACACGTACCCGTCCTAGACCAAATCATAACTTAACCTATGTCATAATATTGTTGCCTAGGTGGTCAATACAAGCATCTCAAACCGAGCTCATAGTAGAGTATCGTCGACTATACTCATGCAATTGAAACACTCATTTCTAGATAATATAATAATTAATGGGATTATATTAGATTAACTATAATTAACTGGTTTTAAGGAAAATCAGGCATGACCCGTTCGCACGGCGTCAAAATCTCTGTTTGATTGTAAACTATAATTTGAAACATAAAGTACGATTATAAGGTACTTCTAAGTAATTACAATCTCTATCATCAACCCAAAGACATTAAATATCTATATTTACATATCAAAA
This sequence comes from Centrapalus pauciflorus, assembly GCA_020465985.1. Lineage (NCBI taxonomy): Eukaryota > Viridiplantae > Streptophyta > Magnoliopsida > Asterales > Asteraceae > Centrapalus > Centrapalus pauciflorus. Next base: position 272,743 of record JAANYP010005788.1, on the reverse strand, counting down.
CGTGTTGGTAGACAAACTACCCAAAAATTTCCCAACGTATAAGCAACTAGATACGGCTTCCAGACCCATTATACATTCGGCTCCCAAGCCCTTTATATCTTCTGGTTACAACTTCCAGACCCTTTATATATTCTAGATACGGCTTCCAGGCCGTTATATCTTTTAGCTACAATTTTTCAGGCATTTTATATCTTCTAGATTCGGCTCCCAAACCCTTTATATCTTCTGGTTACAGCTTCCAGACCCTTATATATTCTGGATACGGCTTCAGACCGTTATTTTTTTTTAACTACAGTTTTTCAGGCATTTTATATCGTATTGATACGACTTCCAGACCATTTATATCTTCTGGTTACAGCTTCCAGTCCCTTTATATATTCTGGATACGGCTTCCAAGCTGTTATATCTTTGGGCTACAGCTTCTCAAGCGTTTTATATCTTCTTGATACGGTTTCCAGGCCGTTTATATCTTCTAGTTACAACTTGCAGACCCTTTATATATTATGGATACGGTTCCAGGTCGTTATATCTTTTGGCTATAGCTTTTCAGGCATTTTATATCTTCTTGATACGGCTTCCAAGCCGTTTATATCTTCTGGTTACGACTCTTCAGGCGTTTTATATTTTATGGATACCACTTTCAGGCCTTTTATATCTTCTATATCTTCTGGATACGGCTTCCAGACCGTTTATATATTCTGGTTACGTCTCTTTAGGCCATTTATATCTTCGGGTCACGGCTCTTCAAGCCATTTATATCTTCTGGCTATGGATTTCCAGGCCGTAAATATCTTCTGGTTCCCGATGGTATCAGGAAAACAGGATTTATATAAGTCCAAAGTAATTGGTTTGAGAACCAATCACTCCGAACTTGGGGGACTTAATTGTGTAACCCATTTATTAATCTTTGGGCTTCTCCTTGGCGCAACCCATTTGAATGAAACCCTAAAAGCCCATTTGTGTCTTGCCTATAAATACTCCTCTCTTTTATGAGAGTGGAGACTTTTTGGGACACTGTGCATCTCTTGCTCTAAAGCTTTCACCCAAAGTTTCTCCCACACTCTACCAGAGGCCTGGTAGAGCCCTTGAACTACAACACCATCAGTTCCAGACAATTCTTCCAGGAGGTTTACTTCCCTCAACGTGCCTTGTTTCATCAACAGCAGCACTTGGAGTACACCACCATCAGTTCCTGGCGGTTCATCTAGGAGGTTTCTTTCCCTCAACGTGCCTTGTTTCATCAACAGCAGCACCTGGACTACACCACCATCAGTTCCAGGCGGTTCTTCCAGGAGGTTATCATCCACTTTGACAGGAACTTACCTTCCCTCATTTGGTCACTGAATAAACAGTTGTATATAATTATGGGTTAATGTCAGTGACCAAACTAATGGTCATTGATATGAATTTAGAGACCAAAAAAATGGTCACTGAGTGAAAAGTATATTGAATTCGATTTAGTGCCAATAACGAGAATTAATGGTCACTAAGATAAGAGTTTTGTGACCAGAAATGTGGTCATTGAATCAATGACTAAATATTGGGTCACTAAGTTGAATGGTTTTAATGAATGAGAGTGTTTGTGACCAACAAAAGATACTCTCTAAGATTAAAAAATTAGTGACCAAATACATGGTCACTGAGTTGAATGATGTTAACCTTGCATTCAATGTCAATGACTAGAAATAGTGGTCACACTAACTAGTGTGAGCACTGTGACCAAAAGTATGGTCACTGAGTTAAAAAGATCAATGACTAAATTTAGTCAACGACTTTTAAAAAATGAAAAAAAAATAAGTTATCTTTAAAATTAAACAAATATTGGTCAAAATGACTATCCATGATTCCATTTATGAACATAAAATAAAATAATTAATTAAAAATCCATAGTTTTAAAGAAATAAAACTATTTTTTAGATAATATTAGTTTTAAAATCTTCATGTTAAAAGAGAACATAACTACAAGACATCACCATGTTCCACATTAAAAGATTATTTCACTTTTTTATTTTTAAAATAAAGCAAAATAAAAGATAAATATAATTCATTATTTATAAAGATAAAGACAATTTATCATATCTATTATCTATAAAAATTAATAAATATAAAAGAAAATTACAATATATTATTTCTTATATCTTTAAATATTTATATTTATATAATAAAAAAGAACACAAATTGTCACATGGCATCACCACGTTCCACCTAAAAAGATAATTACACTTTATTAATTCTAAAATAAAATAAAGTAAGGATTAATATAATTTATTATTTCTTATATCTTTAAATATTAATAAATAGGTAAAAATTAAATCTAGATCCAAATTATATCATATATATACTCATCTATATATCTAACTAAAATTTATTCACATAATATATAGGTTCATAAACTAGTTTAATAGATATAAAAATTAAGCTAATACAATAATAAAACTAAAAACATTTATTTTGTTTTTTTAAAAAATATTTGAAAAGCACTCGGGCCACCGGTGTAAAAACTTGTTATTTAGTCTATCAAACACTTGGGTCACTAGTGTCTGCTCATTAGGCCAAACACTCTTTACTGGTAAAATGCCTCAATCTTTTTCAATCGAAATTGATGAAATCGATCAAAGTACTGTTCGATTAAGGATTCAAACACTCTCTGCTCATTAGATCAAAGCATCGAGATATTTGAGATCAAATTTCGTCTGCTGAAGAACACAAGACCCATCATCAATCTTCTGCGAAAGAACACAAGACCCATCGTCGATCATCTGTGGAAGAACAGAAGGGTCGTCGCTGATCAAAGTACCGTTCGATCAACTTTCACCCATCGTCGATCGTCTGTTTCGATTGACACTTATCTCTCTCTTTCAGCCTTTTATTTCAATGTAAGTGGCACTCAACTTTCACCCTCTTAATCTCTCGACCTTGGTTGTTTAATTGGTTATTTGTTTAATCGAATTTTTGTTTATACATGAAATTAACAGAAGAAAGCTAAACTCTGTTGTAATTTATTGATTGCTAATCCCATTTTGTTTTCGAGGGAGCTGCAGTTTGATAACATGAGTGCTGAGAATGTGATTTTTCTTCATCCTTTCTTCCATTTAAAATTCAGGTGCAGAGTGTTCATTTTTCAATTTATTATTGCCTGATATTGGTAGTGTGATTACAAAGTGATTGTTGTAAAGGTAAAAGAAATGGTATGTAGGTCCCGAATTGATGATGCAAACAATCAATAAACAATATACATAAAAGATTACGAACGAGAAACAATAATAATAGCCGAGTATATTAAACCTTGAACGAAGACACGAAGAACAAAGGTTCTTTTCTCTCTATGCAAACGGATACACACTTCAACACCTTCAATAATTCACTTGTGTATTTTCTATAAAACCCTAATTAACCCTTTAAATAATAAACCTAATAGGCCTAAGCCCTTGGGTTAAACTATTAAAGCACGTTCATAAATAACCTATGAACTATTAAATAAGTATAAATAAACCCCTAGACTTGATTACAATTAATAAGGTCTAACAATCTCCCCCTTTGTGATCAAGTCTGGTTTCTTCTAAATAAGCTTGATCTTCTGATGAATAATCTCTCTTTTGAATTATCTTCTCTTTTAATGACAACTTTCGGAGATTTCTCAATAGCAAAAACTTTCAACTAATGTGATCATGATCTTCAGCTTTGATAAGACTCTTCAGTCGAACTTGGCAATGAATTTTGTCACCTTGAGAATCAGAAGATAACTTCACTTTAACACAAGCTTCAGATAGATCGTAGAATGATTTCTTCCTTCAGCTTTAGTATTGAAATCACATGAAGCTTTTGAACTTTAAAACTTTGACTTTCTCTAATCTTTTTGACTTTACTCTGTTCTCTCCCCCTTGATAATTCAACCGAACAAAGATTTTCTTCAGATGAGCTTTCTTTCTGGTTGAAACTTTCTTTATCCTTCTCTTTCTCTTTCTCCCCCTGAATTCTTCAATGCTTATTCTCCCCCTTAACAAATAGACGTATTCTCCCCCTCATGATGATTAAGAGAATCTTGATTATCATGTAAGCCTCCCAGATATTCTTGGCAAGATGCTTACTTCCCTCAAATATGAATACATGCTTTTCATCATCACAAATAGTAATTAGGCTTTGCAACCTGTGACATTGAATTAAGAATTATAGGGAAAAATAACAACCAGAACCACTTAGGTTTCCTGTTAACACGATAGTTATGAACTATGTGACCTACGTTCAGCGCTGGCTTGATGTTAACACTGGTAGGATTTCCAACTAATCATCGTGAAATATGTATATTAAGTACCACTATAGTTGTTCCGGCTTTGTCACATTAGACAAGCATTAATTGTCACACAGACATGACTCAGTAAGTGTCCTAAGTAGTGTATAATCAATAAGCTCTAGACCCAATGTGCAATCAAATGAAGTTTGGAGACCGGAGCGGATATCTTCCTGTTTCAATATCATTTAACTTCGAATGAGAAATCGATGGACTATGAGATATATCTGTTGGGAAATAGTTTAAGTACATTCAAGCTGTTAGTTAGACTTCTCAGACTGTTAGTAGATTTTTCATGTAAATACAAAGTTCATGCTGCTAGTTGAAGAAACTCGAGCTGCCAGTGTAAAAGTTCAAGCTGCCAGAGCAAAACAACTCAAGCTGCTCAGTTCATGCTGTCAAGAGATTCAAGCTGCTCAACAGTTTCATAAACAGAAAGTGCTGATTTTCAGGAAAGATATCTACACGAAGATTCCAGCATATCTACTATCAGAGAAGTCATAGTCCTTCAAGGAAACAAGTCCAAAAAGCAATATAAATAGACAGAATATTGTATAGAAGTTCATAGAAGTTTTCTGCGTATTTTTGAGTCTGTAATTGCTTTATTGTTTAAGTTTTCATAAGCCTCTAAGGTTGTAAAACCCTAAGAACAGTCTGTGTTCTTCGTCTAATCAAAACAGATTAGAGGTGATTGTAATCATTGAATTCAGCAATACAAACAGTCTTGATTACTTCTTATGTTTTATGCTTCATTGGTTCTGAAAGTTTTTGTTAAAATAATTAAGTGTTATTCCGCAAACTTCTTAATTAAACTTTGATTCAAAGCAAGATTATTGATTTATACTCTGATAAATTTCAAATCAGTTAATCTTGGTTATTCATATTTTAGATCCTGTCAAGTGGTATCAGAGCCACAGGTCGTTCTTTGTTTTTCAAAGTCGAAAACTTTCTTCAAAATTTTTAATCTTTTACAATGGAATTTGAAAATAGCAGCAGTGGATCTGGGCAAGGACTCAAAGTGCCTATGCTCAAGCCCACTGAGTTTGAGATGTGGAAACTCAGGATTCAACAGCATATTCAATTCATTGATTATGCCATATGGGAAGCTGTTGAATTCCCTCCTGTAGTTGATCCAGAACTTGATGATGAGGGAAAACCAGTCAAAACTCCTCCAAAAACTGAACTTGAAAGGAAGGCTAGAATGAATGAAGTGAAAGCACTCACACTATTACAAATAGCCATTCCTAATGCTTATCAACATCAGTTCAAAAAGTTTTATACTGCTCACTCTCTTTGGAATGCCTTAGAGAAGAGGTTTGCTGGTAATGCCAGTACCAAGAGAAATCAAAAAGACCTCTTGAAACAGCAGTATGAAAACTTTTCTGGTGGCAAGAATGAAAACCTCACTCAAATCTTTGACAGGTTTAACAAACTGATAAGTGAACTGGAAAGTGCAAAGGTCAATCTGGATCAAGATGAAGTCAACAGAAAGTTTCTCAGATCTCTTGGAGAAGAATGGACAGTCTATGCTGCACAGTGGAGAACAAAAGACACACTTGATGAGATAGAATTGGATGATCTGTATAACAGTTTAAGAGTGTTTGAGACTGAGATTGATGCTAAAAAGAAATCCTTTTCTTATAATCACAACACTGCTCTTCTGTCCTCTGAAAATCTAATAACTGTGATTCTTTTTCAGGTGGTGATGGCAATTCTGCTGAAACTCATTATGAAGCTTTTGTTGCCAATGATGGATTATTTGCTCTAAATGTTGAAGACTTGGAACAAATTCATCCAGATGATCTTGAAGAGATGGATTTAAAGTGGCAACATGCAATGCTGACCATGAGAGCCAAAAGATTTCTGAAAAGAACTGGTAGGACCAACTTTCAAGCCAAAACAGAAGGCAAACCATCTTTTGATAAATCAAAAGTGGAATGCTATAAATGCCATAAGCTTGGTCACTTTGCCAGAGAATGTAGATCTCAAGGTCAACAGCCATCAAGGACTTCACAGCCCATCCAAGCTTCCTCATCAACAGCACTTGTCTCTCAAGAAGACAATGTGTTTGACTGGAGTGATCAGACAGAGGAAGAATTCCAAAATCAAGCACTTATGGCAGAAACCTCAAATGTCTCCTCAACTGAACTACCATCTGAGGTAAACTCTAAACTCTGCTCTCAATCATGCAAAAATATGGTTAAAAAGTACAGAGATCATAATGAGAGCATGTGCAAAACTCTAGCTAAGATGGAAGAAAGGAGATATGAATATATGCAAGCCATAGAAGATCTGGAAAAACAGATCAATGATTATAAGGATAATGAGATTCAAATGGGGTATGATAGAAACTATCATGAATGGGAGAAAAAGGAACTCAATAAGAAAATAGAATCTCTGAATAAAAAGGTAGAAGAAACTGAACAGAAGGTGTTAGAGGCTAATGAGAAACTGGAATCTGTTAACATAGATCTAGGTAACTTCAAGTTAGCAAATCAAAAGCTAGAACACCTAATGGAAGTTCAATTCAAAGATAGAGTGAAATCTCAGGTCAATCCCAAAGAAGGAATAGGATATAGAGCTACTCCACCTCCATACAATAACAAGTACATTCATCCAATGAGTGAGGTTGCTGATAGACTTGTCAATGAACCACTAGATGAGTCTATGACTATTGTAGATCCTATCCTTGATAACAGTCCTGAATTAAAGGAAGATAAGAGTCAAAATAGAGACTGTGACACAAAGAGTGCACCCATAGAAGTCCAAGCTCCCATTAAGAAAGGAAAAGAGAAGATGAGTGTATGCAATGCTACTCCACAAGTTTCTGTACATTCTAACTATAACACTGCATCTTCATCAAAATGAACTAAAAGAGGTAAAACTGTTTCTATCTGCACATGCCAAAAGCATGGTGTTCAAAAGTTTCCTAAACAACAGCAGGTAAGAGGAAACCAGAGAAACAAGAACCAGAAATTGACAGAAAAGTCTGGTGTTCCAATTCAAACTGTCAAAAGATGCTTTCACTGTGGAAGGAAGAATCACTTAGCCAAGGATTGTTTTTACAAACCAGCTGTTTCAAAACAGACTGTGCATCACATAAAATCAAATCCTAAACAGGCAAAGCACTCAAAAGTGAAACCTTCCACAGCAGCTCCAAAGAAAACAGTTGATCACAGATTCTCAAAAGTTAATAAAAAACAGTCCACACATCAAAAACAAGTTTTGGCAAAGCCTAAATCAAGTTTTAAACAAATATGGTGTGTCAAGGACAAATCTGTTGCTCAAACTGCTAATGCAAAAGATCAGACTGCTAAGTCAAAATCTGATGCTGTTAGTGCAAAATCTGCTGGGCATCAAACTGGAGCTGCTAGTTAATCATCTGAGATTGTCAGAAGAAAATATGATCAAAATAGTTGGATACCTCATATTATCACTAAATACTCTCCAAAGACTCCATCAGTAGATCTCACCAAATATAAGAAGTCAAAAACAGTTTTTAGTTATGTCAATGTACAAGGCCAACCCAAAACCAATTTGGTTTGGGTTTACTCCACTACTAACTAAGCTGTTATTTGTGCAGGGCAACCACAGGTCTCCTCATAGAACAAGATGGCATCTGGACAGTGGATGCTCTAGGCACATGACAGGCAATTCTGAATGCTTGTCAAATTTCAAAGGTTTTGATGGAGGTTTTGTTGCATTTGGAGGCAACTCAAAAGGAGGTAAGGTTACAGGTAAAGGTACTGTTAATGCAGGCAACATGACATTCCATGATGTTCTGTATGTTGAACAGCTTAAGTACAATCTATTGAGTGTCTCTCAAATCTGTGACAAACAAAACATTGTTCTGTTCACAGATTCTGAGTGCATTGTTCTTTCAAAGGATTTCAAAATTCCTGAAAATCTTGTTTTACTTAGAACACCAAGAAAGGACAATGTTTACTGCCTGGACACAGCTCTCTTGACTAAATCAAATACTTTAAGCTGTTTAATATCCAAAGCATCATCAAATGAGTCTGCTCTTTGGCATAAAAGGATGTGTCACATGAACTTCAAGTCCATGAATGCTTTAGTTAAAAAGAATCTGGTAAGAGGATTACCACAAAAGGAGTTCATTTGTGATGATCATTGTGTAGCATGTCTTAAAGGTAAGCAACACAAAACTTCTCATAAGGCCAAAGAAGTAAATTCAATCTCATCTGTTCTTCAGTTGTTACATATGGATCTATTTGGTCCAACATCTGTTTTGAGTTTGAATAAAAGGGCATACTGTTTAGTCATTGTTGATGATTTCACCAGATTTACTTGGGTTTACTTTCTTAGGTCCAAAGATGAAACTGCTGAGCTAGTTAAGTCTTTTATCCTTAAGATAGAAAACCAATCCAATTCCAAAGTTAAGGTGATAAGATCAGACAATGGAACTGAATTTAAAAATCAAATTCTAAACAGTTTCTGTGAGTCCAAAGGCATTGCTAGACAATATAGTGCACCAAGAACACCACAGCAAAATGGTGTAGCTGAAAGAAAGAATAGAACATTAATTGAGGCTGCTAGAACAATGCTAGCTTATTCAAATCTGCCAATGACTTTCTGGGCAGAAGCTGTTAATACAGCCTGTTATGTTCTAAATAGGGTTCAAGTTGTCCAATCTCAAGGAAAAACTCCCTATGAGTTATTCCATAGCAGAAGTCCCCTTATAGCTTTCTTCAAGCCTTTTGGATGCCCATGTACTATCCTTCACACTAAGACTCACTTAGGGAAGTTTGAGAGTAAGGCTGAAGAAGGATTCTTTGTAGGATACTCAACTCAAAGCAAAGCCTATAGAGTATACAACAGTGTGTCTAAAACAATTGAAGAAAGTGCCAATGTTGAATTTAATGAAACAAGGAAGATGGTTCACAATGAAACAAGTCCAAAAAGCAATATAAATAGACAGAATATTGTATAGAAGTTCATAGAAGTTTTCTGCGTATTTTTGAGTCTGTAATTGCTTTATTGTTTAAGTTTTCATAAGCCTCTAAGGTTGTAAAACCCTAAGAACAGTCTGTGTTCTTCGTCTAATCAAAACAGATTAGAGGTGATTGTAATCATTGAATTCAGCAATACAAACAGTCTTGATTACTTCTTATGTTTTATGCTTCATTGGTTCTGAAAGTTTTTGTTAAAATAATTAAGTGTTATTCCGCAAACTTCTTAATTAAACTTTGATTCAAAGCAAGATTATTGATTTATATTCTGATAAATTTCAAATCAGTTAATCTTGGTTATTCATATTTTAGATCCTGTCAATATCTCCGTGAGAAATGAAACAATAGCTTCAACTGAGTAGCTAGTGAGGTTATGTGCTTGCGTCACTGGGTCCATGACGCCTTTTTCAATACCAAATCTCAACGAATAAGATTTGCTAGCATATGTAGGAAACCCAGCTATTTGTAGGTGTGATAGGATTTTCTTTTTATTTTAATCCTTTCTCTCCCCTCAAGCTCTCAAATGCATTTTTCAACTATAGCTCCCTCCGACTCACTTATATCAGTAAACAAAGATTGGATGCACCCCCGTTTCCTTTCATTTAAATACCCTCTCATTTTCATTTTATCTCTGCTCGACCCGATCTACACCCCATTGTTTGATCCTTCTCAACTAGATCTGAAAGACTATTACCTCTCATCTAAGGGAAGGATTACTCCGTGGGTAGGTCATCCGGTTATGGGTAGACCATAGGAGTGTGATATATGCCTTACGCTCATGTGGTGCATTTGAGTCAACAGATGTCATCAAACGTGATGAACTTGGAGTTCTGAACTAGCAGTTATAACAGATAACATAGTATGCTCAGAAGAACTGCTTTAGCGATTTGAGAGTGAACTCGATGAAATGAATCAAGTGAGTATGGAGATGAGTGAATGAATCAGATAGAATCAGAATGAGATAATTCAAAATGAATGAATGACTCTGATTTGAATGATATTCGAGATTCATGTATAGATTAGATATCGGGATATGGATAGAATTATCTGAATGAATGAATAAGAATGAAACACAATTCAGATATGAACAAATTCAGTGATGAACGAATACATAGGGTGTGGAGAGATTCTCAGAGAATTGCGATCATGAGATCTGATTAGTCAGAGTGAATATGAATGAATGAATGTATCCTGATTGGCATGAAAATTTGACTGATCTTCTCAGGTGAAACAAAGAAATTTTCTTCCCCTAAAATGATGATTGGATAAAATCCAAAACAGTTTGCATCATTAAGGGTTAACAAAAACTCTTTTTTTTAAAAAAACTTTAAATACAAAAAAAATTAAATAAAATCACTCCCCCTACAATCATGCACTAAAATTCTTTTAAAAATTTCTGCATACTTAAAGAGTGAAAAACACGTCCTCATTAGCGCGTAGTTGAAAACTCCCCCTTGATGTTGAACTGACACTCAGATATGCATGTCATAGTGGAACTTTCAGAAACATGGGTTCTACGGAGGTGTTTAGAATACATCTCTTTGAGGTACAACTTATGTACAAATATGCACAGAAGCCATTTCATTGAGACTCGGGTCCTGAACTAAAATGAGCAGGAGCCATTTATCTGTAAAACAATCACGTAACTTTTGGTACCCATTGAATTTGGGTACCTATCTCTGAGCAATGACTTTCTTAGGTAACCATTTCCAGTTAGGTTCTTTCATGACAGTCTTTGGTGCCCAGCGGAGAGTGAATGTGGGCCCTTTATGTTTGTTTACGTGATGGTTAACAGATTTATGCCTAACTTGGGATAAATGATCATTCGTAACATGAGCTGAATTATAAAGTTTAGCAGGACGTAAATCAAGTAACTGCTTAAATGAAAATTTTAAACAAGGTTTATGTGATACAGAATCATCACATGAAGCAGTCTTTTGATTGACGACAAACTGAACTTTTTTATTCTTGATAACATGAGAATCAGATATGAATGGTTGTGAGTCCTCAGGATTCTCGAAATGATTTTTCATTTGAGCAGAAGAGAAGTCTGAGTCATTCTTAGTAGAGAACCAGTTATGCCTGTTGTTGGATTTTTTGATCTTTTGTGGCTTTCGGGAATTCCATGTACTCTTAGAGTAAGAGTATATTGAATTCCTTGCGGCTCTTTTGACAGAGGATTTAGAAGATTCACCAGTGTAAATCTTGATCGGAACTTCCAACTTTTCTTTGTCTTTCTTGATATCCAAAAGATGTTTCCTTTTTAGTTCAGAGTATGATTCCTTAGATTCAGAACGACTTTCAACCGTGGAATTGTTAATGACAGAAACTTGTGGATTTTTAAACAGTTTTGGTTAGGAACAAGTTGATATGCCAGCCCCTGAATGGTGGCTAGAAGCTGATCTCGTTCCTTGTCAGATGATTTAACATTAAGTTTAAAATCCTGTTCTCGAATAGAAAACAGTCTTTTTGCCTAGTTAAAATTATTTTCTTTTCTTAAGAAAGTGTTTCTGTCTGCATCAAACAAATCTTTGGTTTCTTTTAAGGCTAACTCAAGGGCACGAATTTTCTCAGTTAGTAGTGAAGTGTCAGCTAGAGAAGGATTTAGTCGAGCAATTTCGGCTTCTAGATCTGATATTTTCTTTGTAAAATTTATCAGTTCTTGCTCAAAATGTCGTGATGTAGTGTCCAAGATCTGTTTTAGATCAGACGCCCGTTGTTCTAGAATATAATATGGTACATATTCACGAGGTTTTGGCAAGGTAGGATCTAGTGTAGTCTCTTTTGGTTCAACAAACTCGTCTTCCCTAAAACATTTTTCTAATTTAATTTGTTTTAGATCAGGTTTTTCTCATTTTTCTTCTTCTTCGGCTAGCACTTCTGGTAGAGTTTTGTGATAATGCATAATATACCCGCAACCCAGAGTCTCATAATCATATAAAGGATCATGTAGTTTGTTGACCATTTTTTCCATGACTCTAGTACCGATAAATCCTAAACCGTCCATAGACTTCAACTCTCTAGTTTTATATATATTTATGGTTTCATCAGTTTGACCATGTTTGTAAAACCTTTTTTCCATGTCTTTGAGTTTTTCTCTTAATTTCGTTCTCTCAGCCAGGTTATACACATACTTGTGATCACTGTCAGATATATCAAATTTAAGCACTTGATGATCGTATTCTAATTTGGACAGTTTAGCAGTTACATCTTTTGTCACAGTATTAGTCTTAGATATTTCTTCTTGTAACACTAAAATGTTTGTTTTCAAATCAAACGTTTCATTTCGAGCATCCCGAAGAGCAGTCTTAAAGGCATCTAACTTCTTAGCTTCTTTTCTTAGCATATCTTGTTCAGCTAAAACTTCTTTAGGAAGAAGACTTACCTTAGTGTCGAGTGCGGAGTGTACCTTGTCTGAAATCTTCTCGTTCGGTCCAGACATAATGAGATGCTTGCTTGAATGGATCTTCAGATTGATGATTGACTTGAACTGATTCAACACTTAAAAAAACTTGAAGAAGGATCCGAAAGTTGCAACTTTCGAATCAGAATGATCCGAGAGTTATGACTTTCAAATGGAATGAAAAACACAAGTTGAAATTTTGTACGTATGAAAAACTATGGAACCGAAAGTCTAACTAAGAATGATTCGAATATTATAACTTTCGGATGCTAAGGATCCGAAAGTTTTAACTATCGAATGTAATAATTTGAAGCACTTAGTCAAAAATTTCAAGTCTAACTTTTGAGTCACAAAGGATTAGAAAGTTACAACTTTCAAATTCCAAATGATTCAAAAATTTAACTTAGAAAAAATTGATCACAACGGTTACACAAAATCTAGATCAAATCTTTTTTGAGTTGATTATGAAAATAGAATGATGTTCACCCGAAGGAATATAGTATCAAGCGAATTTTCACAATCAACCGTTAGGAACGGATCTTTAATTTTGATAATTAAAGATTAATTTGATCTAAAAACTCTTAATTTCCAAGTTCTCCTTCTTGAAAAATGGATCCGAACAAAGCCAATTGACAAGCTTTTGTGGAAAACACGATGATGCTCAGATCAAGAAAAATAATTTAGCAGAAAAAAATCTAGCACGAATAACCGATTTAACAAACTCGATGAACGCAATATAGTCAATCAAAACCAATCCGACCACTCTGATACAAATTGTAGGTCACAAATTGATCAAGCAAACAATCAATAAACAATATATATATATATATATATAAAAGATTACGAACGAGAAACAATAATAATAGCTGAGTATATTAAACCTTGAACGAAGAACACGAAGAACAAAGGTTATTTTCTCTCTATGCAAACGGCTACACACTTCAACACCTTCAATAATTCACTTGTGTATTTTCTATAAAACCCTAATTAACCCTTTAAATAATAAACCCAAATAGGCCTAAGCCCGTGGGTTAAACTATTAAAGCTCGTTCATAAATAACCTATGAACTATTAAATAAGTACAAATAAACCCCTAGACTTGATTACAATTAATAAGGTCTAACATGGTATTTTTGGAAGATACGTGACAGATTTGTATAAGATGTTTGCTGCAAATATAAGCAACAGATTTTGTTATTGTATATGATGTTGTATCTGTTTTTAAATTCCCATGCAATTTGGTGTTAGACTCATGAGCAATTTCATTAAATTGCATGAAGGCAAATGATAAATTGTATAGGCTAATTTGGTTCCATATAGCATATAAACTGAAACTACTACTGGTGGTCGTCCAACACAAGAACAGATGAATGATGACAGTTGACACTATGACATTTCCCTATCCTCAAATCATAAAGGATCATCAAGCACCAATTTGGCTACACATTTGTCATGGAAATGAACTTTTAATTGGAAAAAAGGGCATAAAATACCTCAAGTTACTTAATCAAGTTAGAGAATCAAAGAAGAAGAAACGATAGGGATGTAGTATGTTAATGGTTTCACTTTAAATATTTCACCAATTTTTGAGTTTCAAATTTTGATGGTTGCATGTTTCATTAGGACATACGAAATTTGTTGAATTAGATTTCAATGAGTTTTTGTTATATAAACTGCCATATGTCGATGTGTATCTATTTATAAAGGTATCTTGAAGAGGTCGAACATAACCAAGACATTAGTCACAACGAAACATTGGGGGACTTCATCAAGTCACATGGTTACTCTAAGTTGTTTCAGAAGGCTTATCTTGTAAGAAAATTACTTCAACTACATATATACCTGCAAACACTAAATATTTTTCTTTTCCAAGAGGCTGCAAATTATTGTGCTAGTTATATAAATTTATAAAACAGGTCCCAATATGCTCTTCTATTTGGTCCTGCCCTGCGGAAGGTGTCATGAGCTTTTCCACTTTCTCTATTCTCTCATTTTGCCGCATTCACCATCTACTTCAGATAGACCTTGCTCTTCCTATGAAAATCTAGCTTGGATAACTGTATCTTGTTGCTACAAATTATATTTTTACTTATCATCAATCAATCTTCTTATGATCCATCAGCTTTTTGGTCGTCCCTAGTGGTTTACAGTCAGATGGAACCCATCTATGAATAAGAGCAACTTTATATACACAATTTGTGTGTGTTAATTGTTAAGTGCTCTCTCTCTCTCTCTCACACAAACAGTAAGAGACCTAAGAAACCGAAGAACTAGTTTGACCTTTATTTGACGGTTGTTAATTAGTTAATCTGTTGTTTCGCGAAGAGTCCAAAGGGCTTATCTACGGAATGAGTTCTTTTATGTTATTCACCATATACTCATATAGCAATATTTTCATTGCACATGCTACGTTTCTTGTTTGACTCCCGCCTCGAACAATTAGTTTCATGATGGATACATTCTTTGAAAACTTTTGTAGCACTGCAACTTCATAGTAGATTGTCTTGACAGGTTTTTTCACATCTTTGGCGGTGACTATCTATTCAAGCTTTTGCTTATCGGAGATTCTGGTGTTGGAAAGTTGTGTTTACTTATGAGGTTTGCTGTGAGTGTCTTGGATCTTATACAAAATGCACTACCTTGTATATCATAGATACTCGAGTCTTCCTAAGAAATACCTTGCCTATTTTTTTTAAATCACTCTTAAATTCCTTGCCTAAATGTAAGTGAAACATGCATGTAATTATTTTTGGATCCCCTGTTTCTTCTTGAACATATAATTGATTCTATTTTGTAGATACTTTTTATTACAAAAGTCATGCATAAATCTACTCCAATGTTATTCATACTACAGTAAATTAGAGCACTTGATTAACTGTTGTTTTGATGGTTGGAAAAACTGTCTATCATTTTTTATTATGGAAGTTGATGAATCTGTCTATCATTTTCTATGGAGGTCCAGGTCATGGTCAATTGGGTTTAAAGTTGATGAAACTGTCTTGAACATATATTTTATATGGAAGTGGTGCATAGATTTTGGAGTGATTGCTTTTGTTACATCCTTCTGATTGATTTTATATTACTAATTTGTAGTTCAAAGTTTTTCTTAAGTGGTTTATGGAAGTTGATGGATTTTATTGACATCTTTGTGCTTTTAGGTATTGCATTTGCTTCGAAGATATTTGGGTGAATATGTGCACGATCTTTCATTAAATGCCTTAAGAATCAGTGTCTTGAAAGGTTTGTTGATGATTTTGTACTTTCTTTTTCCAATATTGACTTATTTTCTGACTGCTAATCATTATTTCTAATGTACCAAAAACAATTTTTAAAGGGTGGCTGCTGTAATAGGCTAATTTACCCTTGAACACATTGAGGTCAAAAGGCCTAAGGTATTAAGCCATAATCAGATTAAAGAAAACATGGAATTCATGATGGAAGAACTATGACGTTTATCAAGGTTGTAATCTTAAAAAAATGTAAGTTCATGTCTTATATTGATTTAAAATAATTACCCAATAGTTATTTATTAATCATTAATTATTTTTTTATAATTTTTGCAGTGATTTTAATACAAGATAGACATGATCTGGCGCACTTGGATTGCTCTTGATTTCGATAGTCATAATATAAGACATCAAACATTAGGAATGTTATTTTTGTTGAATTATCCTGATGAATCTTATTTTTGTTAGTTCTCTCGGTTGTATTGAAATGATTTTACTAATGTTAAGTAATGTAATTTTTAGTATGTATGAAAATTTCTTACCTAATGTGAATGAGATTAATATTTTAGATTTTAGTTGTTATAAATTAGTATATTTTTTAATTATTGCAAATTAAAAATTAGTAGAAATTTTGTAACCAATTGTTGATTAATATTGGTAAGATAGAGACCACTCTTTTTTTGTTTTTAGTAGTAAATTAGTGACAACTTTTATTTGGTCTCTGATCAGTGACCACTTTTTTTGGTCTCTAATAGTAATTTAGTGACCATTCTTTTGGTCTCTAATGGACGTTAATGGAAATAGTCAACTAACCCCAATTAGTGAGCTCTTTTTTAGTCATTAAAGTTGGTCACTAATCAACTTTTAGTGACAAGTTTTATTATTTAGTGACGAAATTCAGTGGCAAAACTAGTCGTCACAACCATAGTGACCATTATATTTTGGTCACTATATAGTGACCAGTTTCATATTTGGTCACTGTAAAAAATTAGTGACGGACCTTTAATGACGAACAGTGACCACTCAAATTTTAGTCACTAAATACCATCTGTGACCATATTTTCACTGTTAGTGACTAAATTTTTTTCGTCACTAAACACCTTTTTTTATTGTAGTGACACATGCATATACACATACGTCTGTTGTGATATATTACATCAATGGTCATATTCTAACTTGACCGTCGGAGGTGGCTCCCGGGGCTCACGCCCTAAGCCCACTTCTAACGGGATTTTACATGTTTCAGTCTTATTTCAAGCTCGGGTTAGACAAAGAACAGCTACATATCACGCCTGAACCGACCTGGCGGAAAAAGGTATGAACAGAAACAAACGGCATTTGGGTGTTGACAAGCCGAGAGGTTGGGGCGGGTAGCATTAGGCATTAAGGATGAAACAGGACAACGATCGTCACAAATGGTGGTGGTATTATTGTAAGCACTCATCAATGTGATTAATATCACTTATAAAAGCTTAATTTCTTGGATACTTTTAAGACAGGAAAGTGATCAAAGAAATCTTTTTCTTTCAAAAAGAAGGAATTATCAGTTAACACATACAACAAACTATTGAAACACTAGTAATAACATTCACTGACACCTATGAACTCGATTAGATTCTTATGGTTTAAAAAACCAGAATGAATTATAGGCCAAGATTGGCGGGCACGCCGTATTGAGGCAGCCAAGACATGAATGTGCCAGCGGTAAAACCAACTGCCTCTCTCTCATTTGTGATTATCTTAAAGCCTCCCCACTTGACCCTAGCTGCTGTGTTCGAACCTGGCCCCCGATTCCCATACTCCCTGAACATACACGTCATGTGGTTGTTCTTCCCCTCTGGTGATTCCCACACCGTCCAGCCTTCTGGTCGGATCATATCTCCTATGTCGCACCGCATTATCACTGATGTTGCCGATGGTTTCCATGGTCGCCCTAAGTAAGTTGCAAATTGTCCCTTTACCGGAGCCAAGTCTTGTGCCGCCATGATCTTGCAATTGTGAAGCACCACGCCTCCTGCTTCTTCAAATTTCATCCTTCCATCAGCTGTTACCATGTTGGCCTGGTTTTTATCTGGTTTTCGGACATAGATATCTGAATCCTGTATAAAAGCTCGTCCCGTCCCGAAGATGAAGTCCACGGTTCCCGAGATAGCACAGTTCTTGTAGAACTGTTCATGAGTGTGGTAGTACAATGTGTCCTGGTAACCCTCAAAGCTGCAATCCATCATGACTGTATGAGGGGATTGCGATCGAAATGCCACTGCCTGGTGTCCTGCTGGTCCTATTGTATTTCTAAATCCTATACCCCTAGCCATGAACCTTTCTCCAAGAGCAGCTACGGTCGCTGTTTGGGAGGTGGTAATTTTTTGGATTCCAAAGTTTAGGGAACCGGTAATGATGGTCTTGTCACGACCGTCTCCGTACATGTAGACGTTGTTCTGCTTTTTATCTATGATGATTTGTCCTTCATTGTACACACCAGCCTTCACATAAATTATATATCTTCCTTGTTGATTAGGCGGATAAGCAGCCAGGGCTTGTTTGATGCTCTTAAACCTTCCGCTTCCATCTTGAGCCACGATTGCATTGGGTGCAACATTTGGTGGGAGCGAAGGAGGTGGGACGCTTTTGAAGATGCCTTGGCCTTTGCCTAGTTTTGTCGGCTTCTTACCTTTACCACCCTTCTTTGCTCCAAGGAGCTTGCGGTCAGTAGTAGGGACCCATGATGGAAAACCTTCATGGTCAATCTCATGGAGCTCATCAAGAAGCCTGCGATGTCCCGTGGAAGGGAGCTTCAGGTCACCCAAGTTGACCCCAATATCCCTAAGGATATCAAGGACGTTGTAAACAATCTTTTGTGCGTTGAATGTTAGCTCGTTGGAGGTTTCCAATCCTTGTTGCATGTCCTTTTTTAGCTTTTCATCCCTGATCTCTTCCACACATGTTGTCTGGTATGCACGAACCGCTGTCAACCAGACAAGGATTGGGTCAACCTGTTGTGCTAGAGAGGCTGCTTCGGTCTCCGAGACGACCTTAAGCACCTGTTGGAGCTCATCGGTAGCATATCCTAACATTTTCTCACAGGTCTCGAGGTCACGACGGGAGGTTGAGTCCTCTTTATCATCATCACCCAAATCATCCTTGGCTGAAGAGGCCTTTTTAAGGGCCTTTTGCAACTCATCGGCGGTTGCACGAATGACAGCGATGATATAGTCCTCGTGGGTGGCAGAGGAGTTCTTAGCCACCTCAATGGCTACTTTGTTGCATGCCTCTTTGTACTCGGTTGGTTTGCAGACGGTATCAGCTGTCTTGGTGCTGGTGGAAATATTATTATCGGAGTTTCCACTTTTGACAACAATGGCGACAACACCAAGTACGGCACCGACCACCAAGACTAAGGACACGACGGATATGACGACCTTATTAGCCATAATGATTACTAGATATGATCAACTAGATTAATATAAAAAGAAAACAATTTGGAAAAAAATCAGTTGTTTTCGCCTCCCGTAGCGTGGTGGGAGGAAGAGAGAGGAGAAAAAAGAAAGACGTACATGTGATTTTCCCTCTCTCCTTGATCAAGCTAAGGGGGTGAAACGCAATAATGTCTGGATGGGATGGTGGAGGGAGAAAGGGGGGTATGTACCATCAATTAACGGTCATCCCATAATGTAGGTTCCATGGTTTATTTCAACCAACTAAATAATTAAATTAAGCACCATTCTTGTTTTTAGTAAGCAATTTTGAAACTTCTATTTTTTATTTTTTATTTTCAAATTACATAATGGAGCATATATATATACACATACACACACATATAATTTTATAATTTCAAATTACATAATGGAGCATCTATTTTTTTATTTTATAATTTCAAATTACATAATGGAGCATATGTATGTTGTGTATGTGTGTGTATAAATGTACACAAATATATCTATACTATTAAAAGAGTAACTAAATGCCACATGACAAGCTCTCATTTAATTTGCCACATGGCATCCTCTCATTTAATTTGTCACATGTCGCTCTTTCCTTTTGCCACGTCATTTACTGATTTTATTTTTAAATTTTACAGCAAATCAAATCTATGTAAATCTAATATGGATTAATTTAATAACTAACTAACTAAAATAAAGCAAAATTTATTATTCATATAATTATTATATTATACATATATATAAATATCAATTTCTAAAGTTAACCCATGTAATACATGGGTAATAACCTAGTTAAAAAAAAATAGCTATTTGGTGACTAATATCATCATAAACCTTCTCTGGATCATGTGGAGTAGGAGGACCATGGGTTCCGTAGAAGTCAATAAGGAAGACTTCACGATTTTTATGAGCCCAGACAAATAATCGGACAGAGAGACTCTCCCTCATCTCTTCGTTCTTCTTTCAAATGTTGTCGTCTGCCGCCGTTTTCTCCCTCTCCACATCATCTGCCATCGAACCTCTCAGAACAACTAGGCTCACAGAAAGAACCATACAACCATCCTCATCTTCGCCATTCCTCGGTATCACTCTCAGACGAGCCCCTCTTCGGTCAATCAATCATGGGAGCAACACTACAAGGACCTTTGAACCTCGACGGTCGACCATCCTGATGGAATGGCAGGACTGCACGTACTTCTATTTAAACCCTTGTGCCTAAACATATATTCTTTTTCATTCTAAGGGTGCGTTCGGTTTGAAGGATAGAACTCATTCAAAATACATGTTTTGTTGAAAAAAATAAAAGTATCATTTAGCATTTGGTATTTCCCAACCTTTCTTTTCATCGTCCCCCTCCAATTATTATATAATCATTGAAATTAAGTTTTCCATCCAATTATTATCTAATCCTAGAACTAAGCTTTTTATATTTTTTAGTTCTAACATTTTCAAATCCCGTCGTATCAAAATCCTATCATTTTCTAATCTTGTCATGTCAAATTCCTTGGATCCAAACCGCACCAAGTTTCACTAAATTTTGATTTGGGATACAGGTTCATAGTCATTTCAATCTTCTAGTTATTGATTCATGTAGGGTTAAAATGGAAATCGATGTGCCAATTTCAGTAGCATATAATTGTTATTCTGATAGGGAAGCGATTCCTCATTGGATGCCCTTCATTTCATCTGTTAAGGTGCGTGCCCATAGATGCTTATAATCTCTCCCTGCTAAACGGGTGCTAGATTTAACTATTTGTCTATTTGTATTGTCGCGTATGCTTTTGTGTCTTTCTTTTGCCTTGTATCTGTTACCCACACCACGCTTAAAAGATGCCTGGTATATCTCATCTGAATTTGAAATTAGCCACCAAACTAGACACTAATTATGGTTCAATTGTAAGGTTCTATCAAGGAACTTATTTGCATGTGTTATGCTCAAGGTAATTCTTAATGGAAGAAAAAGCTAGAGATAACCTCTACTTTGGGTATTTTCATTAATACGTGTCCTTTTTCCTGCTAAAAAATGATGCCCTATATATTTCATTAAGGAACCTACAAACATGTTCCACTACCAAAAAGGACTAATTAGATGGTGCCAGCTGGAAAGGAAAAATAAACAATAAGGGCAAGGGGATTGGTTGAAACACCTATACAATCATAATACACTTTAAAGTAGTAATTAACAATAGACACATAATACTTGCGGAATTAGAGTAGATTTAAAACTTTTACAACTAACATCACCAAACATGATGTCAACAGAATTCTAAATATAAACTTCTACAAGGGGACACGTGATGATCCTGTAAGACGAGTATTCAAGGTCGGGAAGTCATCTACCCAGTAACCCAAAACATCAACCAAGGAGTATCGACGGTCTCTATACCACTAGCTTCAGGATAACCAAACAGTTAGTTAGTTTAGAAGCTCTCTATCAGGTAGCTCAAGACCTGAAAAATGTTAACAACTAAAGGGTCAACATAACATTGAGTGAGTTACTAGATTAGATATGACATAATGCATATAAATGCGATCATGATCAAGCACAACGATTCCAAATGGCACATCTCAAATGCATAAAGTATGCGATCAAGTACCACATGCCTCTTCATACATAGTCGGGAGTGGTGTTGCCTCTAGCATAGTAAATTCAAGTACGTCGGCCATCCAGCATCCAAAGGGGCTGGGAATAATCCATGGATATCCAGGTGAGTTCAGACGATAAGCTCAACAAATGAAGTCCACAATGCCTCGAGATCAAATATGATTAAAAAAAGATATGTATGCAAGCAATTTTGGATGGTACGATATGAACCAACATAATATGATCATCAACATGTCAATAATCTCATCATATGATACATTATGAAAATATAATGCTAGAACTCACAGTGATCGACAATAAGATTTCGGCCTCCACAATACGTCCCAAATATAGGCAAATACCAATTAAGCCTTAAATCAAAGCATGGGTTCTTCAAGTCACACAAGTACTTTGGAACTTTAAATGTATTCCCAATTATGTATACATATGACCTATAATATCATATTAAAAGTTGCATGAACATCCTAAACAAAACAATCAAATTATGAAGACCAAACGTCTCATATTTTTTGTTTATAGCTAGCTGTGGAAAATAGGTTTTTAACCATGTTATAGGTTGAGTTATCTTAACATATTTTAAAGTAAGATAAAGTAGACTCATTTATCTTCCATATCCAACTTGAATCATCCCAAACGGATCTATAACCAATTCTATATGAATTTAAAATGTTTGATATCACCATTTTCGCCAACTGCAGGTCAGCAGCAATCTCATGCATATTTGACCTGCTTAACGTCCAATTTAGCTTCATATAACTATTGTATATGTATATTAAAGTACACTCTCTTAGCTTTCCAACGACGTATGGCACGTCCAAAACGGAGCTTCGAGTGATTTTATATTTACTAGACAGCTCAAAACCTCGAAAATCATATGAGATTTGTCTTATAATTCAATTTGACACATATTAAGCATTTCAATTCAACTCATATCAACAACATATTTATACGTAAGAGTTTACAAATCATTTTGGTCATCCGCACACCAGTTTTAAGCCTAAATACATTCAAGACATTTCATCAAACACTTGGTGTGCGGTTTAGAAACAAAACTTCATTTTGAGCATTTGCTCGTACTTATTCCCAACCAATACTTGGAAATGATTCCTAGACATAAGCAACAATTATTAATCGCATTGAACCTCCAAAACACAATAAAACTACTAAATTCAACCCTTTACTTCATTTGAGCTCCATAGAGACCTAATCGGGTTTATCTCAAAATCAACAAAACCAACCCAACAATCTACATATTTGTGACTCCATTTTGATAAAGCAACATACTACAACAACATATTAAGAGATTGGAGTCATTTCCAACTTATTACCATGAAACCCATTTGGGTTCTTGAGCTCCAAATGAAGCATAACAAAGAAAGAAAAGAGAGGTGCATAATAAAGTTTATACCTTAATATCATGGCTCCAATCCCTTAATCTTTTGCAATAAACTCTACACTTGATCTCCCAACTTCAACCCCCACAATCTTCTTCTCTTCTCCTCTCCCATTTTTGCAAAAGATGAAATGTGGTGTGGGGTCCCCTTTTGCCAATTTATCCCTCAACAATCAAGACTTGACAACATAAACCCCCCCCCCAACACATTTAATCTTTCAAAATTCAATATAGATATTTCTACTACATTGCTATAATTAGCATTTTACCAAACTGGAACCAGATGCCGTTTGAGAGAATTTTTTTTGTAGTGTGGAGAATATTTGAGAGAATGTTTTGTGATGTGAGATATTTTTTTAAAGAAATGTGTGTGTGTGTGTGTGTGTGTGTGTGTGTGTGTCCAACGGATGTATAAACGGTCAAGTGGCTCGGCATTTGAAGGCCTGTACCGAGTTTTGATGTTGTTGCCATTTCAAGGGGGCGGTGTTCCATGCTCCGCACCGAAGCAATGCCGAGGGGTGCCGAGTCCACTCCCTGAAGCCTAAAACAAGAAATGCAAATTAAAGTTGCATCGTACTATCTGCAGCTTCCATACCTCGAGGATTATAATTTGCCCATATATTAAAGTCTGGAAATCGCTTCTCCAGATTGTGGAACTCTTCCCATGTACTATCTGCAGCTTCCATATTGGTCCATTGGACTAAGACCTCTACCACAGCTTCGTTTCTCTTCTTAACCATCGTTCTATCAAATATTTTCTAAGGCACAGCTACAAATTCTCCATCTTCTGAGACTGGTGGAAGCTCGTAATGCTGATGTGGTCTCAAATCTTCCTCTTCAAAAGTGAAACATGGAAGACATTATGTATCCTCGACGTAACAGGTAGATCCAGCTTGTACGCCACGTGTCCCGCCTTTTCAATCACCTTAAAAGGCCCAAAGAACCTTGCTGCTAATTTGTGAACGGCTCTTTGGTTAACAGATTGCTGCCTGTAGGGCTGAAGTTTAAGATATACCCATTCTTCCACTGAAAATTTCCTTTCACTCCTAGTCAGCTTGGACTTTCATCCTCTGTTGGGCTTTAATCAGGTTCTCCTTGAGTGATCTTACAGCAACTTCCCTTTCTTTAAGAGAGCTGTCTACTGCTTGATTTGGGAGTCTTTTGAATGATAATGAATGTAGTTTGGAGGTCGCTGGCCAAACAGAGCTTGATAAGAGATGATCCTAGGCTGGAGTGGTTTGAGGTGTTGTACCAACTAAGGGAAGCTATATGTACCATGTCGCAGGAGCCTCCAAGGTGAAACACCTGAGAGATGTTTCTAGACACCTTTTTAGAACTCTGTCTGCCCATTAGATTGAGGATGATATGCAGTGGAATATGCTAGGGTGGTGTTGTGAGCTTGAAATAGGGCTATCATGATTCACAGGGAAACACCTTACCATGGTGTGCATGGCTTCTCATTCTAGCTATGGAAATTCAAAAACGTAAGATAAGTCGACATGTCTCAAAATATAAGTCAACATGTATAACATGTAAATCTACAACTCACCTTGTCTATTTAGTTCTAATTCTGTCTTTCTGTTCTGTTCTATTATTTAGTATTTATAGACTTTGAGTAACTTTCACAATCAGATTATAGCTTGTATAACCTGTTTATCATATCATCGTTACGATTAATGATGTGTCTTTATGTCATTGGTCATATTCAATGTATATTCAAGTCCTTTGGTTGTCATCAAATATGTGTTTCCGAGTCATTTGTCTCTAATGACTTTTAAGCATGTCTTAGAATTCATGTGTTCACGAATGATCATACAAGCACACAAATATGTGATATTAATTCAAGTGAGGTGTATAATGTATTCATGGTCACCCCATGACATGCTTGCGTTCATATTTCATGTTCATGATTCCAAGTCTCAAGGCTCACTTATATGGAGACATATGTATATGTACCTCATTCATGATCACCCTTAGCTTGTATACACTTTCTAAAGTACATTCATAACACACTTTGGCTCATTTTATATTGTTGTTATTATCACATTTCAGGCCTTAATGGCAAGGCCAAAGGCCAAAATAACCAATGAAATTAAGCCAAAGGCTTAAGAAGTTACGCCATGGACTAAAGGCTACGTGCCATGCCATTTTAAAGCTTTCTGTTGCTGCTGTCCAGGCTCATCTTTCTTGTCTATTAACAGCCGTAAAACATGTCACTAACATGCTATTAATGAGCCTAAATGTCTTGGCCAAAGACCAAAATACAAAGGCTAGGAAACAAGGGGCTTTTGGCCAAGGCCAAGCCACAATTATTGGCTTTCTGTGACAGTTTTTGCTGCTGTCCAAAATATCACAGCTCACTTTTCATCATTTTATGTCAAGTATACTCAAAGATTATTGTAACTTTCAATGGCTAAATATGTGTAGAATTCATGCTAGGTGTTTAGGGATTTATTTGCAAGGTTTAGGAGTCCATAATATGTTCAAACTAGGCTAAAAGGATGGAATTTCAGCACTAAAAGACATATAAATACTGCTGTCCACCAGTTCTCAGCCCATACAAACCACCACTTCATGCCATTTATTTCAATGTTTGATGATAGATTGTAAGTAACAATATGTAGGATCAATGCATCATGTTTAAGGGTCAATAATATGTGTGAAATAAGGCTGAAATGGTCAAGTTGCAGCACTGAAACAACCATGAAAGTTGCTGCGTTTTTGGACTGCACAACAACACCAAATGCGACTAAGTGTTGTGTGAGTTTAGGAGTCATTACAGCCCCCTTTAGGCTGAATCTCGGACCATTTAATACACTCACACACAGCCTACGTGTTTACTAAGTCTCTGACCCCTTGTGCAGCCCCCGAGTCTTGGACTGTTTCACACACAAACAGCCCCCTTCTTTCTGCCTGTCTATCTTCTAAATTGCTGCTCACCCCGAGACTATTAGGTCTCGGGTTTATCATGCTTGCACTACTCTCTCTTTTATACTTAGAAAAGTCACTAGTCTCTGAGTCCTATTGGTGTAGTACTATATCTCGGAGTCCCTAAGCCATGTGAAAGTCTCGGAGTTGGTGTTTTGGTTCTGCTGTCCACTCTCTGTCCATACACACCGAGACTTATATGTCTCGGATGTGTTCTCCTTACAGCATCCACAAGTCTCGGAGTTGGTTCAAGAAGGAAGTTAAGTCTCTGAGTTGTATCCAAGGGACAAGTCTCCGAGTTTATGGCTGTTGTGCTGCTGTCCGTCCATGTGTTCACTCCGAGACATAGTTAGTCTCGAAGTCCCCTCTCATCACAGCAGCAACATAAGCCTCGTAGCCATTACAGAGGGATAAGTAGAGGATCAAGGCGTATAAGCTAAGTATAGAAACACACCCATGCAAGGACATCACTCCCGAGACTACTTAAGTCTCGGAGTCCACTGCCCATCTAGTGTGACAGCAGCATCAAAGTGTTAATATATATATATATATATGTGTGTGTGTGTGTGTGTGTGTGTGTGTGTGTGTGTCGCAGTCAGTAGAGGGGAGAAGAAAAAATTAAGGGTGTGAGGAACTAAGTATAATACACACACATAGCAGGGGCACCACTCCGAGACTTGATAAGTCTCGGAGTTCATCTCCGAAATACAGCAGCAGCAGCAAATATTTTAGTTATGAATAAGTCTTGGACCTTCCAAATTTGTAAGTCTCTGAGTCTTTAAATGTGCCTCAAGTCAGCCCCAAATCGTTTCCAAACTTCAATTAAACATCACACCCAAGTACATAACATGATTCTAGCAAATTATTAACATCATCCTTTTGACTAACAACATCGAAATAGATAAAAGAAATATGACTACAACAACGCCGAGTACATAACATGATTCTAGCAAATTATTAACATCATCCTTTCTCTTTTCTTTACGTTTGCGTGTGGTTAAACTAAACCGCGTCATTTCTTGCAACAAAAATGGATGTAAAGACATGAAATCAGTTTATTATCAATTAACAGCACATAACAAGTATAATTTACATAAAATTTCAGAAAATTCATAATGTTTTATGTTAAAAATGAACACAGACATGTTAAACTTCCATTAATTTCAGTAACGTTCAGAAACTTCATACAAAGAAAAAGAATCGACATATAGAGAGACATATGATAAATTTATAGAGAGACAAAAATATTGAAAATAACATTCAGAGACATGTTAAACTTCCATAAAACTTCAATAACATTCAGGAAAACATACACAAAAGAGAGAGATCGATAGAGAGATCGAAAAAGACATGTAAATACCTGCAATTTGCTGTGGCGGCCCTGCAAAGTTGTGGAGAAGAAGGAGAAGTGCAACGACGGCTGTGGGAAGAAAATAACATACGGCTCTCTACAAAGATACAAGGAGCAGACAGGGTTTAAGGTGTTTGAGGGGTAATAATGTAATATTGTAAAGTGTAAAATGCAACTTAAGTGGGATTTAAAAGGACAAGGGGGGTTCCGGGTTTTTAAGATACAAAGGGGAGTGGGAGTTTGAAAATGACGGGATTTAAAATCCGAGTAGCAATCTGTGAACCAAATGCGGGATTAAAAATGAAAATCCTGCGAAATCTTGTGAAATCCGCGAACCAAACACAACCTTACTGTTTTTGTTATGCCTGGCCAATAAATGTGGGCAGCCAAGCGTCGGTAGGTACGGTAAAAACCCGAATGGCCACCACTGGGGCTGTTATGAACCTCAGCAAGAAGTTTTGGAACCCATGGGGAAGAGGCTGGAATGACCAATTTGTTTTAATAAAATAGCTTACCATCAATCAAGGAGAACCCTTGGGCTGTTATGAAACTCAGCAAGAAGTTTTGGAACCTACGGGGAAGAGGCTGGAATGACCAATTTGTATTTATAAAATAGCTTACCATCAATCAAGGAGAACCCTGGTTGAGATGTGTGGGTAGTCGTTGATGATTTTATGTAACTGAAAGTCGAAGTCAACACCATCTGTTAAAGCATTAGAATCTAACCACACTGGGAGTAAAAAATCATGGTAGACAAAACTGAATCTTCATTTACTCGTGAGAGTGCATCAGCTGCTCTGATATCCTTCCCAGGTTTATAGAAAATGGTAAAACGGTACCCAATTAGTTTGGCAAGTTCTGTTGGTTAGTAGTGGTGAGACATTCCAAAAGGTGGCGTAAGCTCTTCTGATCGGTATAGACAGCATATTGGCGACCCAATAAGTATGGTCCCCAATGTTGAATGGCCAAAGCCAAGGCCATGATTTCCTTCTCATAAGCAGATTTAGAAAGGGTCTTGACTGACAGAGCCTTACTAAATTAGGCTATTGGGCGACGATCTTGTGTCAGTAGAGCTCCAATTCCGTGGCCAGATGCATCACATTCAATTTCAAAAGCCTTGTTGAAGTCATGAAGAGCAAGAACCGGAGCCATGACCATATGGTGCTTCAAGGATCGAAAGCTGATCGTTGGTCCAATCCCCATGTAAAACTATCCTTTTTGTGATTTCTGTCAGAAGCCATGCGAGCTTGCCATATCCTTGGATAAACTTCCAGTAATAGCCCGTTAGACCCAAAAATCTCCGCACTCCCTTGACATTATGCAATGTTGTAGTCCGACTGGGGATTAGGGAGTAGTCGGCCTAGGCGGAGAGTAGTCGGGAAGTAGTGAGATTTTTTATATGTAAAGTTCTAATTTATCTCTACTATATAAAAAAATATCTATGTATATACTTCTTATGTGCAAATTATAAAGCAAAATGTATAAGTCTTCCTTGCACTATTTGAATTTTTAAGGGTTAGTTTTTAAAAACCTAAATTTAAGGGGTAACTTTTTAAAACCTAGGCAAAGGCCTTGTCACTAGTAGATAAACTTAGTAATTTGTAATTGTTGTTGTGATTTATGATGAATAAAATACTGATTACAAGGGTTTATGTAAGAGATACATTTACACTCTAATCCATCTAATATATGGAAACCCTCTAATATAATATGGAAACCCTCTAATATAAGGAAATACTAATATATGGAAACCATCTAATATAAGGAAATACATAAGACTCTAAAACTAGTCAACAAAAGAGCGTGGGCGCCAAGCCATTTAATAAATTAGATAAGGGCATCGGAATAGGTTACTTTATGCCAATTTGTTCTCTACCCTCTCATCTCCACACCATCTCTACCCTCTCCCTTTCCCTACCGTTTCACTCACCATCTCGGTGAAGGTCCATGAGAACCAGGCCCACCACCGTAGCACCACCACCATCAGCTGAGTAGCGAGCGGTCGAGAGTAAGAAGAACTTTGACCTTCTGTAAGTCCCGTAAGTACTGATTTGCCTTTTTCTATCCAGGTTAATTAAAAAAAATGCCGACCATATGACCGATTTGGACCCGACTAGGACCGCCTAGGACCGTTTATAACAGACTTTGTAGTCTGATGTATATTATTGTGTTGAACACTGAATACAAGGCATGAATATATAGAAGAACTAATTACAATGATTACTATCTAGTTTAGACTAATTACATTCTAGCCCTTCTACTCTAAATATAATATAAACTATGTCTAATATCCCCCCGCAAGCTAAGGCCGGGGAACGACCTGTAGCTTGGATCTAAGAAGAAGAAAGCGTGTAGACGAGAGTGGCTTTGTGAAGACATCAGCAATCTGATCATCTGTAGATATGAACCGTATGGAGAGTTGTCGCCGGGCAACCTTTTCTCTGACAAAGTGGAAGTCGATTTCAACATGCTTTGTTCGAGCATGGAAGACAGGATTAGCAGAAAGGTATATAGCACCAACATTATCACACCATAGGGTAGGCACTGTCTGAAGAGGAACATGAAGCTCACGTAGTAAGGCCTGAATCCACGTAAGTTCAGCAACAGTATCAGCAAGAGCTTTGTATTCTGATTCCGTAGACGAGCGAGAAACAGTCTTTTGTTTCCGTGCAGACCATGAAACAAGGTTTGAGCCGAGATAGATAGCATATCCCCTCGTGGATCGACGATCATCGGGACAACCAGTCCAGTCAGCATCGGAGAATCCAGTCAGAGTGGTGAAAGTAGAGTCAGAATATGCATGAAGAAGCATACCAGACTTACATTCAAGTCGTAAACCATACTCAACGGTACCTAACAAATAACGATGTATGCGCTTGACTGCGGACCACTGATTGTCTGTTGGAGAGTGCATGAACTGACAAACCTTGTTAACAGCATAAGCAATGTCTGGGCGAGAAAGAGTGACATACTGAAGGGCCCCCACGATTTGACGATACTTAATTGGGTCGGTGAAGGGCGCACTATCACTTGTAGCAAGGTGCGCATTAGTAGTCTTGGGGATGGAACCGGTTTCGCATTTGATAGGCCTGCACACTGTAGGAGCTCCAGAATATACTTTTTCTGTGAGAGAATCAAGTCTGGGCTGTTGCGAATAACCTCAACACCAAGAAAGTACGAAAGCGGACCCATATCCTGAAGATGAAAACTCTGACTGAGACGGCGAACTACAGTATCAATAGCTTGAGAATTGTTACCTGTGAGAATAATGTCATCTACGTAGACCAACATGTATAAAAGCGTGCCTTGGTGAGAGTAGATAAACAGTGATGGGTCAGTCCTTGAACCTCGAAAACCAAGAGCCTGAAGAGCGGAAGAGAGGCGATGAAACCATGCTCGAGGAGCTTGCTTTAACCCATATAAAGCTTTGTGAAGGAGACACACATGATTAGGTTTAGTAGGATCCACAAAACCGGAGGGTTGAGTCATGTAGACTGTTTCAGTGAGATCACCGTGAAGAAAGGCATTCTGCACATCAAGCTGCCGGAGGGGCCAATTCTGTGTGACGGCCAGAGATAAGACAACACGAATAGTAGTGGATTTGACCATTGGACTAAATGTCTCAATATAATCCACACCTTCTTCCTGACTGTAACCTTTAGCAACAAGACGAGCCTTATAGCGTTGTATCGCTCCAGTTGGGTCACGTTTCAATTTATAGACCCATTTGCAATCAACAACATTAGCACCCGGAACAGGAGGAACTAAAGACCAAGTACCATTCCTTAGTAGAGCTGAATACTCGTCGGACATAGCACGACGCCACTGAGGATCCTTGTTGGCAATGGAGAAGTAAGGCGGTTCGGTGTTTGTATAGTTGGTGTGGAAGGAGGAGATATTGTGGGGTTTGGTCTGTTTAGGGTTGGGACGTAGTTTAGGTGGCCGAGGACGAGAGGGGGCAGTGGTAGTAGGTGGGGAAGTGGGAGAAGGGGGTTGGGTATCAACAGAAGGGTGGGATGGTTGGGTAGTGCTAGAGCGACGATGGTATGTGCGAAGAGGAGTGGGTGTAGGTGTATCGGTAGGGGGTGAGTCAGTATTGGGTGCAAATGTATTAGTAGTGGGAGGAGTGGGTGTAGGTGTATCGGTAGGTGGTGGGACAGGAGGAAGAGACGGTTCATCAGGGGTAGTGGAAGGTGAGGGAAAAGTAGTAGGATCGGGTTGAGGATAGGAGGAGATGTATGGGTCTGATGTAGATGGTGAAGGAGGGGTGGAGGGTTGGTGATAGGGAAAAAGGTGTTCATTGAAACGAACATGTCGGGCTATGTAAAGGCGCTCAGACTGTGGGTCCAGGCAACGGTAGCCATGATGGGTTGGACTGTAGCCAAGGAAAACACACGGAGTAGAACGGAAGTCCATTTTGTGTTTGTTGTATGGACGCAGATGTGGAAAACACTGACACCCAAAGACTCGAAGAAAGGAAAATTCTGTGGGACGCTTGAATAAAAATTCAAAGGGTGAGATATTAGAGTTTGTTCTAGACGGCATGCGATTGATGAGATAGACAGATGTATCAAAGGCAAAATGCCAGAAATGTTGAGGGACATTAGAGGCGGCTAGTAAGGTAAGACCGGTTTCGGCAACATGCCGATGACGACGTTCGACAAAACCATTTTGTTCACTGGTATGAGGACACGAGAGACGATGAAGGATGCCGAGAGAGGAGAAGAATTGAGAGAGATTCCGAAACTCCCCTCCCCAATCGGTTTGGACGGATTTGAGTTTTGTTTGAAATTGTCGTTCAGCCATGACAAGGAACTTTTAAAAGTAGCATACACATCAGACTAAAGTTTTAAAGGAAAAATCCACATGAAACGAGAGTAATGATCAACACATAATAGAAAGTAAGTGTGACCATCAGACGAGGCAACAGGAGCGGGGCCCCAAACATCACAAAATACCAAATCCAAAACACTCGAACTTTTATAAATAGAAGGTAACAAATGTAGTTTAGATGATTTCCCAACAGAACAGGAATTACAAAATGAATTACCAGAAGACTCATTATTTAAAGGTAAACTATACTTAGAAACCATAGAAAGAAACAGTTGTTGATGAGGATGGCCGAGTCGATGATGCCAGATAGTGGAGGAAGCACGGGTAGTGGAGAATCCGACCTTAGGAATAGGTTGATTCGTAGGAAGACGAAAGGAGTAGAGACCACCGTTACTTGGACCAGTGAGGAGGATGGTGTGTGTAGACTTGTCCTTCACAACAAAGAAAGTGGAGTGAAATTCAAAAACACATCATTATCAAGACAAGATTGTTGAACAGAAAGCAAGTTTTTTTTAATATCAGGCACATGGAGGATGTTATTAAGGCTAAAAGTTTTGTTAGGAGAGTAATATTGAGTGGAACCTATATGAAGAATGGGTAAGCCCTCACCATTGCCAACATGAAGATTATCAGTACCGGAGTATGCCTCAGAGTGATAGGTCTGGTGTGACATGGTGGTTGGAACCGGTATCTGGAAGCCAAGAGGTGGACATGTTGGAGTGCAGATCTGTAAAGTTAGCTGACAGAGGCTGTCGTGACCTGATAGTAGAGGGATCACGATTGGGACACTGAGAGGGGATATGGCCAATTCCACACCTGTTGCAAGTTCCAAACACAGTGTTTTGAGTAGAGGCCCAAGGAAATTGATCCCGATTACCGCCTGTTTGACTGCGGTTAGAGTTGTAGTTTCCACGGCCACGGTTGTTTCCACGTCCACGGTTGTTTCCACGTCCACGACCACGATAATTACCAGACCTGTGTGTATGGTTAGCTTGTGCAAGAGGAGTAACAATAGGTTGTACCTGAAGACCAAGCTGAGAGAGAGCATGCTGAAAAGCTTGAAGCTGATCAGGAGATGGAGTAGTACCAGAAGTAGGTGGGGCGCGATGGTTACCAGCTGTAGTAGTAGACAGAAAGGCCTGAGAGGGCGGTATGACTGGAGTAGACTTCTGGATCATGTAATCATGGTCTGATAATAAAGCAAAAAGATCAGCAAAAGCTATTGGAGACCGGCGTCCAATAAGGGATGATTTCAAACCATTGTATTCGTCTCTAAGACCCGAGAGAACCACGTAGACCAGATCTTTTTCCTTTGTCGGTTCACCAATGTTGGCGAGAGCAGTAGAATATTCCTAAGCCCTAGTCAGATAGGCTGTAGCAGTTTCATCAGGTGTCTGAAGCTTGAGCAGTTGATTTTTAAGGGTGTATTCCCGAGAAGAAGTGTGTGGGGCATATGCACGTTCAAGAGACAGCCACAAATCCCGAGAGGTGGTGCCTTGAACATGCTGAAAATAAGCCTCAGATATGGTGGAAATAATAAGCATACGCACGTGGGCATTGTTGGAGATCCAGGCGGTGTAACTAGGATTTAATTGTGGCAGAGGTACTGTGGTACCGTCTTTGTCAGACGACGAGGATACAATAGTCGTAGGAGGGCAGAGAATAGTGCCATCCACATATCCAAACAGGTTATTTGTAACGAGAAACGGCTGAATCATAGCTTTCCAGTAGCCGTAATTGGTTGGGGAGAGGGTAAAGCCAAACTTGTGAGAGTTGTGGTGGCTGGTTTTCTCGGCTGAAGAGAGAGCTGTAATAGAGGCCATTGTAGACAGCAGTGTAGGAGCAGCAGCAGCACAGCAGTAAAGAGAGGGCTGTAATCGATCACGGTTAAGGTAAGGCTGTAATCGATCAGGGTTAAGGCAGCAGCAGCACAGCAGTGAAGAGATGGTTGTAATCGATCAGGGTTAGGGTTAAGGCGGTAGAAGGGTGGCGGCTAGGGTTGTGTTGCGGCAGAAAGCAGTAGGCGGCAGTCAGGAGCAGCCGCAGAAGGCAGGCGGAAGGCGGCAGAAGGGTGGCGGCTAGGGTTTGGGAGAGTAGGCGGCTAGGGTTTAGGGGATGAGACCTAGGGTTGTATTCCCAGGCTCTGATACCATAACAGATTTTGTAATCTGATGTATATTATTGTGTTGAACACTGAATACAAGGCAGGAATATATAGAAGAACTAATTACAATGATTACTATCTAGTCTAGACTAATTACATTCTAGCCCTTCTACTCTAAATATAATATAAACTATGTCTAATAGCTTACGCCTGACTTGCCCCGATTTCTGCATAATCGCAGCGGTGGATTTTAGTTAGTAATATTGAGTAATAGTTAGTAATATTGAGTAATAGTTAGTTAGTGGGAAAATCTATAAATAAGAGGTGGAGAGGGTGAGGTAAGTGTGCAGAAATATTATTGTTAGTTTGTTGGACTCTTTGCTTTATTGCATTGAGGGACTCTTAGCTTTTCCAGCTTTGAGGAGGGATCGTCCCTGGGAACCATTTGGTTTAAGTGTTTGTTTCTGATTTGATTAATAGAATTCCTATTCCTTACCTGTTAATCTCTGTTATCAATTTCAATTCTGCATCATTGGTCCGACCTTGCCTGCTGTGTCTCTACTGTGATCTCTTCTTCTTCTCTGCCATCCTTTTCCTATACCCTTCGATTCTGTTTCCCTTGTTGCCTCTGTTTCGCTCAGTATGCCTACTGAAACCAGGTCCGTTCAGAGCCGTTTGGATCAGAACGAAGAGAACAGATCCGCCAATTGCAATCTGATGTAGCTGACATCAAATCCTCATTGAAAACTTTGGAGATGGATCGATTGGAGAATTGCGAATTTCGTAAGCTTATGATGAATTTCATGAAACAACAAGGTAAGAAATTTGTTTCAAATGATGAAGATGGTTCTGGTATTTTTGAATCTGGTGGTGGGAGTGAGGTGGTGGTGCCCAATATCCTCATCAGGGTGCTTCAATCTTACCTTGGGCGATGAAGAAGATCAAACTTCCAGAATTCTATGGGTTTGATCCCCAAGGCTCGATTCAGAAAGCAGAGTTGTATTTTGACATCAACGAAACTCCTCCCCCTCTTCGCATACGGTTGGCTCAATTGAGCATGACCATTGTCAATCAAGTTCATTCTTCTTTGACTTGGGATGCACTACAAATCGAACTGCTGCAACGTTTTGGGGGATTAGAAATTCAAAATCCATTCGAGCAATTTGCTTCTATTAAGCAGTCCGATTCCATCTTAGGTTATATCGATGATTTTGAGTATCTTCTTTGCTTGGTTCCGAAATTATCAGAATCTCAAGCCCTAGGGTATTTCATCGCTGGTTTACGTGATGATGTGAACCGTTGGGTTCATCTTCACCGTCCTCAATCGAGATTGGATGCTATGTATTTGGCGAAGGATGTTGAAGCAATGTTACGTCCATCCGCTGATACTGTCTCTCACGTCCGCTATCGTTATCAACCCTCTGTTGGATCGATGGTGGGCTTTCAGGGGGATCGCTCATCTATTGGGCCTCCTGAAATTTTATTAGATCGTAAACCCTATTTGGGCCAGTTCAAGATGGATGGGTCTCATGTCTTGGATTCTAAGGATCGCTCACAGATTCGTACGGCTATGGCTCCTTCCTCTCGTCCTCCTCTGCCAACGATCACTCCACTGGAGTCGTCTTCAAACACGTCTCGTGATCGTGGATTACGTTCTTTAACTCGGTCCGAATATGAGGAACGTCGTAAGAAGGGCCTTTGTTTTCGATGTGGAAATCAATTTGGTCCTGCTGATAAGTGTCCTGAGGGTCAATTGAGGGTTCTGTTGTTGGGAGATGATGAATTTGTCGATGCTCAAGGGAATTTCTGTCAAGCAGCGGAGGTTTGGGGTTCTTATTTAATTACCCCACCAGACATGTGAATGGGCATGAGGAGAACTTGCAACACTACAAGTCTTGAGGTCAAGACTTAAAATAAGGGGGAAGTATTGATAGGATTTTACTAATAGATTATTCTAGAAAAGGGGTATATTAGTAATATTGAGTAATAGTTAGTTAGTGGGAAAATCTATAAATAAGAGGTGGAGAGGGTGAGGTAAGTGTGCAGAAATATTATTGTTAGTTTGTTAGACTCTTTGCTTAATTGCATTGAGGGACTCTTAGCTTTTCCAGCTTTGAGGAGGGATCATCCCTGGGAACCATTTGGTTTAAGTGTTTGTTTCTGATTTGATTAATAGAATTCCTATTCCTTACCTGTTAATCTCTGTTATCAATTTCAATTCTGCATCAGTCCCGTAAGTACCGATTTGCCTTTTTCTATCCAGGTTAATTAAAAAATGCTGACCGTATGACCGATTTGGACCGACTAGGACCGTTAACGCCTGACTTGCCCGATTTCTGCATAATCGCAGCGGTCATTATGAGGTTTGGACCAACCGATGATGGACTGGACTTTGGATGGATCCATTGAAACACCATGTCGATCAATAATATGGCCCAATATTCGACAAGTTGGAGACGAGACGAAAAGCACTCTTTTTTCTATTGATCACCAACTGATGATGTTGCAACAACTGTAAAACAGAACGAAGGAGGTCCATATGGTGTGCTCTGGTTGCTCCCCCCCCCCCCCCAAAAAAAAAAAAAAATCAGGCGACATGTCTGGAGGAACATCTACCTGGTTCCGAAGGAATAATTATATTCACTTACTGTTGCAGTTTGCCTGAGATTTTTGAGCTCCATGAATGGCTTTGAAACTACCCCTTCAACAAATTTATCCCGAAGCTCTTGAATATACACCTTCCAGCTAATGTTTTTGCCCTCCATTTCTTTCATGAAGCCTTGATTCCATTGAAGAGCTCTTCTCCAGACTCTTTCCCATCACCATCATCTACAATTGAAATTTCTCGTCCCTCCTTATCCTTTGTTGTCTTCCTTGTACCATCCAATAACAACTCCTTTATTCCTTGCATAAGCTCTGTCATGGTTGATTTCATTGATTTCAGATCGTCTTCAAACCCATCCATACGACGATTCAACTCATCGTACCTTTCCATGATTTGGACGTTCGTCACTCTAACCATGCACCCCAGGTAGAGGAAAGTTGAGCTCTGATGCCACTGATATGCATATGCTCAAGGTAATTCTCAATGGAAGAAAAATGATGCCCTATATATTTCATTAAGGAACCTACGAACATGTTCTGCTACAAAATGTTGCCCTATATATTTCATTAAGGAACCTACGAACATGTTCCACTACCAAAAAGGACTAATCTATGATATGCAAATTAAACAATAAAACAAGTATGCAAATTAAAGTTGCATCATATCAGCATGATATATTTAATGGTCATCTATGATAGTCAACTAGCAAGCAATGACACATTGATAAGTGCCATGCATCTATTGTCTAGACTGGAAGGTGTCTTCTGAAAAACTGAATTCTTTCTTTTCATTAGAATGCCTAGATTTGGTAGATTTAAGAAATGGGATTCCATATATTCAGAAAAAATACTCCATTCTTTTGCCCACATCAAGCTCCATTTTGTAATTGAATCCCCCTAATTTATATGCCTTAACAACACCTCATCTCATTTTTAATTTAGCGTTAAAGCATAATTTTGTGCTGTTGTGAAGCTATTGTAGGGAATATTCTATTTGTGTTCATATTCATGTAAACAATTGAGCGGATTTTGTATGTTGACAAACTCCATCTGTAATATTAATCTTACATCATTATTCTTGAAGATTCCCAACACTCAACACACTAGTCTCGTAATCATTGAATGGACTAGCAAAATTGCTTCTTTTAAGCCTTTGGACTCTTCAGTAGCTCAATTTACCTAATTACCTCTCACGTGGGCCTCTTGGGGTTGTCGGGTTGTCAGTACATCAACCCTTTGACTCAACCTAATATAACATACTTACATATAGTAAACCACTAGCATTTGGACACAAGAGGTTTAGGGTGTGCATAAAGTAACTAAGGACTTTTGAGATAGCCTACATCTCGAATCGTAGGAACCCTATGTATCCTTGTTTGTGATCAATAATATTTTAGTTTGGTTTGTATCAAATTGGCACGAGAGAATGATCTTGGATTAATCAACGAAGTTAGGCAGCGTTTGGTCGCAAAATGTTTACTCTAGGAATGGAATCTGTCAGATGAATGGAATTTTAGAAGGAATGGAATTGTGTGAATCCAAATACTACAGCTTGTTTCGTTAGCAAGAAAGGAATGGAATTCAGATTCAATTCCTTTGTTGTTTTCTGTTTGATTTATAACTCTGTCAAAGGAATGGAGTATGATTATGACAAATAACCAAAATATATTATTAATAACTTTTTAAAATTTTCTGATGATAATAATATTTTAAAAGTATGTTCTTTTTTTATTTTTCTTTCGTTATAAAATAATTCATTACCTTCATACAACAAATTTTTGTCTTCATAAATACATTAAAATAAATGTCTAAATAGATAACATTAAATATTAATGTTTAATACATAAGCAAAATAGTATCCAATGTGGTGGGGTTAAGGTGGGCTAGGTGTTATGTAAGGGTGGTATGGATTAGGTAGGATGGGTTAAAAGCGGGGCTAGAATACTATAAGGGTAGGGTGGGTGTAATACAAGGGTGGGACGAGATGTGGTAAGTTTGATGGGTGGGTAGATTCGTGCAAGAGCTTTCAAATCCAAATTAAAAGCTTAAACTCATATCCACAAAGCACATTTTACATGTATTTTAGTCTCTTGTAGTGGAAAAATCTCGTTCTTGTAACGGTTATAGTCCATAGTAACTAATGCCATATAGTTCGTGATAACAATGACTCTGATTCCAACATGTCACATCCTGAGGCTTGAGCTTTCAAAAAACAAAAGCGGAGCATCTAAAAGCTTTCAAAACTTCCATGCCAAACATACTCTCAGTTTCTCTCATAGAATAATAAAGGAATCTCTCTCAGAAGGATCTGGCACTACTCCACTGATTGAATAAAATAGAGAATATGTAATTGAAATGAAAACTTGATGTATTTAATGCAATGGGTTTAAGCCGTACAATAGTAAGCTACTTTTTTTATATATTGATATGATATGTTTACTTTTTTTATTGTGCCTACATGATACATATACCCATTGATGACCCGTTAATATGGTACGTGTATACTTTTTGTGACCGGTAAAATTGGATTAAATGTTGACTTGGCATTTTGATACCTGATTTGGCAATTAAAATTATTATTAAAAACCTTATGTGGATATTAATCACCACAGCCGCCGACCCCACCACACACCCCAATCTCAAAACAAAATTTGAATCTAAAAACAATAATAATAAAGTAACACCTATACACCCCAAAAAATCAATATTGATTATGAATCAAACTCAACATCTTGAAAGGAACCAAATCTACAATAGAGATGAGGAATAAATCATCGCAATAAGAACCAATAAGAACCCACATCTATAACTATTTACCCAAACAACAGAGGTAAGGAACAAATCAAACTCAACTTACTCTTAATTTTACGTAAAAACCTTAGCAATCGTTCAGATCTGATATGCAATGATGGAGCTGAAGGAGATATCTACGGTCACCAAATCAAAGGATTTTTAAACCCTAAGTTGAATCGATATTAATCATAACTAGTTTATTACCCATGTATTATGGGGTATGTTTAAAAGATTTTTATTGTTTAAAATAAATATAATGATAATTATAGTAGTTTATATAATTATAATAATATATTATTCCTAAACTTGAATAGACGAAGCATTCAAACGACATTAATTATAATACTAAAAAAAGACATGATATGAAAACAAATAAAATGAATATTTGAAATTTTTTTAATTGTTGTTATGTTATTATCAACCCATATGATATTAAGTTATTAACAAAAATAATTTTTTTACATGATAATTCTTTTATGTTTTTTTTCTGAAAAATTACATAATATATATCATTATTATCATTATAAAGTTTTCTTTTTAAATTAATAGGAGATGACAATTTTTATTTACAAAAAAGTCAATAATGAGCCTTCAATCGACGAGTTTTGTCAAAAGACACAATTAATATAGGATAGATCCATGCATGATTTAAAAAAAATGTATGAATATATTCTAAACCATAATTTAGATAATAATAGATTTATTTTTTTTAATACCTATTGTTAGTTGTATTTCGACATATTTTTTTAATCTTCGAGAATTAACCTATTAAGTTTCATCAAATAATTCAAAAGAAATCATTTTAAACCTAAATTATCGATTAAATCGAAAAGTCATTAATATCCTTTGGTTATTTTTCTTTTTAATGATTTTTTATAATAGCTAAATATATATGATAATTAAATGTAATTGTTTACGAATTAAATAGAAATAAAATTGGAATAAATATATATGTGGGAATGTTTTAGGCGGGAAAACAAAAATATGATGGGCTAATAAGATGACACGTGGCACTACATATTTTCTTTTATTAATATATATAGATATAGATTGGAATCCGTCTAATCGATGGTTTCTTTTTGTGGTTTCAAAGACGAACACAAAATCGAAGACAAAAACAAGTCCAGATTTCAAAATTATGGATCTATTTCAAAATCTAGATCTCAAAATCAATAAATAAGAAAAAAAAAATGACTGAAACAGAGTGATCTAAACTAGAAAGTTGAAGAAAACATGACATAAATTGAGAGGGATCAAAACCAAAAATCAAAGAAACCAAGAAAGCGACGGTGATGGCGGTCCTCGGTGTAACATTAAGGTTGGGGTGGTAGTGCCGATTTTCAGTGGTGTCAGCAAAGGTAAAGGCTCGACGGTGGTGGTGCTCAAAGGATGGCGCCATAGTGCCGTACTTGAAGAAGTAGATTTGCAAGTCTTCGATGACGGTGTAGTACTGTAGTGGTTGGGTGCAAGCCTCGTTGTGTGGTAGTTTTAGGGAAAATGGATCTACAGGTCTTTTAAGCGTTTTTTTTTAATTTACATCAATTTCAAAAAGGTTTAATAAATAGTTTTAAAAAATTTAAGTTTTAGAAGACTAAAATTTAAAAAAAAAACTTTCAGATACCATATTGGTAAACTAAATAAAGTATGTTATTATGGTGTAACCCTGTTATATCTACATAATTCTATGTAAGCATTATAAAATCATAAGAAATGACACGTATTTCTTTTATCATGCATAGACAACCAATCACCATAAGTACCATATTGGTAAGAAAATTTTGGTACACGTACCATATGGACAAAAAGAAGTAGACGTATCATATCGGTAAATTGAAAAAAGTAGGTTGGTATTGTACAACTTAAAACCTAATGCAATATGTGTACTTGATTTCGTTAAGTCAATAAACCTTGCTGAATGCTTATGATGCAAGAGATGTGTTTTATACTTTTATTGACAAAAACAAGAAGGAAATAAAAAACTCACCTCCTAAGGACCAAGTAAACAAGTACTCCATGACTTGCTCAAAACTACAAATTGACAGGGCATGAGAATGGGGAACATAGGCAAAAGGATGTCAACTTCTCTTCATGTGTACATATCTTTTAAGATGTTTAGGTAATCCTGTCTACTGCTTTCAGATATTAGAAGACAAGCCTGAGTTGTCACGATGGTCGCTTAAGTATAAAGCATTTGGGCGTGATCTTGAATTC
This sequence comes from Centrapalus pauciflorus, assembly GCA_020465985.1. Lineage (NCBI taxonomy): Eukaryota > Viridiplantae > Streptophyta > Magnoliopsida > Asterales > Asteraceae > Centrapalus > Centrapalus pauciflorus. The sequence continues at coordinate 230,593 of JAANYP010005788.1, read as the reverse complement.
TCTTGGCTTGCTCGTAATATGCAGGTAAAGTGAAAGCGTACCCCTTCCTCTGGAGATTGTTTTTTCTTTGCATCTTTATGCCAGTGTTGAATCTTGCAGCCAATCCCAAATCAAAAAATCCACTGGAGATCTTTAGAAGGTCTTCCCAACAGGTAACAACTAATCTATATATATCAATAAAGCAAAACATTTAGTGACACGTGTCAATTTTTTAACTAATGAGTTTTTATTTTCCCTCCCAAGTTTCCTAATATAACTCATTCAATTTATTCTTTAATTATTTGAAAAACTAACACTAATTACTATTTAATTTAGCCACTATTAATGAAAGTCAATCTAATTAAATGATTTAAAGTTAAATCTATTTTTCATTCCTAAATTTTTTTTATTTATCTTACCAACTTAATCAATTTTAAAAATGAGTACAAGTTTTTCTCTTATATGAGAGTTTGATTTAAAACTATTTATTACTGAAAAATAAAAATACATTTAAATATTGATTATAGTAATATAATATACAATAATCGATCACATAACTGATACATTATAATGTTATAATATTAAAAATACTATTTTCCAATTTAAAATGCAATCATGTTCTTATCTTGACTATTTATTTATTATAATTAGCCTATAATTACACCCCCCCCCCCCCTTTTCCATCAGTCCTATGACAGTATGACAGGATATTAAACTAGGAACACTTGATTGGCTAAAGGTTTAAGCTTTCTTTTTCTGCACCATTATGCTTCAACGTAAAAATGCAGGCTTTGCAGGAAGTTTTTTTACTGAGTGTGTAGTAATAGTAGTATTATTATGTTGAGTTATAACATAGAGAAGTTTTTCTATCAGCGCATAATGGATTTGTAATTATATATCTGTTTTTTGATATCAAAATTTTTTAAATGCATGCTTTTTTGTGGCAGAGGAGCTGTACGATTTTTCCCCAAAGGTTCTTCATCATGTTTAGTTGAAGTAAGCCCCCTTTGCCAAACTCCATTTCAGTCACTTTCTTACTTAAACATTATACATATGTTGCCTTTACCAAAAAAAAATGATGAAATTTCTATTATTTCATCAATCATTTAAGAAGTATGCTACATTCAAATATGCTCTCTTCTTTTGGTTGGTTTTATTTCTTTATGGGATTCTTTTCTCATTCCATACTCTCGCTATATGTTAATTGGTCCCTCTTGGACCAGTGTACGTGATAATAACAATTTTCCTGTCTTACAGCTTACTGTTTCATACGAAGTACCTCAATTATTGGCCCCTGTGGCATCTGTAAGTACTTTTTAGTAGAAGGGTACAAAGACACAAAATTTAAATAAGATGTTTCTTTGTATGCCAAATTTGATCTAATCAAGATTTTCTGATGTCAACTACAAGCAGGTGTTACAACCTTTCCTTGCAAATTTGCTGGGACGTGGCTTGGAAAGGTTTGCAAATTTTGCAAGGACATACCACCTAGATTCGGCCTAAGAGTTCATACTCATTATTAGTATATATACAATAATAAGATGAGATTCATTGTTTGTTTCTATTATTGTATAATTATATTTTCTTTTGTCAAATGGCAAGGTAAATTTAGATACTGAGAGTAGGAATGAGCTAGGGAAATGTGTTGATTGTTGAATAAGAGTTAGATACTGGTCTTTGTGTACATAAAACAAAAATTGCCTTGGGTCAGGTAATCTAAGTGTAAACAATCATTTCTCTGCTCATCTAGAGATGCACAAGTGCTTCAAAAACTACTAATGTTAACAGCAATTTCTCTGACACATGATAATGATATGCATAAGATGCACAAGTGCTTCAAAAACTACTAATGTTACCAGCAAGTTCTCGACACATGATAATGATATGCATAAGGATGGGATAATTGAAGGTTGTTAATCTAATGGATATTTGGTGGACATACAAGGTCTTTCACAACATCTTTGACGAGTGATGACAAAAGTTTTGAGCAGCTTGTACACAAGATCGACATTTGACAATTAAAATATATGCATTTATGTGATTAAGATATCAACTGAACCTTTTTTTTTTTACTTTTTGTATTCATCGAATTTTATTATTGGTAATGGTTCCAAAGAAAGGATACATTAAAGAAAGTATGAGTATTGTATCAAACATTTAAGAACTGGTTAATGGTAAAAAAAGATAATCAACTTTATCTTCTTACTTTAATATAATTTAAACTAATTTACTATTAAACATTATATTTCCTAAAAAATATTTTAAGAAAATGTGTCTCCCTTCACATATATAGCTTTTTAGAAATAATTAGTATTAAATATATAATTTATTTAATAACAACAAACTAATATTATTTACTATATATTTTGACTTACTTTAGTTTTGAAATAGGTTATTCTAAAAGTAACACATATATTTTTTAAAATAAAAAAATAAATAGTATATATAATTTTAAAACATTAAGCAAATTTTTATTTTAATTTAAAGAAAGATGTTTATATTTTATGTTTTTTTATATATCAAAACTTGATAAAATGATGTTTAATTGCTATCTGGCAAATAATGGTTATGTATATATTATGAGTGATACAACAAAATTTTCTATAGTTTTATTACTTTTACACCCAAATATTTGAAAGTAGTTCAGAAGCTTTCTTTCATTTATATTTGAAAGATTAAATAATATAATTTGATTTTATCATTGCACTATATATTTTGATTTTATCATTGCACTGTTGTATATAATTAATCAAATATTTTAATTAGCAATATTTTTATTAATTATCTAATAAAATAAATATAATGATAGAAATAATGCATGCATTCTGTGTTAAATTCTTTTTTCCATGATGATTTATTATGTGGTTTGAACTTTGAAAATATATCAAACAATAAAATGTTTTTGATTTTTCATACATAATCGATCAAAAATATTGTAAAACAAGAATATCCGATGGTGGACTCCCTTTGGAAGAAAGTATGGAGTTGGCGGTGCAAAGCGGGAGATATGTTAGATTTAGTTTTCTCTCTTATGGATCTAGTGTTACGTGAAGATTCAATGTCGGAAGCGAAAGTTATATTCAAAAGGGTTTTGATGATGGTGTGAACAATTTTGGAATGGAACGTTGTATTTAAAGTCAATAACAAATAATTTCAAAAATTGTAATATATTTAATAGAAATAACATAACATTTTGCTTCAAATATCAAATGTGTATGTTAATATGTTATTTCTATCTATATATTTTAATATTTTATTGTATGACATTAAACCCCTTCGCAAAGCGCGGACAAATTTCATCATTTAACAACATTTGTCAAGTAGTTCAACAACCCAATTTAAAGATTTTTAAAAGTTTAAAAACCGAATATGCATAAAAAAATTACATAGCATGACTACGTGCAAATTCAAAAATACATAGCTATAGTTATCAGACACCAGTAACTTTGAAGATAATACAAATTTTTTTAGGCCAGAAAGGAATAAAAAAAATTCAATTTAGAGTAAATTACAGAAATGGTCCATGTGGTTTACATAAAACTTTGGATACGGTCCCTGTAGTTTCAATTTTGCATAAACGATCCTTATTATCACTGTTTACTTACAAAATTGATCTATCTGCTGTTAACTTTAACCATGAAATGGTTAAATATTTTATAATGATCATTTTACCCTTTTTTAATAACATTTTGGTCCTTCAAATTTGTAGTTCATTTTAGTTTTGGTCCCTTAAATAAATTTTTTTTATTTAACTCTATTTTACTTATTATTATTATTATTATTATTATAACGATTATTATTATTATTATTATTATTATTATTATTATTATTATTATTATTATTATTATTATTATTATTAATTTAACTTTTTACGTATTAATTTATTTGTTTATTAAGTTTTTTTATTTTAATTCATTTTTTGATTTATATTACCAATTATTTATTTCTTTTATTATAAATAATTGTATCAAATTTTGAACCTTAAACTTTTATTAGTTTTTCCAACCAAAAAAAATTACGAACCATTCTTGTTTTAAGTTCTTTCATTTTCTAAACGTAAAAAATATGAAAACCAATCTGTTTTTTATTTTTTTTGCACCAAAACTCTATCTAATTTTTTGTTTTGAGAAACGAAAAGAAATATAAACCATTCTGTTATTACTTTTTGCAAACGAAAAAAACTACGAATAATTCTAAGTTTCGGTTTTTCCAAACAAAAAAAAATCTTTCTATTTTTCTAGTTTTTCGAATGTAACCATTCCCTTTTATTTTTTTCTCCGAACGAAAAAACTACGAACTATTATGTTTTTAAAGTTTTTCCTAAATACAAAATAACATTTAGTCTTTTTGTTCGGAAAAACTAAAAAAACGGAATGGTTTGTATTTTTTACGATATGAAAAAGTTAAAACTAAAGATTAATAAAAATTAATGGTTCGGAGTTTTTTGTTCGGAAAAACTAAATAATAAAAGGGTTTGTTGTTTTTTATTAAAAAAACTAAATAATGGAATGGTTCGTTTTTTTTATTTTTAGATTATTCTAGCCACTACGTTTTTCAATTTTTCTCATCGTAAAAAATACAAGTCATTCCATTTTTTTAGTTTTTCCGAACAAAAAGACTACACACTATTTCCGTAACATCCGTCATTTCGACCTGATGTGGAATTATTTTAGTGGATAAATAATTTATTAATATCGGGTTGGTCCAATTATATCCCGTTTCGTGGATTGATACGTGTCGGGATTGGGCTTGCGTGTCATCGGGTTATAATTTTAATGAACAGATTATGTTTTTGGGATCACGGGATTAAATGGGTTAAATGGGCATAAATATTGAAAATGTGATATCGGGTTCGGGTTAATGGGGTCGGGACCGGTTGAAATAGAGATAAACATATACGTGCTATCCCTTTCCTCCCTTATCCATTTGAGAGATAACCTATGTGAACTGTGTGTGTTTGTGTGAGAAATCAGAAGCCAAAGATCAGCTCCCAACTCCAGATTGATTGAGGAAGCTTGGATTCAGCTTCATCTTCTTCTTGTGTGGGTGTTCTTGAGCTCCAAGAGGTGAGTAGCCATGAATTGGCCTTTGATTTTGGTATTGAATGTTGTGAATTGATCAAGTGGTTAGAATTGGTCAAGGATGCTTATCTAAAGTTGAAATCGTGTATAGAAGGAGTTTGATACTCCTGGGCAGAGCTGAAATCGCAGGTCAGCCATGGGATTTTCGCGGGGTCGCGGCACGACCACCAGAGGGTCCGCGGCGCGACAAGTAACCTGCAGGGGAAATCCGAAATTAATCTTATGAATTGAGTTTGGGTCGGAATAGTGTCGGGTTCCTTCGGGGTTGCTCGGGATGGGTTTTGTGCATATTCAGGGTCTCGTTGGGATATGTTGAGTCGGGTTTTGGGTCGGGTTTCGGGTATTGGTCGGGTTTCGGTTCCATGGGGGTTATCGGGTCCGAGTGGGTTTCGTGTCAACATGAGATTAATATATGTATATCGGCGGGATTGTAATTGACCGGTTATAATTGACCGTTTGAGGCTTTATATGGAAGGAGATGTAGGACTCCTACATGTTGGAGAGAAACAGGTGAAAGACCAATCGCTGGGCCGGCCTTGCTTCAAGAAACAAATGAGAAAATACAGTTAATCAGGCAGAACATGAAGGCGGCCCAGGACCGACAGAAAAGTTATTATGACAGAAGACACAAACCGATCAACTTTGAAGTGAACGACTGGGTTTATCTGAAAGTATCACCCATGAGGGGTGTTACTCGTTTTGTGAAGCGGGGCAAGTTGGCTCCGAGATTTGTTGGACCCTTTAGGATTGTTGAAAAAGTTGGAAATCAATCATATCGCCTGGAGTTGCCTGATGAGATGTCAGGCATACATCCAGTATTTCACGTTGGAAATCTCCGAAAATCATTTAACACTGGAAATGAGGATTGGGCAGACCACACAGAGTTTCAAGTTGATGAAAGGCTTCGATATGTGGAGGAGCCGGAATGTGTATTGGATACTAAGATGAAGAAGTTGAGGAGCAAAGAGATAGAAATGGTGCTTATACGTTGGAAGCATCATAAAGGAGCAAATCATACATGGGAAGCTAAGTCAGAAATGTAAAGAAAGTATCCGAAACTGTTTGAATCCGAGTAACTTCGAGGACGAAGTTGAGCGTGGTGGAGCCCATGCTGTAACATCCTCGGATTTATTTTATTGTATTTTCATTAATTAAGTGGAAAAATATATATTTAAGTTGAAATTTGAGCGATTATTATGTATTTTGGATATTTAGAAAGTTTGTTGCTATTTTAAGAGAATTTGAACTCGGAATCATTTTTATGGAGTATTATGAATTTAAAAGTTATTAATGATAATTTTATGAATAAATCAGTATTTTATGGAACCGGGTAGGTCGAGGGGTGAAATGTGCAAAAATGATGAAAATGGGAATAAAAAGGATAAAAGTATTCATTTTTCCATTCCTCTCTCTCTCACTACACTCTCTCTCTAAGATATTTTCTCTCTTCATCTCTCTAAGTTATTTCACAAACCGACCGTCGGATTATCGAGAATTATACGTCAACGGAAAGATCTCGTGGAGTACAACAACAATCTACAAACGGATTTTTGATTTCATACGAATTGAGGTAAGAATCGAATCTTTTAAGTTTATAGTTTCGGTTTTGAAGAACTAGAATTTCGAATCTGTTGTTTTGTGCGAATTAGAGCTTGTTTTGCTTGAAATATTGCAAGAATATGATAGTATATGCATAATAGAATCGAAACTAGACATAATACATGATATATCAGTGATTTTAGGCCTTAGAATGAAGGATTTAAGCTGAAATGATGAACAGACTCGAATATGCCAAGAACAGAGTCGAAATGCAAGAACAAACTCGATTTTGGTACTAGATTCGAGTGTGTTTTCGAATCTATCACTAGATTCGAAGCATGAGGTTCGAATCTACCCATAGATTCGAAGATGGGGTTCGAATCTATCATATGGTTCGAATCTATCATTAAATTTGATGGTGGGTTCGAATCTAACCCATTAAATTCGAGTTTAATGCCTAAAGTTGAGAAATCTACTCTCTAAACTCGTGTATTTTGAATGAAACTCATAAACAACACATAAAATGACAAAGGTTACTCAAAGGACAATGTATGAACATGAGATAAGCTCAAACTTAATTATGGTATGAATTTAGACATGGACCCGAAATGGGAAAAATATTGCAAAACTTACGAAACTTGGTTTTATGATTTAAACGGTTATTGATACGAGGTATTGTTGTAATTAATATAACAGGTCCCTTGTGGTGTTGTTTAACCCACAGTGGGGTACTTGGTGGATCCGGTTGAAAGCCCGAGGAGAAATAAAATTTGGTTAAAAGTTTAAATACGCACCCACTGTGAGTACATATGATTTCGCATGTTTATATCTGCTTTATGATTGCTTTTGCTTACTGAGACATGTTGCTTCATATTTCGTTTGGAATTCTACTAACTTGCGTAGATTTAGATGCACATTCTTATTTGATGCATGTCCGTTCGTTTGTTGTGCATCTACGATGGACCGGTGGGTCGCATCTGTTACCCTGATGTTACTGCTCTATATGACGCTGGAGCTGATCCCTCCAGGTCCGGTAGGCAGTATGTCATCCCCGATGTTATGCCTGTCTCAGTAGTATGTTTTAAAGGCCGAGCTTTGGGCTCGTAGAGCGACGGCTCTTGTGTGGTCGTACTTTGTGTACGTGGAGAGTGCACGACGTGTGTCGTCGGTGCTACTCTTGTGGGCATCATAAGGATTTATAAAATGTGTTAATCTGTGTATTCACTAAGCATTCGCTTACCCCTCAGTTGATTTCATTTTACAGGAAAGGGTAAATCAGCTGCCGGACCTTCTAGTTAGATCATTTGGAAGATTTGGGAGACTCGGCACTATTTCATCGGTAATTTATGTTATGAGACAATGTTGTAATATTCTGGAAGATTGTAATAATTGTATGGGTGTGTAGACTTAGACTTGGTACCTTATAGCACCGTAGGGTGTTTAACACTTGTTGCACTACTTTATTTATGTTTTTAATGCTTCCGCACTTAAAATAGGTTATCAGATCATTATTGTAATTGTATGTGATGTTAAATCCTGGGTGTTTTGTAATTGGTGGTTGTTGTGGCAAGGGTGTCACACAGGGACTAGCGGATCTCGAGCCGGGTTTGATCAGGGAGGCCAGACTTCGGGAAATCAGTCAGGTGAGTACTCGAGTCGTTTTCTAAACGCGCGCCATCTTTTACGTTTTATCCGTGTAGCTATACTTGTGCGTGTTATATATATGAGACAGGGACGTGAACCTCAGGTATACTCTATACCTTATACGTGTTATGTATGAGATGTGAGATCGGTTCGGGGGTCCGTGATGAGTTCCATACGGACGATAAGTCGCGAAGGGGAATCGCGCGGGCTGACTGTCCCTTACAGTCCTTGGGGCGTATATATACGGCAGGGCCTGTAGCCGGGTAGCTTCCGTGCTACAGGGTATTACCGACCATTGCTGTGTGCGATGTGTCCACCGGGGAGGGGTCCCCACAGGGCTGTGTGTTATTCCGATCTCATACTTGTGTTTATATACGTGAGATGCGTGTTGGGCTACCGGGACAGGGATAGGGATTGTGTGTTATGTGCTTATGTGCAGTGTCAACCCTCGCGTGCTCACGGGCTTTATAGCTCATGTATTCGAGTCTAACATGTTCGGGGAATCAGAAGGGACCACAGCAGCCGCAGAGATAAATTCGGGGCTGGACTGACGATCTGTTATTAATTCGTGTAATGACTTGAACTGCATGTAATAGTTGTTTTGGGAACAGTATATCCAGTGATCGGGATTATTGTGTTTTGTTAATTTTGGGATTTGAATGTATTAATCTTATGTGTTAAAGTTTTAAATTAGTCGTAATCTGCATTATCCTATGACATGTGTGTTATAGATCCGTTGCGTTATTGCCACATATGATATTATGTTGACGTGGCATTCCGGGATCGGGAGGGGTGTTACAATTTCGTATTTAGGAAATACTTTTAAAACGTAATGATTCGTAGTTTTTTCGTTCAGAGAAAAAAATAAAAGGGAATGGTATCGTTCGAAAAACTAGAAAAATAAAATGATTTTTTTGTTTGAAAAAACTGAAAATCAGAATTATTCGTAGTTTTTTCATTTTCCAAAACAAAAAAAATCAGAAATGGTTGAAATTTTTTGTGCAATAAAATAAAAAACGGATTGGTTTTCATATTTTTTACGTTTAGAAAATGAAAAAACTTAAAACAAGAATGATTTGCAACTTTTTTTTCATTTGAAAAAACTAATAAAAGTTTAAGGTTCAAAATTTTTTGGTATGGAAAACTACAATATAAAATGTTTGTATTTTTTCATTCGGAAAAACTAAAAAAGAAAATGGATTCTACTTTGATACAATTGTTTATAATAAAGGAAATAAATAAGTTTGTAATTTAAATTAAAAAAATATATTAAAATAAAAAAAACTAAATAAACAAATTAATTAATATGTAAAAAGTTAAATTAATATAATAAATATAATAATAATAATAATAATAGTTATAATAATAATAATGATAATAAGTAAACTAGAATGAACAACAAACTTGAAGGACCAAAATGTTTTTAAAGAAAAGGGTAAAATGGTCATTATAAAATATTTAACCATTTCATGGTTAAAGTTAACAGCAGAAAGACCAATTTTGCAAGTAAACAGTGAAGATAAGAACCGTTTATGCAAAATTGAAACTACAGAGACCGTATCCAAAGTTTTATGTAAACCACATGGACCGTTTTTGTAATTTACTCTTCAATTTATGATATGAAAGATAATATGACCGTGGTGTGGTTTACATGGACATGTATGCATACTGATGCATATTGCTCTACTTAGACATGTACGTATAAATAGATACACTGACACATACACAGATGTTGCACTGAATATAGGGTTACATTTAGTTTTCTGTTTCAGAAAGGTCAGCATATTCATATGGATGACATTTACCGTGTTTTAGTTTACATCTCGACAGTACAAGTATGAAGGAACAAATGAACAAACTGGATCCCCAAAAGCTTCCTTCTCTCCTTGGCTTTTTTTTTTTTAATTACAAACCAAAAAATGCGCAATGCTTTCTGGCATGCTCTGGGACTAACTTTGTAAGCATCTCCACAGGTACCCCTTTAAGCTCTACATAGACAGACCAAATTACAATTTCTCTTGAGTATGCATAGGATAAACTAATGGATACACACAACCACTTACAACCAAGTCGTTACCATGAAGCTTGAAATTGAAAAGTGGTGGGAAAAAATGCCCATTTGGCAGTCTAGTAGCAGGATCACGCAACTCATCAAAGAATGGATGGATCATTGCCTCCGACTATAAATGCATCAAATCCAAAATATCTACTTAGTATAATACTAGATTTTTACCATAAAAGCTAAGCTAGCTAAAATGCAAGCAATTTAACAAAATTACAATTTCCCTATATACTCACAGCAGTGCTTCGAAGATTTGGGGAGTACTGCAGGAGCCTTGAGACAAGATCAACAGCTTCAGGAGGCATCCGCTTTTGGAATATCTGTGAATGTATCGTTTAGGTTAGGTTGTGTATCCCCAGAATTATCAAAAGTTCTAACTAAATTTTAATTACCTTATGCCATGGGTGAGCTTTAATCTGGGGAAACTTGTATTCTGTATAGTTGGGGTTCATGCACTTGATCTCTTCCCTAGTTGGGGTACCCAAAACCTGTATAAAGAAGTAGCCGCTTTAACATGAGATTTGAGAAGCGAACAAATGCTCATAAAAAAGAAAAAGAAGCAAGGCAATTTAGATATTGTGCACCAAGTCAACTTTCATATGAAACAACATTTGAAGTTCCAATGTCTTGCAGCTAAATTTACCAAATCTGGTGGTCAGCCTCCACTCATTTGCAAGCAGGCGACATACTTTCAAGACTTGATCTACCCAATAAATAATTTCAAAGAACATCTATAATGGCAAGTACCTTTATAATTTCCACTAGCTGGTCGACTCCACTCTCACCGGGAAAAAGAGGCTGAAATTACAAGACAATATTTTTTCAGGTCATACAAAGACAAGTTTTTCGATAATAACAATAAATACACTCTACTAGGAGTAATAATGCAACCAAAAGAAGATTACCAGTCTTAAAAGAAAATATAAACAGGTAAAAAATTCCATGGTGTCTATCCATAGCTTGCTCTATGCAACTCTTTTGGTAATCAAGCTCATGCAAATCCATTTACACAACTTCTCCCCCATGTAAACTTAGGCCAACCTCTACATCTCCTAACAAAGCTCATTTCTAAAAATTTCCCTCATCGCGTGACCTAAACTCACTTCAACATTTGCATTTTCCTACACTCGATTTTGTACACTTTTTTTTCCCTTCTGTCACAAATCTTACCAAGTTTGTCACTGAAGTACTCCTGAGTCATCAGCAACCTCTTTAGAGACGAGTTACATGGCTAATTGTTTGAGAGTAATATTGACTTGTTGAGAAACTAAAAGAAGTTTTTATTAAGAAATGAAGTAAATGAATACGATACAATGATAAATTATGCAAACGCTGCCAAGCTGGATAAATCAGTGCTCCAAAAATGCAAACGCTAGACCATTTTAATCTGAATTTACTATCATAAAAAAACCAGTGCTAAAAAAAAGTTGACTTGAACTCTTCCATGTCACCTTGAAGACATTAAAAATAACCATTGAATTAAACAAAATAGGAAGTTCAAAAGGATATAATTATATGTTTATTAAGGATACTTGATAGAAAGAAAAGATGTAATGGCCTTCGTACTTCTATATAGACCATTCACAGATCTAGATACACTTCAATAAGAAACCATATAGATTGAAGAATCAAAAACAATTTATTCCCTACCTGTCCAAGCAGCAATTCTGCCAAAACACATCCACCAGACCAGATATCTATTGCTGTGGTGTACTCGGTGGCCCCAAAAATTAGTTCAGGTGCTCGATAATATCTTGAACATATATAAGAAATGTTTGGCTCTCCTTTTACCTGTCAAATCAGGTGGAACATAGTAATATAATGCAACACCATATTAACTTGTAAGAACAACGAACTTCAAATGGCACAGACCAAAACTTTCGCACTTCCAAAGTCACAAAGCTTGACCTGATGGGTATGTGGGTTTACCTGTTGAGAATAAAAATATGCATTTATCCACCATAGTCAAAAATGTTCCAAAAAATTGTAAAAGATCAGAACCTATCTTGAATAAACACCAGTAAATCATGAAAATATTCCCAATACCATGGCCTGGTTTGTTTCACAGAATCCCGAAGGAATCTATGGAATTGGAATGAAAACTTCATTCCTTTGTATGTTTGATTGACTAAAGAAAAAGGAAAAAGAATTCCTTATGACATAAAATGATCCATCATCCATTGGAATCTATATTCTTAATAGGCAAAGAATTGAGATTCCATTACCATAATACGTTTTTTCCTGTCCCATACCGACCCTACATCACCCACCCACCCTACCAAACCATACCCCACCTTACCCTACCACACCCACCCTATTCTACCTAACCATACCCACCCTACCCCACCCCATCCCACCCCAATCCTATCCTCGCCTACCATACCCCACCCCACCCCACCCACCCACCCCTACTAACCCATACTACCTTACCTTATCTCACCCATCCAAACCTTCCCTACCCTACCTAACCATACCAACCCCACCTACCTTACTCCACCCAATTTTACCCTACCTCCCGTACACCCACTCATCTCATTTCACTTTACGAACTAAATAGAAAATTTATAAGAAATAAAGTTTAATTTCATTCTATCATTCTTGTCAACCAAACAGCAAGGAATGAAATTTAATTCCATTTCATTCTTTTCAGCTTTTCATTCCTTTGATAGATTTCATTCATTCGGAAAACATTCTGCGAACCAAACGCCCCCTGAAGCTATAATGCACGGAAACGTGGTTGAAGATGCCGCTCCCGTTTCCGATACTGCTGGGAAACGGATACGCATAGGATACGGCCAGAAACGTTTCCCATGGAGTTTCCACCGAGTTTCCAGCAAGTTTCCACGCAGTTTCCACAGAGTTTCCATTTTTTTTATGGGTTTTTTAAGTAATGGGCTTTTTAATTCAAAGAGATGGGCTGTACCTGTACATTTGAAGAATTACAGAGATGGGCTATTGGGCTGAACAAGATTAAAAGGTAAGCCCATCTGGCCATATGAACGATTGAACGTTCGTTCAGCCTTCAGAAATCAGAAACAGAACGTCTTCTGGAGTTCTGGTCTTCTGGACTTCTTCTTCTTCTTCTATGTGATCGATCAACAGCCTGGCAGCCTGCAGCCTGCCATAGTTGTCTTGTTTGTCGATCACCACCATTGACATCATCATCATCTTTGTAGTTATCTACTACTTATCTTGATTCCTGAAATTCCCTTGATTATTCCTATATATATATATATATATATATATATATATATATATATATACACATCAATATATATCAATTTGGGAATTTCTTCATTATATATATATATATATATATATATATATATATATATATATATATATATATTTATATATTTTTTATTTGCCGTATCTCTCCCGTATCCGTATCTAGAATTTTTTATTTTTGCCGTTTCCCGTATCCGTTCCGTACCCGTTTCCTGTTGCCGTATCCGTTTCCGTGCAACTTAGCCCTGAAGGTCAGATAGTTTATTTATCAAAGCTAACTTACACGTGTATGTGTCAGAAGCCTTAGCTTGCTGACTTTTACAAGTCTGATTAAACTGCTCTAAGAAAATATCTATTAAATATAGAAAATGCACAAACATGTAAAAAGAGTACCAGTAAATTTTGAGGCTTGATGTCCCTGTGACACACTCCAACACTACCATGAATGTAGGCCAGGGCTCTAAAGATCTAAAGCATGAACAAAGCAAATGGCTTAGATAATCAATTAACTAGTCATTTCCAGTCAATCATATACCGATTTTAAATGAGCATTGTAATACAGAAACATCCTCCAGAAAGAAGAAAGATTTAAAGAAACAAATTCTTACAGATTGAGAAGAGTTGCAAGTACTGGATACTTGAGCATATAAAAGATTGAAGAAAAGAAACACGATAATACTTTACCTGGTAACTGTATAGCTTCACATAGATCATTGGCATCCTTTGATTCATCTTATTGTGGTGTTTTATCACTCGATGAACAGTCTCAGGAACATACTCTAATACAAGGTTAAGATAGAGTTCTTCCTTTTCTGTTGTGGAAAAGAAACAATGCTTCAAGGAAACAACATTTGGGTGATCCAATATGCGCATGGTTTGTAGCTCTCGGTTCTTGTATCTCCTGTCCTGAAGAACCTTTTTGATTGCAACAGATTCGCCGGTTTCTAAACACCTGGCCTGAAACGTATGTAATAGGCTAGGAAAAATCAAAGGCAGGTTCCATGTTTACTCATACAGAAAATTATATGTCTAGCACCAAACAATTGATAAATAAGCCTTCTGGTTGATGCATATAGAACCTGAAATACTACTCCAAATGATCCATGCCCAACAACGCGCTCAGCCATGTAACTAATCGTCTGAGACAAATTAATAAACAACTCAATCAGTAACAAGTAACAACGCAAGCCTACTAATAAAAAAATCTGCACAATCAAACTTACCTGTTTTGGCTGGCCATTTCTACCACCAATAGTGGTGACAATTATATGTCCCGTCTCTGCCCCATTCCCATCAACTATTGCAGGCTCCATTTCCTAATGGTAAGAAATGAAATGATTTTTTATTAAAGTCAAAAATGAAATGAAAGTAAGAGAAGGTCACTAACCCTATCATCCCTAATTTTCATGTCATTCATCTCATCAGGCAACCTTTCAGCAGCAACTGTGTTTCCACTAGCTTCCCTTACCCCATATGCAGGTACCACACTTACTGAAGTCATCAGTGTGGTAACTAAGGTGAAAGCTTTTGTAGAGCTTTATGGTCTCGTCTGCAAACAAAACTTATCCTGCTGCATACAGAAAGTCAGGACACTAATAGAATCTAAATTGAGAACCTCACACAAAAAACCAAGTCATTAAACACAATCGATTAGTATTACATGTGACCATGTCAGGAGTAAAGGTTTCTTCTATTTAATTTACCTAAACATCTCAAGAGTTGAATACGACAACATATGGCACAATTTCGATTTTTCAATGTATGACACATGAGCAATCTAATGATATACAACGTCAATGACCCAAATGTTATGAAGGGATTTCTATGTTATGAAAGCAATTGGATGATATATCCCACTAACGCAAGCCAGGTAACAAATTAAATTATTGTGAAAATAAATTAGATCTGAGAGAACATTTCAGCCTAAATGATTGAAGTGAATCCACACACACAAACTAAGAAAAAAGAATGTAATAAGATAATGGGATCTGGAGATTGATTTAGGTATAAACCCTAAACAATTGTGGAGATAATATAGATTGATCATAGATAAGAATAAATAAATAAAGACGGAAAAACAAGCGGAGAGAGAGTGTTAAGAAGGGTACCGTTGTAAGGAGATAGATGATCCTCGTCCTTCGTCCTCGGAGAAGAAAGAAGAAGAAGAGGTTGGGAGAGAGTACTCAATCATACATACCGATACAGACCAATTACCATTGGGAAGAGGATACACCTCTCTCAATCTCTCTTTGACCGTTCAAACTTTTCTTTACAGAATTTTCTAATAATCCCATCAGGCAAAGTCTACATACTATAATTGGTCAAAATTGATGGTCCACTTGTCAATTTCCCGCATCCCATCATTAATCTTTTTAGTTTTCACATCATTTTCAAAACAATAAAAAAGAATTCAGGAGAGGGGTGACTGGTGAGAAATGTTATCCGTATCGAATCAATTTCAAATTATGTATTTGATACGGGATTTGATTTTTGTATCTTTTTAATATTGATTTTTAGGATTTTCATTTTGTTGTTGTTTCGGTATGATAGACGTACTAGAGGTAATAAAATATATCATTTATTCTTAGTCGTATTATGTCGAATCAAATATTAGTACTGAATCAATATTTATTTATGCTATTATATTTTAGTTTTTGGAATTTTCAGCACGGTGCTTGGTACGGTACCCGTACCACACTCATCCCTAAGTATATGTGCTTGGATCATTATAAAACGTATTGATTATTAATATTTATTATATCAAGAAGATTAATAATGACAATGTTTAGTGATACTTCTATAAATATTATGATCTTTAATAATGACAATGTTTAGTGGTAGTTTTATAAAGGGATAATTGCGCAAAAAAAACCATCAACTTGTCAGTTTTTTGTGATTAAAACCCGAAATCATTTTCGTTGCATAGAAAACTCCGAACTAACTAAAAATCAGTAAATCAAGGTTTTATCAATGTTTAACCCGTTGAAACCGGCAATTAATCCTACGTAGACCGGTAAATAACCTACGTGAAATAAATTTTAATCGTTCAAACTGGTTGTCACGTATTACACATCATTTAAACCCCCCGTTGATAATTTTTAAACGAGATTAAATCATCAACGAGTGTTTAAATGTTGTGTAATACTTGGCAACCGGTTTCAACAATTAAAATTTATTCCACGTAGGTTATTTATCAGTCCACGTGGGATTAATAACCGGTTTCAACCAGTTTACCATTGATAAAACCTTAATTTACTGATTTTTTGTTTGTTCGGGGTTTTTTGTAACACTCTATAACTAAAAAGTTATTTAACTTTCCGAAACAATTATAACTGTGAACTTAAGAGCACTATTAGGGGCTAGTTGCTAAATATTAGTGATAACTTTTATTATCGGTACTTGAATGATAAAAGAAAAACAAAATGTTGATTTCTATTGAAATAACAAGAATAGGTAATGTACTTGAAAATTAAATAATGATTATTTAAGACATAAAAAGTGATTAATGTGGTGTTTGAATATATTTAATATAATTATGTCAAAATAACTCATTTGGGTATTGAATTATTACATAAATGCAAGTTGTAGCAATGTGCTTTGTATTTTAAACAAAATATGACTTGTGAAGCGGTTATGTTGTCAATTAGTGAAAAGTAGGAGGGTGGAATTGGCCAAAGGCCAAAATTCCTCCTTTTTCTTCCCCTTGAAATCGTCCAAACCATCACACACACACACACAATTCTTATTTTGGTGAAAGAACAGAGAAAAAGGAAGAGAGCTTGAGCTAGGGTTTGGATTTGCAACAAATTGGTTAGTGATTTGATGAAGATTAAAACTACATTGAAGGTATAATGCTCACTTTCATCTCCTACTTCATCTTCTTCTTTTATTCTTCATTTTGGAAGATTATAACCCTAAATGGGTTTTTGTGATTGAGTTAGAAATTGACTCATGTATCAAGTGTAGGTCAATGGTTATGGTTTATAAACGTATTTGGTTCATAAATATGTGATTTATTGGGTGGATTGGGTGATGTTGAGTGGGAACCCAATTTGAAGCTCGGTTTGAGCTTCAATGGTGGAAGTGGAAATGGTTGTGTTGATTTAGTATGTTTATATGATATTTTATGATTCAAATATGTTAAGTAGTGAAATTATATTGATTTGAGTCAAGTGGAAACTCATTTGAAGTTGGAATTTGGTGAACTTGGGTGAAACCCAAGTTAGGGACTTGGAGCTTCATTTGAATTCCAATGGTGTAGGAAAGATAAATGTCATCAATATACATGTTTTATATGATAATCATGAACCAAATAAGTTATTATGGCAATGAAATTGAATGGAAGCTAGTAGGAACTCATTTGGAGTTTTGAAGGCTTAGTTTGAGTTTTGGTCATTTAGGAACTCAATCGGAGTTCATATGAATTCCATGGAGTAATGAAATTCTATGTTATGACTCTAATGTGTTTATAAAGTACGTATTTATGTTATTAAAGTGTAATCATGTAACGGATAACACAAAACACGTGCAAGGACTCAATTTGGTGTTTTAAGTCCAAACCGCACACCACATGTTCGGTGAAATGCCACAATGAGTACCTAAGCATTTTGGGATTGGGTTTTAATGTTTAAATATAAATTGAATGCCTAAACATAGCCTAAATATGTTTAATATTGCTATGGAATTGGTTATAATTGAATACAAGCTCAATTGGAGCTTGGTGTTGTCGGTTGGAGTTTTCGGTCATTTTAGGACTCGATTGGAGTCCGTATAAGTTCCATGGAATCATGGAATGTTATAAAATGATTCCAATATGTTTAGAGGGGTTTAAGCGACCTTAATATGCTAAATATGTTGTTGGTAAAGTCTCTTACAAATGTTAGAAGCATTGATGGAGGTTGGAATTAGTTTGGTGTGCATTGATGTCAAAAAAATGAGCAGGGGGCTGTCTGGTGCAGGGGTAGCGACGCTACCCATCCCCAGGTCGTGCCATGACCAACATTTTGTCCCAAAAATGAAGTTTGATTGGTCGGGGGTCGGTGCTTGGGTCTTATACTTGCAATACATGTAACATCCCAAATTTTAATTAATTGTAATTTACAATTTTAATGACTTAATGGTTGTATTAATGAAATATTATGTCAATTTAAGTTAACTTTGATCATATTATCGGTTTAAATAAGAAAATACGAATTTGAGGGGTATAATGTGCAACTGGGTCAAAGTGACAAATGAACGATGGAGAGTCTTTCATTTTCAACAATCTCCTTCTCTCTCTACACTCTCTCGTCTCCTCTCTCTCTAAAACCCACGGTTTTTTATAAAAAAAACCCACGGGTTTTATAAAAAACCCCCAAGAACATCGAATTTGAAGCTGCAAAAGTTGGAATCAAGTGGCATTTAAGGGACTATAACAACTACAAGAATCAAATTAAGGTAAACATCATTCAATATTTCGAATTTTTGATGTTTTGGTTCGGTTTTTATGAAAACCAATTTCTAAGATTTAAGATGAAAATGTTTATGCATGTTAAAGATGATCGTTGTAATGTTAAAATCGAGCATGTATGTTGTAGTATATCAAATTTCAGAATCAGATTCGAAGTCTAAGTACGATTTTGAAGTAAGTGTGTGTTTTAGTGTGTGTGTTCTTCGAAGACTTGTAGAAAAATGGACACAAATGTGAGATTTTGGTACATTATGACATGTTATCAGTTGAATTAGTGTATTTAAGTTCATATCTTCAATGTTAGTTACTGAAACATGCAAAAATGGTCAAATAGTGAATTTCTGGAAAATATTGAAATTTTACCAAGTATGAACTCGGTACGGATCTGTCCGAGTTCGGACCATACCCAATCCGGACCAACAGTGATTTCGGACCATACCATTTCGGATCAACATCCCATTTTCGGATCCTGTCCTAATTCGGGCTAACCCACTTTGGACCACCCATTTCGGATTAATGCCTGTATCAGACCACACCCTGTTTCGGACCATCCGAATTCGGATGTGGTCCGAATTCAGATCCAATGACACTTAATTTTTAGGATTTACGTTTTAAGCAATTACTAACATAACTTCACTATTACACTTACTTTACAGATCATTGTGGTGTTATCAAAACACACATTGATTAAGAGACACGATACACTATACTAATCACTGTGAGTAATAGATTATCATTCTAACATTTATTGTCTTTGCATTCACACGTTTACATATTCAATGGCATGTTCACATTGTTCATTACATCAATTGGCACTCTTGATTGATTTGTTGTTATGATGCACACTCGTACTTGACATGTAACACACATGTAGCCAGCGTTCATTTGAAAGTGCATCTATTTACATCATGCTTGCACTGCATGATCATTACTTCACAATCTGATGCGACCTGGACTGGGGCTGACAACAGGCCACTGTCGGGGACTGATCATCCCACTCGTTATCCTGGTCAGGTTCGGCACATCCCCGATCAGCATTTGAACTGCCGACCCCATGCTTGCACTGCATGGTTTTTCACATACTACGAGGCTTACACTGCCTGTTCACACATACATTGGGGCTTACACTGCCCATGGTTACGCAATGCTTGTAAAGAAATATTTGTTGTTTGCATAATCTGTTATCTCACTAAGCAAATTAGCTTACTGTTGACTCACGATGTTTTCAGGCAAAGGCAAAGATGTAGCTGGACCTTCTACTTAAGCATTTCACTACAATATCCCGGAGACTTTAGAAGCTATTGATACTTGAATGTAATAGCTTTGGGCTGGGATTTACTACTTTCAAAACAATTTGTGATGTTGTAATAGTTAGACTTTATCACTGTAGACACTTATATTTATTGCTTTAGTGTGCAACTGCTTAAATCTAATTTAAGTATTCAATTTTAATTATCATGTTATTCATTGGGTTATGTTTTGATCCTGGTGATTCAATTATACTATCAAAATAAGAGGTCGTCACAATACACCACTAACTTAAATGTTTAAAGGGTTTGAGGGCCTTTGATCCATTACGGAACTCGTAGGGCCTCATTTGGACTTAGTGCTTTCGGATTGATATCCCAATACTCTTAGGCCACTCTTAGGGGCTTATATTGTGTTCGGGGGCTTACGAATATGCGTTATGAATGCTTTTAGGTGAATCGGGTCGAAAGGAGCTTGATTGCAAGCTTTAGCCATTCTTCGGGCTATTGTGACTTCGTTGGAAGGCTTTGGAATCTTATTAACCGATCACTGTGAGTCCTAGCATTAGTGTTACATAATGTGCATGTATCTCATGGTTTACATCGTTGAATACTTTCTGGAGCTATTTGTTGAAACATTGATAGTAGTCGCATATTTGATTTCATTTCTCATATGAATGATTTATTTTGGCATATGTGGGGCACCTTGGACCTCACCATAGTTGATATGCTATCTTCTGGCCTTACTAGGAGTTGAGTTAATTGTTGATATTTTGATAGTAGATGCATATGTACCCTCAATTCTCACATGTATGATTTTTTGGGCTTATGTGAGGCACGTTGGACCTCACATGCTTGATATGCCTTCATTTAACCTCACATGGATATCCATGGATAATGTTGGGCTAGCTCTAAGCCTAAATTGAGCAATATGTTGGACTAGCTCTAAGTCTAAATTGAGCAAGATGTTGGACTAGCTCTAAGTCTAAATTGAGCAACACTTTGGACTAGCTCTAAGTCTCAATTGAGCAATATGTTGGGCTAGCTCTAAGCCTAAATTGAGCAATATATTGGGCTAGCTCTAAGCCTAAATTGAGCACTTGATCACATTGGTATTCGAACATACTAGTTGTTTTTCGTTGCATGAATGTCTATTATGTATCCTTCTAATCTAGCAACCCACTCAACTTTGTTGACCCCCTTTAGTTGTTAACCCCTTTTAGGTAAAGAAATGCATCACACCTGACCATCTTGGTAGTGGATTGGACCTTGACTAACGGCTCCATTATTTTTGCATATCTTTGATAAAGCTTTGGGTGGGGATTTAGTGGACTCCCGTTTTGGTATACGCGCGTGAATGAATTTAGTTTTATTCATGGTTAAGTATTTTGGATGTTTAAAATTTGTAACTCCAACTACTTTGATCCATGATACC
Source organism: Centrapalus pauciflorus (assembly GCA_020465985.1). NCBI lineage: Eukaryota > Viridiplantae > Streptophyta > Magnoliopsida > Asterales > Asteraceae > Centrapalus > Centrapalus pauciflorus. The sequence goes on along the minus strand of JAANYP010005788.1, from coordinate 208,929 downwards.
CCACCTTGCTCGTTATTAGGTGACAATGTGGGAAGTATCATGTTGATGGCTTTTGACTATTGAAAATTTAAATTTGACCACATTTTCGCAAGTATTTATTTTTAATTATGGTTAATTGTTCGTGAAACATCTATATTAGTTGGAAGAGTGTTTCATTTTCTATACAACGGAGAATGGTTTTGAGGTTTTTTGCACAATTATCCCTTTTATAAATATTATGATCTTTAGTAACAGAGAATCTTAAAACAAGATGTCAAGAGTATGTGTGGGAAAAAAAATCTTGCCTTAATTTCTTTTTATTTTTTCTCTTTTAATTTTTGATGATACATGGAATGAAAACAAAATTTTCTAAAGCTATACGTGGAATAAATTATTAATAACACAAAAAATACATATTCAATTCAAAATATTTTATATCGAATATATGATTAAAAATAAATAAAAAAGATCAGACGAATTAATATTACATACGCGAGTGTCACACATTCAATATATAATATTATATATTTAATATAACGAGTTATTGGCACCCGCGCGTTGCTGCGGGGTCTAAAATATTAATTACAAAAATAAATATATAAAAATAAATAAAAATATTTTTTAAACAATTCAAACGAAGAGTGAATTAAATTGAAAAGCGGATATTTCAAGAAGCAAGACAAACTACAAGAAAAATGTCATTTAGTGACACATACTTTTAGTGACACAAAAATAAGTGTCATTATATCTTGTTTTTAGTGACACTTATGAAAAAAGTAGGTAAAGAGCAATCTTTTACCCACACTTTTTCGTTTTTAGTGACACAAAAATTTTGTCACAAAATACTTGAGGCCTATACCCACATATTTTTTTAGTCACTAAATATCTATACCTACTCCACTTTTACCCACTCTTTTTATTGTGTAGGTAAAAGATTTTGATATCTATAGTGACACTTTTTTAAAGAAAAAAAGAGTGGGTTAAAGTGGAGTAGGTATAGATATTTAGTGACTAAAAAGTATGTGGGTATAGGCCTCAAGTATTTTGTGACCAAATTTTTGTGTCACTAAAAAAGAAAAAGTGTGGGTAAAAGATTGCTCTTTACCTACTCTTTTTATAAGTGTCATTAAAAATAAGATATAGTGACACTTATTTTGTGTCACTAAAAACATGTGTCACTAAATGACACTTTTCTTGTAGTGAAATGATATTGTTAGTTGGTTCTTATGATTGACTTTCTAGATTTTGTAATGCTAAAATTACAAACAATGCCTTAATAAATCGGATCGGAACCAGAATTAACTAATTAAATATTCATTACCATAATATGAAATTTTGACATTGATTTGGTTTAATCGTCAATTAATTTGTTGATTTTACGATAAAATAAAAAAAATTATAACGGTAATGTCTCTAATACATCGATTAGGGTTTGTCAACATTATAATAGTAATGTTCAATGTTATACATGTTCATATTTAATATAAAAAACTAAATATTAAATAGTTACATTTTAATTAAAAAACAATTGCATTATAATTTTGTATCGTGCATTTGAGTAGTAAAGTATTTTTCATACAATTAATATAACATAATAGTTTCAAAAGATAACTCCAAACATAAGTACAATTAAAATCATAATTTTAAGTGTGTAAGAAAATGTTGTAATAAGAAATGTTAAAAGAGTATTAAACAAAAATTTATTAAAATAAAAGAGCTAATAAAAGATAACACTGATATAAGGGTGTATTATGAAAAATTAAAATTTAAAATTTAAAAAAAAAAAAGAAAAAAGTTAATCTCATTTGATAAATGTATATATACGAGTTATTGAAGATCCGCATGTTGCTGCGGGGTCTAAAAATAATAATTACAAAAAATATATAAAAAATTAAATGAATAAATATTTTTCAAACAGTTCAAATAACGAAACACAACTGAATCAGAATCGAATAGTAAAAATGGAAAGATGATATATATTCAAAAAGCAAGCAAAATAATATTGTTAGTTGGTTCCTATCATGATTTTCTAGATTTTGCAATGTTAAAATTACAAATCGTGTCTTATTAATTTGGATCAGAACCGGAATTTAATAATTAAAAATTCATAACCATAATTTGAAATTTTGACATTGATTTAGGTTTAATCGCCAAATTAATATGTTGGTTTTACGATCAAATCAAATAAAGTTATAATGGTAATGTCTTCAATACATCGATTAGGGCTTGTTAACGTTATAATAGTAATGTCCAATGCTAAACATGATTATATTTAATTAAAAAATATATAAATATTAATTAGTTAAATTTTAATTATAAAGCAATTTTATTAGAATATTGTATTGTGCATTTAAATTATAAAGTTTTTTTTTCATACAATTAAAGACACCATAATAGTTTCAAAAGAAAACTCCAAACATATGTATAATTGAAGTCATAATTTTAAGTGTGTAAGAAAATGTTGTAATAATAAATGTTAAAAGATGACTAAACAAAAATTTATTAAAATAAAAGAGGGTAAATAAAAAAATAACACAAAGATAATGGTGTGTTTTGAAAATTTTAAATAAAAAAAAACAACCAATCGAAAGGTGCCATGTTGTAAATTTCTATTGGCCTACACCATTTGAAAATTGTATGTATATATAATATCTAAAAACCAACAAAAGATATAACGAACTAATAACATTCAATACAAAATATTGCATATTCAATATAATATATGAAAATGGACAAATAATTCCTAAATGAACTAATGTTACATATTCTCTACAGAATGTTAGACATTTAATACGAAACATTAAATATACAATATACAATATAATTTTGGAAAGGGTTAAAGCCGTAGAATAGTTGTGTACTTTTTAAAATGTATCGATATGGTACGTGTACTATTTTAATTTTATTCATATTACACGTGTACTTTCTGAATCGTTCAAATTTGATACGTGTACAACATTTTTTCATACCAATATGATACATTTGGTAACCGGTTACTGGCTATACCTGTTAACAGTGGAATTTTTCTTTTTATTAATGTTCAAATTTTCATAATTGAAGCATCAAATACAGTCTCGTCATTATGATAACCTGGTAGGAGAAATCACACAACATAGCCAACTTCAAACACCTACAAACCTCTGTAGAAATATCCAATGACAATCTTTACCGTCCAGATCGAAGAACTATGTGTTGCGAAGCTTCTCCTCAAATTTCACGCAGATCCAACGATGAACAAGTTTGTACAGACGATTCTCCCACAACTGCGCAAAGCTAGACGAAATAATCGGTGATAAAAAAGTAAATGTATCATATTAACAATATAAAAAGTACACGTACTATATCGATACACCTCAAAAAGTATACTGCTATTGTGCGGCTTTAGCCCAAAATACCTTTTGGAAAACAATCAAAAATTTAAAACAGACTAATACTACATATTCAATACGAAAACATTACATGTTAAATATAGAATATTACGTATTCGATGTAGGATTTGTAAATGATTTAAAGGTTTACAGTTCAAACAACAAAATAAATAATCCACATCGCTAAACTTGTTTAATAGTGGGATTTAAGAAATCAATTCAAGAACCCTAGTATTCAATAAAAAAACAACGTATTTCAAGTGACATGTGTAACATCCCAATTTTGGAAAAGCAGCAACAACAATTATAATCAGAGCTTGAGGTGTGATTGAAGTCCTCAAATTGAGTTACCAACCTTGCTACCAAAGTCAAAGTAAATATTTAAGCCCAATATTGTGAATTAAGAGCTGTAATGGTTACTGAAATCATGAATTGAATTTGAGTATGTTCGTGAGTAAATTCAAGGCAAATCAAAGGGGTAAGAACGGGTTGTGATTGAGTTTGGGGTTAAACCCATGACTGTGCGAGAAACAGAGCATCACCGCCTTTGTACATCCGTGAGCGCGGCCGCGATGTTCTTGAGAGGAGCCTGGGGCCGCGTTACCCTGGGTGCGATGGGTCACGAGCGTCGGGTTAAGCGTGAGTCGCGTTGTGATGAGCACGGTCACGATGAGGGGTGCGACCAAGATCGAGGGATCGCGACCGCGATCCGGCTAGGGTTAGGGTTTTAGGCTTTGTGAGTCTTGTGTTTAGGTATCTGGAGTTTGTGTGTGTGTCTTGGGAGTCGTGTATAGAGTTATTGAGTTGTGATTGTGATATTGAGTGTTATATTATGATTCCAAAGTCTCGAGTTGATAGGGTTGGGGTACGGGTAGGGAACCGAGACTTGAGGAATGAGTTTTCATGGTCAGGTAAGTTTGTATGTTTTTTTTGAGATACTTGTACGATTATTTATTGATATTTGCATGATCTTTTATTAAGCTTTCTAACGAGATTATTATGAGTTTTGTTACGAGCTTTTTACCGAGATATTATCATGCATGTAGTACTGTGCTTTATTAAGAACTGAGTTTTATATTATGAGATTTGGGACACATGAGCTATCGAGTTAATAAACCGCACGGCTGGGCAGGGGTCGGGTCGCTCCTGATTCACTTTTGAGCTCCTGACGACTGCTTTGTACGGTCTAGAGATTTGGGTATGTGGATTCGTCCACACGGGTTGAGTACCTATTCTGAGTTATCTTGTGGGATCTCATATTCCTTGTTCAGTAGAGAACGCTGAACGTTTTATTACTGAGTTTACTTTCTTTTACTGAGTTTTTATAATCGTACACTTAACACTTGCATTCTCTCCAGCTTTAGCTGACGTGTGTTTATATGTGTGTATCTCAGGTGACCAGAGATCTAGCAGGCCTGCTAGACCCAAGTAGGTTTACGTCTACATATTTCGAGGAATTAGCTACCTTCTCTAGAGGTAGTTATATTTTGGGGACTATGTACATATGCTTCGGATAGTATGTAATGTGATCAGGGACTTCCGTGACTAATTATGTCAATTAAAGTTTTAAATTATCGGGGTTTTCACGTGTTTGAATTAGGGATTATTATATTATATCTCTGTTGACGTGTCATTTATGTGGCATTGAGAATTGGTTCGAGGGTGTTACAACATGATTAATAAATAGATATATAGAAATGAGTAGGGATGAGCTCGAATCTAGAACTAGTATGAACCCGAAAAAAAACCAAATCAAAAAATGTCCAAAGTTAAGAACCAATATATAACCGATGGTATCGATTCAGTTATGGTTTCTGTTTTTGTCAACTTTTATATAAAAAATATAATATTAACTGAACCGAAAGAACCAAATATGATTAAAGAAATTATAGAAACTGTCCATCTTCCTGTTTTCCTTTGTTTTTGATTGACCAACGGTAGAAGACAAAGAGTTTGGGGAAGGGGGGTTTAAACATCATATGCCAAGAGGGTGGTTCAATTAAACGGTTATATTTTATGTTATAAAATAAATAAATGGCTATTAATTTAGTAAGAGCTTTAATATTTAGTTTATAATTTCAGATTATTAAATTAGATAGTAACCAGTTTATTTGGTTTAATAATTTAAAAGGGATTTGTGAAGATTATTTAGTCGATGCATTTCAAAGAAGGTAATGACGAACATCATAATCAGTTTAACTATCTTAGCATAGGTTCGTGACCTATAATTATCGGCTAAATAACCTAAAACTAGAGGTGTTCAAAAAATTTCGAAACTGAAAAACCGATGAACCATTTCTATTTTGAGATTAACTGAACACGATATTTCTATAATTTTCAATTTGGTTAAAATGGTTCGGTTTTGGTTCACGATTGTTGTGACAGACGGTTAACCGAAAATCAAAAAACAAATAAATTTTAGTTTTTAGGCTTGTAATATTAACATTTCAACCCACCTTACTATGTATTTTTTAACTGTTACTTGAGTTCTATAACTCAAACAACTAAAACTATATTGTTACAATTTAAGTAGTTAAAATAAAAGTGTTTTTTTATTTTTATGAGATTTTTAATGATAATATATAATTTGTTCACGGTGTCTTATCAATGCTTTGTAATTTAGTGGTAATTTTCCCATCTTGATTTCATAAAAGTACTCCAAAATTATTTTTTTAATTTGAAATATAATTTTTTAATTTAAAAATACATTTAATTGGTTAACCGAATTGAAAAACTCGGTTAACCGTCTATTTCAGTTTAGGTTTACGTTCACAAAATTCTCGAACTGATATATTTGTGTAACCATCCGAATAGTCATTTTCGATTCAGTTAACCATCCATGAACACCTTTACCTAAAACCTCAAATTTAACTAATTTTAACGGTTTTACCACATAATTAAATATGTATCGTTTTAGTCGCTGAACTTTGTGAATTTAAGGCCAATTGATTATTTTTTTAAGATAAATAAAAATAATGACGATTTAAGCAACGTGCTTTATTATTAGGTCGCTAGTCGAGCGAGACAAATTCTGATACTTTTGTTAGTCTTTATGTTAAAAATTCATGCCTATGTGATATCATAAATTCCTTGTATGCATACTTATACTACGTATTTGTAACAACCCAAGCCCACCGGGACTACATATTGTCCGCTTTGGTCACCCTAACACGGTGCATCACGGTTTTGTTTTCATCCCAAAACGCGTCCTGTTGGGGGAGAGTCACCTCACCCTTATAAAGGTCTCTTGGTTTCTCTCACCCACCAATGTGGGATGTCACAATCCTCCCCACTTGGGGTGACAAAAGCGGACAATATCCTGTCCCGGTGGGCTTGGTTTGTTACAAATGGTATCAGAGCCGGGCACCGAACCAATGTGCACAGCAAGGACGCTGTGTCCCCAAGTGGGGAGGATTGTGACATCCCACATTGGTGGGTGAGAGAAACCAAGAGACCTTTGTAAGGGTGAGGTGACTCTCCCCCAATAGGACGCGTTTTGGGAAGAAAACAAAACCGTGAGGCACCGTGTTGGAGTGACCAAAGCGGACAATATCCTGTCCCGGTGGGCTTGGGTTGTTACAGTATGGGCTCCGATGCTACTGTGTGTAGGTTGAGTCGTTAGCCCCCAAGTTGTTCGGTTTAACTGGTGCCAGCTCGGATGAGGGGCGTGTACGGTTTAATCATCACCAGCTCGAATGAGGGGCACGTAGGAATTATCATACTTCATGTTTCATTTCTATTCATGCATTTTTACATATGTACTTTTATGTTTTTAAATATTGTTACTCGTTGGGCGATGACTTACCCCGGTTGTGGCGACTTTATATTTCAGGTTGAGGAGATTATGGTAAGGCTCCGATATGAGGTTGTTGACATTTGTTGACCAAGATGTTGTTATGTTTGTATTGACTTTTGAGGGTCGGGTAGAACCCTAGATGACTTGGCATATAAACTTAAACTTATTTAACATACTTTGGAAGATGTAAATTTATTATCTTGCGTAGTTGATCTTATTAATCGATGAATGACTTTAAAAATTTTTAAATAATCCCATATTTTCGAGGTATATTGCATGTGAATGATGGAAATTTAGTTTATAGATATTCGGTTCCTTCAATGTGACATCGTAAAAAAAATACTCTCTCCAATGGAGAACCCGAACTCGACATTGATTTGATCAGAAAATCCTTGAGTTGATCGGGGATTTGGATGGGGAGGTGGAATCCCCGATTTAGAAAAGCATGGATGAGAAATACTTTGATCCGCGATCCCATTCACATTGAATATTATGATATAAACTACTGGTTTATGAATCCACGTATTGAATAATATTTAATAAATAATTGGTTAGATAAAATATATGTAAACTTAAAATTAAATCATATAAACTCAAATCACAACATTTAGAGTACGCCAAAGTAATATATTTGGTTATTACAACCAAATCAAAAGTCTTGGAACCTACTCATTTCAATTACAAGTTTAAATCATAAAAGTGCATAAGTCTTTTCAAATACCACGAATCATCAAACTTTAGAACGTGATATCGATGCTCACCTCTTATCATTTGTACCTGAAAAGTTGTCCCCACAACCAAGGTAAGTTGTTGCCCAGCGAGTAACAGATTTAAAAGCACAAACCAACATATATAACATGATCAACATAAATATAGACTCAAATTCAAAATGTGTGGCATTACGAATCGTTTGATTTAGCATACACGAATAGGATACAGTTACTGGCTCGCCCATTAACAAGTACACGATGTATGACTTGTTCGGTTAGCACATGTACAAAATTAAAGCATGCGGCTCACCCGACATGCAGCTCGGAAGCACACAGTAACCTCACTAAATCATATAATCAACATAATACACAATATGCATACCTGGAAAGGGTTCTCATAACACGTCACGTCAACGAAAGTACAATAATCAAGGCTAAGCATAATAATTTCAATAAATAACATGGTAGTGAACAATAATTATGGCAATAGAAGCGAACGTGATATCCAGTGCACATATATCATGTATGATCATTTGTGAAATTAAATCAAATTACTCATTGAGCGTGCAATCTGTAACCCACCAAGCGACTAGCTGGAACCACTATCGAAAGCCACAAGTCCCGATCAAATCACTAGCATCCTGATATCAAAGTATATTGCCTATTTATCAATATTCTTAACTCTATAACTCACTAAGGCCATTATCTTTTTAATAAATTAAAGATTAGTGACTAAATCGGTAAATTTTAATTTATTAGTTAAAATTATTAAGATCGAAGAATTTATATTTTTAAACTATTAAACCAATTTAAAATGTCCAGATTTAATAACGACTTAATCGTTATACGCTCATACCTTTATATAAAATTGATTAATTATTGAATTCTCTTATAAATTTTAGTTCCTTATGTCAACAACTTTTAATTATAAACTATTAACCATCTTTAAAAAATTTTAATATAAATAAATCTATCTTAATCTAATACTAATCATACATTTAATTGGCTCAAGTAAATCTTAAATCCAAATAATTTTGTAATCCATTTAATCTTGCATTAGTATTAGCCCAAAACAATAAAAATTAACCAACCCAATTAACTTAATTTGACAGCCCAAATCAAACCAACCCAAACCCAACTACTAAACATAACCTATTTCAAATCAGCAACCCAAATAAATTAATTAGATTCATATCAGCCCACTAGCTTAGCAAATTACCAAAAAAAAAAACCCAACTTTCCATTAATTAATAAGTAATTTTTTATCAAAACACGATAAATCATTATGATATTTTATTTTTTAAACAAAATATTCATTCCAACGTTAATTTTTTCTATAAAAATACGACAATGACGAACCATTTTGATTTTTTGATAAAAAATGATGAACCATTATGAATTTTGATTTTTATCAAACATAAAAATCATTCTGATTTTAATTAAAAGAAGACTAATAAAAGACGAACCATTACAATTTGAATTTTTTCAATAAAAAACATTCAAAATTTAATTTTTTTGATCAAAGTGATGAACCATTTCAATATTTGACTTTTCCGAACCATTCGAAATTAAATCTTTTGATTAAATATTTTGAATGAGAAAACTACAAACCATTTTGATTATATTTTATCCAAAAGAAAAAACTTCAACACATCGTTATTTTGAAGTTTTTTGAATGGAGAAAAAAATAAATCATTTCGATATTAGATTTTCTGAAGAAAATAAACTAAAACTATTTTTTATATTTATCTTTCCTAAATGAAAGAAAATAAGAAAGATTTGAATTTTCAATAACTAATTAAAAAAAGACGAACCAACTATATCATATAATAATCTTAAATAAATAATTATACTAATATAAAAAAAAGTTACCATTAATAATAACAAACATACAAACAAAATTTAACAATTAAAACAAAAAGAATAAAAAATAAAATGTTACATTTGGACAATTAAATGATAAAAAATATATATGAAAATAAATTATGATATAAAGAAAAAATAGAAAAAAAAAATGAAAGTATGAAAATTACACAAATGGCCTTGAAAGATAGCAGAACAAAAATGCCTCTGATACTAACGGCTAAAGTTAACCATCGTTAGTTTCAGAAATAAAATGTTACAACTTTTCGATTTTAGGGACTTATAGTGTAATAATATTTTTGCAGAACTAAAACCGTAATCACATATAAACCGTATTGATCATTTATTTATGTAACCTAGTCTAAATTCTTAAGGGTGCGTTTTGTTTATGAAAATTTTCAAATTTTTCATCTCAATTTTCAATGAATATGAAAACTTGTTTACTTAACAACAATTTCATAAATTTTCATTTTACTTTTTAAAATTCCACTTTTCATATTCTCTCTCTTACTTTTCTAACCTACCCTATATTTTTTATAATACTCTCTTTCTCTCTTTTACTTTTCTATTACCTAATCTATTTTTCTTATTTTATAATCACTCATCTTATTTTTTTTAAAACAAAAACTTCATCATTTAAACAAGTTTTCAATTTTCATAGAAACCCTTGTTTTTTTTTCTAAAAACTATAACTTAAAAACTAAAATTGAAAACCAACTAGTTTTCGTGAACTAAACGCAACCTAAAAGTTTTATGATTTGAACTTCAATCAACAATGTATACCCGAGCCTCATTGACCCATCTGACGGGGTTCAACTTCAATCAAAGACCTTTCCACTTTCTGTTCTTGCGTTGCCTGATACCGATGCTAACGCTGCTGCTCCACATTTCCAAATCAGCGACCTCATCGACGCCTGGTGGACCGGCATCAGCACACAAGCACTAGACGTCTTGACCCCCTCCAACTCGTTGTCATCCTGACCAAATTCAATTCCATTTTTCAGAGTTACGGAAAATGGGTCGCTGGCAGATGGGACCAACCCGAGAAACAGGTTTCCTCTTTACCCTTTCTAGTTAGTAGTTCACATCCCTTGCTCATCAATCATATTAGTCACAGTCTACACAGTTCTACACATACATGCGCGCGCCTGTCCCTTACCGTCAATACTAGGGTTTTGACGTTTTGTTTGTTCACTAAATTTCTTTCTAATTTCGGGTTTCTTGACTGTACATACAATAAGTAAATGTATCCTGCTACGATGAACGAAGGGGGCAATATACGATGCTAGTTTTTATGATGATGGTGAATTGCTTCCTAGCATTCCCATTGAGCGTAGAATTTATTGTTTATATTTTTCCTGATTGAAATGTCCTCTCAAAATTCGAAATCTCCCCATCTTTCCATCTATTTGAAGTTTCGTATTTTTTTTTTTATTCTCTCCTTGCTTATGCCAATTTTCAATCCCTGTTTCTGATTTTGTTTTCCCTTTAAAAACAATTCTCGAAAGAGAACAGCAGGGTTGATGTTTACTGTTGGCAAAAAAGTTGAAGTGTCTTTTGACACAGAAAATTTGCATGATGCTTGGTTTCCTGCAACAGTCCTAAAAAACTCTGGCATCAATTCTTTTTTGGTGGAGTATCAACAGCCAGGCGTTGGTGATGAGCCAGCTATTCATAAAGTTACAGTAGATTACCTTCACATCCGACCCTCACCTCCTCATCTCAGGGATAAGAACTTTGTTTTGTTGGAAAATGTTGATGCTTACTATGATTTTGGCTGGTGGAATGGAGTAATTACCAAAGAACTTGGCGATAATAGGTACAGTGTGTTCTTTAAACACACAAATAAGGAGAGAGAATTTATTTACTCGAGAGTAAGACCACATATGGAGTGGAAAGGTGGCAAATGGTTCAACACTTCCCAGGTATCAATATCATTATTTATATGGTCCACCACATATCACTGCTATTTGTTGTCTAACAGCTTCATAATAATAATGATTATATTTTATCGACCCACATAGAGATTTGGCTATTAATCTAGTAGAACAATAGCTAGCTAAGTGATTGAATGAGTCAACAAGTTGTTAACGAGGCAACGAGGCAACAAATTCGAGCATGTCTTTGCTTGTACTTAAACCTAGAATTTGAGTGTAAACAAACCAACAAGAAACTCCCTACATTTCATGTTTTGTTGCTAGTTTAGAAACCCTGGACACACGAGAACTCTAGTTTCTCCACAAGTAGGATTTTAACCAATTACTAATTGATTTACGTGTCAACTATGCTATTAAGGAATCTATAGCAATTTTTTCTTTGTGAATGCAAGGTTCTACATCCTGTCTTATAGAAAGGGAATATATTGATTTTAGTTGTTTGCCAACCTTTCTGACTTGCATACTATGCAATTGAACTACAAGAGACGACAAAATGAGCTTTGCTCAAATGCCTTATTATTATCTCAAAATTTTGCATCAAATAACGCCTCTAATGTCAAGAGTCTTATTATCAACTAGTCTTACCTTGCCATCGTAGTGATGGAAATTTTGCATCACATCCTTGCAATGGCTAGCATGAAACGAAACATCTGAATCCATGATCCAAGATTCAATCGGACACTCCACACAACAAATCAATGCATCATCAAAGTCAGAAATAATATTTACCTCTTTCTTGCCTTTATTTGTTGATAGTTTTAAACATTGATTTCTAAAATGACCAACTTCTTTGCAATTCCAACAGGTGATGCCCTTAAGGGGTCTGGACTGACTTTTTCTGGGACTTTGATCCCCCTTTATTGTTGCCTCCACTGTGTTTTCACCCCTGTCCTTTGTACTCAGTAAACTGCTGTTTGAACTTTTCCCCGCATTTCTCCTACGTATATCCTCACCCAGAATCAAATCTCGGATGCCTTTGAAAGTAAGCTTAGGTGGCGTTTGGTTTGTGGGATTTCAGAGAAACTAGTGGGATTTTCATTTGAAAATCCCTCTCTGTTTGGTTAGTTTTGTAGTCATTAGTATAAATAAGTCCTATGGGTTAATGAGGACAATAGCTCAAATTGTAGTCATTCAACCCAATTTGTTAGTGAATTTGAATATTCTTCTTTCTTGATTCAGAATTGTGGGTTTTCTGATTTTGTGAGTTATTGATTTGTTTGTAACTTGTTTCTGAAATTCCTAACATAACGAAATTTAATTCCATTCCTTTCCTTTCAGCTTTCCATTCCTTTGATAGATTCCATTCCTTCTAAAAACATTCTGCGAACCAACGCACACAGTGAATCATTGGTTACTGGATTAAATGTATGATTATTAGCTAGCTCTCAATGATTATTGGTTGGATAGGCAAGCAATATGAAATTCCTGAAATTTGTTAAGCAATATCATCATTTTTGTTTATTCCATCACCCAGTGCTGAGGACCAAAATTGACTTTCAGTTATTGCAGCGTAGTAAGCGAGGAAAAAGTATTGAACTGAAAACTACAATAGATTCTTCAAGAAAGAAGGGAAGGTCAGCAAACGAGCTTAGAAGCTTGCAAGCTTCATGCAAAGGTGTGTGGTTAATTGAATTCTAGTTGTCTTTATGTAATTATATTTGTTTATTTAAAAACCTTGCACACACACATATAGATGAAGCTCAAGGAGAAAAATCTTTCAGGGGGTAAAGGTGAATCAGTAAAACCCATAACTGGAGAAAATTTGGAAAAAGATATTCATTGTGATGGAGAGAGAAGATCTCAAGGAAAGAAACTTGTGCAGTTTTCCAGTGAAAGAATTCCAAATGTCATAGGAGGTGAGACAAAACAACCAGCCATTCCATTGGCAGTGATTGCTAAGGTGAGAAAATTACATCTGCAGTTTGTTCCTGCCAAAACTGTTTTTTGACACAGAAAAGAAACATGTGAAGCAGACAATCATTTTTTACTTGCATCGAATGAAATGTGTTATAATTTTTCTAAAGGACCTGTAATTTTGAGACTTGAGAGATAGATACGAGGCAATCAATAGAAGTATTTGTTGCTGAAAGAACTTACTGCAGTCATTTTATGAAAAGATGTTTTATTAGAAAAATATAATATCGAACAACTGGTACCTAGAATTAAGCAAAGAAAATATAATATCGAATAACTGGTACCTAGAATTAAGCAAGTACATGGCCCATGATTTTATGATCTATAAACTTCTAAATGGTACATGATTCTCTGGTCTACAAACTCTTAATAATCAGTAACTCAATTTAATAAACAGTAAAAAGATACAGATATATTAAAATAATTAAGAAGAATCCAGAAGAATAATTCTTCCAGTGGCTTAGGCAATTCTTCAACACTCACATGATTCTCTGGTCTACAAACTCTTAATAATCAGCAATTCAATTTAATAAACAGTAAAAGATACAGATATAATAAAATAATTAAGAAAAATCCAGAAGAATAATTCTTCCAGTGGCTAAGGCAATTCTTCAACACGCATCCTTGCTTCAGTTGCTGCAAATGCCAAACAAGCGTCTCTCTCAGAAATTACTTGCTCCTTGCCAAAACTTTATTAGATATATCTGCAAGCTGGAGATAGTCATGCAATAACCCAATATAAGTTCCTTCTTTTTGCACATCTCTCTGAGAAGTAAAAGTTTGATCTTGAAAGGCTTGGTTTTACCTTAAAAGACGGCATTATTTGAGATTGCAATAGCTGCTTGATTATCCGCGAACACATTTCAGTTCACACAATCCTTTTTGGAGCCACAAGCTTTGATTTTCAGCAGCTGTTGCTGGCAATGAACTCAGCTTCAGCGGTAGATTTGCTACAATATCCTGCTCTTTTGAGCATCAAGAAAGCATATGTGAATTAAAATTATAGTAGTAAACAGAGGTACTCTTCAATTTTTTGGCGAACCAGCATAGACACCTTCAAAACACCCTTACAACACATACTTTTGACTTGCAGAAAATTAAAACCACACTTCTTTCTCCTTCCCAAGACTGTCGATCACAGTCCCAACCCCGGAGCTGCACATCTTCTCCTCTACCTTCTCCTTTGCCTTTGTTCTAGAGTTTCTTTAGTTTTTTATTTCATTCCCCAAAACACTCCCTCTTTGTTGAAAATATTCATTGTTTAAGGTTATTTTGGTTTTGATGAGCATTATGCCTTTGGATCTTGCCAAACAATCACTTTCTATCAAAACAAAGTTATTCTATGCCAAGTGATCGCATCTCCAAACTATAGATTCACATGGAAATGAAGAGTGATTAAAGACGACCAAGAGTCAAGACTTGTATCATGGTGATTTTTGGTAAACCAGAGTGAAAGACTAAAAAGGTGGAAAATACGGTTCATGGTGGTCTCATCCGGTCTACGGTTTGCCGGTTCACACTAAATCGTTTGTTTCTCTCCAGGAAAAAACCGAAACCTAGACCGGTCACCGGTTTGACTTCCCAGTCCGGTCCGGTTCTGAAAACCTTGATTTCAAGCTTTGAGCTCGGGGAGGAAGATTGGTTGTGCTCAACTCCAAGCAGGTTTCTATCTCCTTAAAACCAACGATTCTACAAATGTTTCTCAGTAAGCTTTGTGTAGTGTTTCCAGCCCCAGAAACATCCAAATTTATTGTAATTTTAAAACTATTCCCAGATTTGCTCTGAAACCCTCATCGTTAGAAGTTCAAATTCTTGTATCAATTTGAGAATACACATTCCGTTGATCCTTTCATCTTCTTCATACTCTCCCTTCATGAAATCACAGACCCTGAAAGGCTGATCTCATTGTCATTATTCTGATAGAAAT
Source organism: Centrapalus pauciflorus (assembly GCA_020465985.1). Taxonomy (NCBI): domain Eukaryota; kingdom Viridiplantae; phylum Streptophyta; class Magnoliopsida; order Asterales; family Asteraceae; genus Centrapalus; species Centrapalus pauciflorus. The sequence goes on along the minus strand of JAANYP010005788.1, from coordinate 193,435 downwards.
TTCTTGCGAGACAGGAGCAAATAACGTAACTCTTGCCTTCGACTTTCTTGTTTTCTTCTTCTTACAAGTCTTAAAATTCACTATCTTTGGATTTGCTTGCCGGGGGGGGGGGGGGGGGGGACCTCATAATCCACCTCAACATCTTCTCAGAGATCATTTGCCTCTAGATGAGCCTCCATCCTTGCTGCCCAGATGTGATAACCTTCACCATTGAAAACTGATGCCAATGAAGTGAGAGTAAAGCGAGGATAAAATTAGATTTTCTTAGCTACAGCCTACAGGTCCTTTAAGAAGAAAACTCTGATACCAATTTGTTGAAATTTTTTAAAGGAGTTGTAACTTAGAGAGATGTGAGTCAAGAAGGAATAGAAGTACTTGTTGCTGAAAAACTCACTGTATTCATCTGGCTGAAACAATGCTTAAATGGAGAAAATGTTAGGGTTAATCACACAAACACACACACGCGATCACAATAAAAGACACAAGAATTTACGTGGTTCGGTCGATGTTCTGACCTACGTCCATGGGGGCAACTAGGGTTCTCTCTTTTATTATTCAGTGATAAACAAATACAAGTACAAGGCTTTAATATATATAGAGAAAGATTAGACTAATGTTCTATCTAATCACCGATGTGGGACATGACTTAATAATCAATAAAAACGACTAAGCCCCAATGTGGGACGAAGCCTACACCACAACAATCTCCCACTTGGAGGCTTCGAACTCGAACAACTGCGCTCCACAAGTTAGCCTTTTCTGTACTTCTGTATAAACCCCGACTGATCTGTAAGCTCAGATCTCCCCTAGTTGCCACCAGCCTTCTCATCATTATTCCTGAAGGCCAGCTGAAGCCCTACACAGCTTCAGCTTGTCCAGCGTTACCGATTTAGTAAACATGTCTGCTGGATTCTTCGCACCCGAGATATTTTTCAAATCCATAGTTCCTCCACTAATCAGTCCTCTGATGAAGTGATATCTCATCCCAATATGCTTGGTCTTTCCATGATAGACCGGGTTCTTCGCAAGTTTGTCACAGTATAGCGCATAATCTGTCTGTTTCTTGTTTAACTCTAGTAGGAAGTTCTTCAACCAAACAAGCTCCTTACTGGCTTCAGATGCAGCCATGTACTCGGCTTCTGTAGTTGACAGAGCTACACTCTTCTGAAGTTTCGACATCCAACTGACTGCGGTTCCTCCCACCGTGAAAACATACCCAGGCGTGCTTTTGAATGTCTTCTTACAACCACCCAGATCAGCATCAACATATCCTCTGAGAATTGAATCTTTACCTCTGAAACATAGACCCACCTTCGAAGTGCCCTTCAAATATCTGAGAACCCACTTAACAGCTTCCCAATGTTCTCTCTCCGGATTCGACATAAAACGGCTAATAACCCCGACGGCATGAGCTATATCTGGTCTCGTGCAAAACATGGCGTACATGAGACTACCAACTGCTGATGAGTATGGAACTTTAGCCATTTCTGCTTTTTCTTCTTTCGTTTTCAGAGACTGGTCTTTGGATAGTGTGAAGTGACTTCCCAACGGCGTGTTTCTCGGCTTAGTTTTCTCGTCGTTCATTTTGAATTTATCTAACACTTTCCCGATGTATTTCTCCTGGGATAGAGTTAGAGATCCATCTTGCTGATTTCTGGTGATGCTCATTCCAAGTATCTGCTTTGCTGGACCCAGATCTTTCATTTCAAATTCCTTTGACATTTGCTTCTTTAACTTGTTGATCTCATTCATATCTGCCCCGGCAATTAACATATCATCTACATAAAGCAGTAGAATGATATACGAACCCTCGAATTTCTTCACATAGCAGCAGTGATCCATCTCACATCTTCTGTACCCGGTTCGTTCCATGAAGTTGTCAAACTTTAAGTACCATTGCCTAGGAGTCTGTTTTAAACCATACAAGCTTTTCTTCAGTTTACAGACTAATTTCTCTTTCCCTGAAACTTTAAACCCCTCGGGCTGAACCATGTATATATCCTCGTCAAGGTCACCATGAAGAAACGCGGTTTTAACATCTAGCTGCTCCAGATGCAAACGCTCAGCAACTACAATACTCAAAACCAATCTAATAGTCGTCATTTTCACTACTGGAGAAAAAATCTCGTTGTAATCAACTCCTTTCTTCTGCTGAAAACCTTTAACTACCAGACGAGCTTTGTATCGTTTAGATCCATCGTGTTCCTCCTTGATTCTGTATACCCATTTGTTCTGAAGGCGGTTTTGTCTGCCGGAAGCTTTGTCAATTCCCATGTCTTGTTCTTGTACAAAGAACTCATTTCATCTTTCATCGCATGCTCCCACTGCAACGAATCTTTCAGTTTAGATGTCTCTGAGTAACTTTCAGGTTCGCCATTCTTAGTTAATAACAGGTAATTAACTGACGGATCATACTTTTCTGGAGGCTTGGTAACTCTGGTCGATCTCCTAACCCACTGTGATTCAACGGTCTGAGGCTGAGTCGGTACCGTTGAAGATGGTTCTTCTTCGTCTGTTGAACTTTCACTGTTACTATCATTTTCAGGTTCATCAATGCTCCCACTATCATGAGTAACTGCAGAATCTCTAGCACCGATGATGTCAGTGTCTATTTCAACCCATTCTTTTTTATCCTTAGATTTCTCCAAGTTTCTGTCTTTGTAGAGTTCGGACTCGTTGAACGTAGCGTGTTTGCTTCTGACCACTTTCCGACTTTCAAAGTCTCAGAGTCTGTATCCCATACTGTTAACTCCATATCCGATAAAAGTGTACTTCTTGGCTTTGGCATCTAATTTATCCCCATTCTTGTCCAGATCATACGCACTGCACCCAAATACCTTTAGATGCTCATATTTCACAGCTTCACCCTTCCATTCTTCTTCTGGCAATTTGAATCCCAACGGTACTGAAGGACCCCGATTGATAAGGTAAGCAGCAGTGTTAACTGCATCAGCCCAAAACGTCTTAGGAAGCCTGACATTCAATCTCATACTTCTGGCCCTCTCGTTTAAAGTTCTGTTCATCCTTTCTGCAACTCCGTTCTGTTGAGGAGTGCCTGGAACGGTCTTTATCATTCGGATACCATTTTCAGCTTCACCCTTCCATTCTTCTGCTGGCAATTTGAATCCCAACGGTACTGAAGGACCCCGATTGATAAGGTAAGCAGCAGTGTTAACTGCATCAGCCCAAAACGTCTTAGGAAGCCCGGTATTCAATCTCATACTTCTGGCCCTCTCGTTTAAAGTTCTGTTCATCCTTTCTGCAACTCCGTTCTGTTGAGGAGTGCCTGGAACGGTCTTTATCATTCGGATACCATTTTCAGCACAATAATCAATGAATTCTTTGCTGATGTACTCGCCTCCGTTATCCGACTTGAAACTCTTAACCTTCAAATTAGTTTCCAATTCAACGACAGTTTTCCATTTCTTAAAAGTATCGAAAACTTCAAATTTATTTTTAAGAAAATAAACTCATACCTTGCGTGTCGAATCGTCGATAAACGTGACGTAGTAGCTCGATCCTCCCAGAGAAGACACGGGTGTCGGTCCGTAGACGTCTTTGTGAACAAGCTCGAGTTTCTGAGCTTTCGGAGTCTGACCGGTCTTTATGAACGATACTTTCTTCTTTTTACCCGGTACGCACGGTTCGCAGAATTCCGAGTCTACCTTTTTCAGATCTGGCAGTTTCCCCTTTGCAACTAACATTTTCATTCCCTTCTCGCTCATGTGCCCAAGACGTTGATGCCATAATTTAGAAAGATCTACCCCACTAGTAGCTGCATTAATCCCATCGTCTGAGACTTCGGCCATATACAGTGTGCCTTCTTTCCTTTAGCAACAACCAGATTCCCTTTAACTACTTTCCATTTACCTCCACCAAAAGTGACGTCATAACCTTGATCATCCAAGTGCCCGATAGAAATCAACATCTTTTTGAGGCCTGGAATAACCCGTACCCAAAGTAGTCTTTAGTTCAATATCTCCCATCCCAGTAATGTCAAGAGTGTGATTATTAGCGAGACGAACTTTACCAAAGTTACCTGTCCATAGATTCGTCATCGTCTTCGTGCTAAACGTAGCATGGAATGATGCTCCGGAATCCATAATCCACGACTCGGCTGAGTTCTCGACACAACAGATAAGAGCATCTTCGGAATCACTCGTTGCGACATTAACTTCCTTCTTTTCCTTTGGACACTGGTCTTTAAAATGTCCGTTCTCTTTACAATTCCAACATTGAATGTCCTTTCTAGGTTTAGACTGACTCCTCTTCCTAGATTTAGATCTGCCTCTCCATTTCCTCAACCTCTTTCCTTTCCTCTACCTCTCCCTTCAGTGCTCAGTATTGAAGTCGATGATTCTCTGGTGCTTCTCCTTCTGATATCCTCACTGAGGATTAAGTCACGAATCCCCTCAAACGTCAGCTTAGATTTCCCAGATAAACCGCTGATCGCTGTAACTGTTCCTGACCAACTATCCGGTAACGAGGACAACAAAAGAAGAGCTTGCACTTCTTCATCAAACGCAATATCAACTGACTGCAGACGAGATAAGATAGTATTAAACTCATTAATGTGTGAGGTAACTGAACCACCCTCCTTTAGTCTCGTGTTCACTAGCTGTCTTATCAGAAATACTTTATTCGAGGTGGATGGCTTCTCGTACATGTTAGACAAGGCTGCCATCAAACCTTTCGCAGTAGTCTCCTTCAGAATGTTAAACGCTACACTCTTAGCTAGGGTAAATTTGATAACCGCCAATGCTTTCCTGTCTATGGTTGCCCACTCATTGTCTTGCATCTCGTCGGGTTTTCCTATCAATGCTAACTCCAAATCTTTTTGACATAAAAGATCTTCGACTTGCATTTTCTACCATGCAAAGTCTTTTCCGTCAAACTTCTCAATCTTATACTTCCCGTCTTCAGCCATTATCCCGAACAACCTGTTAGTGTTCAAACACAGCAAAGGCGGCTGCCGGAACTTAACGACTGTTCTATTGAACACTAACTCTTACAAATCAAGAAACGGGAAAACCACAAGCCAAAAGGTGCTAGGGTTTTCTGCGCAAACCGGGATTCTAAACGGCTAGGGTTTTTCGCAAAACAATAGCAACACCGTACTAGGGTTTTTAGCGATAAACAAAACGGATAGCGGAGATTTTTGTTTTTTTGTTTTTTGTTTTTTTTAATTAAAAAAAAAGAGCAGAAAAATTCTGGACAGGAAAAAAGCAGGAGCAGCAGCAATAGATTGGCAAAAACCCCCAAAAAACAGAAAGAAACGAACTGTAGCAGCTAAAAAAAACCTCCCCTGAAAAACTGCTGGCGGCGGCGGTCATCGGCGGCGGCGGCGGTCATCGGCGGCGCAGGCGGCGGCGGTTGGCGGCGGCAGCAGGTGGCTGGTCAACCACAGCAGAAAGGGTTTAGGGGTTTTGTGACGGCTGCTAGGGTTTCAAGTGACGGCTCGGGTTTTGAGGCTAGGGTTTTGGCGGCTAGGGTTTGTGATCTGACTAACCAAGCAAAAGAACCTGTCTCTGATACCACTTGTTAGGGTTAATCACACAAACACACACACGCGATCACAATAAGAGACACAAGAATTTACGTGGTTCGGTCAATGTTCTGACCTACGTCCACGGGGGCAACTAGGGATCTCTCTTTTATTATTCAGTGATAAAAAAATACAAGTACAAGGCTTTAATATATATAGAGAAAGATTAGACTAATGTTCTATCTAATCACCGATGTGGGACATGACTTAATAATCACTAAAAACGACTAAGTCCCGATGTGGGACGAAGCCTACACCACAACAGAAAATACTAAACAATCATTACCCAAAGGAAAAATAAAAGATTAAAGCAAGTACATGGCCCATGATTCTATTATTTTTAAACTTTTGAAACATTATACATGATTCCATAATCTACAAACTCCTTAAATCCGCAACTAAATTTTATAATCAGTAATTAATCCAGCAGAATAATATTTGCAGTGAACGAGCCAATTCTTCAACAAATTAATATAATTGGTGCACATCTAAAACAAATTCATGTAAAAAGTAGTTTCATGTGTCTCATTCAGGATGCTGAATCTATTGCTCCAAAAAAGAAGAGGGGTAGACCGCCTAAAATACATGTCACAAGTCTCAAGACGCCGGCCACAGGTATACTTTCAAAGCTTGTACATAAATTTACAATCGGTACTTGGCAATTCATTGATGCCCGTAGTTAATTTCAAAATTTTGACAATTGCAGTTGATCATCAGAATGTAGGAGACGGTCCATCTGCAGTTTCTGTGGTGGAATATTTCCAAAGGAAAGAAGTAGGTTCAGGAACCAATTCATTGGAAGAGAAGCAGGTACCTGTAGAGGAGGAGCAACTGATGAAAATTCTTCCATCGAATAAAGATGAGGAAAACCCTGGGCAAAATTTAAATGTTCAACGGGGGAGGAGAAAAGATACATCAGTTAAAGGAAAAAGAGGAAAGTGCCAGACAATCAGTATAAACAGTGAGTGTCCTGCTCAAGGTGCACAAATGACTTGTTATTAATTAGTGGATCATTTTTACTCGATGGACCTTTTTGTATTTACTGGTTGCTTGTTCATTTATTGTCCATGCTGCCTAATTGGACATCTTTTATGGTATGATTCCATTTCTTAGCTAATAGATCAAGTGCCTTGTCAACTGAGATGCTTTCCCTTGGGGGAAAAAGCAATGTGCGTTCACACACCACAGAAGCTCGATACCTTTCTATAGGGGGAAAAACATTTCATCTGTTGATTGCAATAGTGGGTTCTCCCACCCACCCAACCACCCATACCCATCTGTTTCTCTTATCTGGGAAAGGGAGTAATGCCTGATTTGTGTGTATTGCGCAAACTCTGTTTTTCTTTATAATAATAAATAATACTAAAAGGTTGAGAAGAGGAATGGGGACAAGGGTGTTGGGGGTAGGAACTGTTAGGAATTCAGAAACAAATTACAAAAAGAAATCAAGAACTCACAAAATCAAGAACCCACAAATGTGAATCAAGAAAGAAGAATATTCAAATTCACTAACAAATTGGGTTACATGACTACAACTTGAGTTATTGTCCTCATTAACCCATAGGACTTATTTATACTAAAAACTTCAAGACTAACTCTAATCTAACTATCTGGGAAATACGCTAAACCCCCTGAACTATTACAACTAATTCAAGTCACTAACCTCACAAATCTCCACCTTGACTTGAATTTCAAAAACAAAACAAACAAATTCCCAAAAACAAATTTGTGTTACTCCACCTATTTGGAAACACACTATCTAATTCAAATTCAAAACACAAACCCAAAATCCAAAACTTCAATCCCGAAGCCACAAATATCAAATATCATCTATGCGACCCAAAACACCAATGTGCACCAAATCCAACAAACCGGAGAACAAATCGATAACCAAAATCAACCGGTTGCCAAATGTCACAACGAAACGATAGCCCAAAACAAAATATCCAAACGGCCCGCAACAACGCAAAATCGATGACCCAAAAACAACGCTGGAACCTATCAACCGATCAACAAAATCCGGACCCAAAATCACAACGATCATCAACTAAATGCTAACGTGTAATTTCTTCCAAATACCCCAAAACTAACGGGTAACCAAAACGAATGAGAAACTCCACCAAAACTTGTTACCGGAACAACCAAGATTCAAACACGAAGCCAACAATACTAAGTTTTCAAAACGGCAAAAAAATGATCGACAACCGAAATCCCAAATCACGGTTTGAACAAACCGGAACGCCATAACCCAAACGTCGATCACTAAACTAATCGATACAATTCCCCGACATGACGAAACAATCTGAAAACGAACCGTCATAAAAAACAAATCAAAATTCAAACGGAACTTGTATCGCCATCTAAATGCCTTCAAAATCAAACAACTCGAAATTTGATCAACACCGAACGAAAATAAAAAACCGACTTCGTTGAATCAATGTGAATCCCACAAAACGCAGCTCCATATCCGATACTAAACCGAACAAACGCAATGAGTCGACATCTAAATTCTTGAATCGTCATTCAAGAAACCCAAAACGACCATTCCGTCTTCAAACTGAATCAAGAAAAACAAAAACCCGAGATAAATACAAATTACCGAAATCCAAACTTGATTCAAGACTAAACCCAAACATCCAAATCAATTTCTTACGACTTGCGAATTCATATTTCAAAAAAGTAGCAATGTTCAAGAATTCGTTTTCTTGAAACCCAAAACAGTAACAACGTTCAAGAATTCGTTTTCTTGAAACCCAAAATTCAAACGAACCAAGAAAAACAAAACAACGAGACCAAGACGAATGACCCAAATTGAACGTGGTTTCTTTCAAAGAAATTCAAACACAGCACCACCCAATTGCAAAATCGATTGCCAAGATGACCTCCAAAGTCAAAATCAAATTTCAATTGCCGACTCCACCTTAAACTGAAATCCAACAAAATCAATCGCTAAAACCTTCAATTGAACACTAAAATTGATCGCTCAACCTCCAATCGGTAGACCCAAAAACTGCACCACGATGATCGCTAATTCCAATTGCGATATCTATTGACAATCACGATCGCCATCCCAGAAATAACAAAAGATCAAGAACACAATGCAGAATAATCCAGAGACGTCTACTTCCAAACTAGAAAAAAAAAAAACGAACGTGAAGACGACCGAATTCAGAAGTGATGCTCACAACTTGGCTCTGATATCATTTGCTAGGAATTCAGAAACAAATTACAAACAGAAACCAAGAACTCACAAAATCAAGAACCCACAAATGTGAATCAAGAAAGAAGAATATTCAAATTCACTAACAAATTGGGTTACATGACTACAACTTGGGTTATTGTCCTCATTAACCCATAGGACTTATTTATACTAAAAACTTCAAGACTAACTCTGATGTAACTATCTGGGAAATACTCTAAACCCCCTGAACTATTACAACTAATTCAAGTCACTAACCTCACAGGAACAATAATTCTTCTGAAAAACACTTGCATCACATCGCATAACTTTAATTTAGTAACTTCACTGCCTGATGGTAGTTTTATGTAGGAAGGTGTTACAACCAGCCAACCACTCAAAGTTTATCACACAAGGAAAAAGAAGAAATAGAAGTGGATTATGTGACAGCTATTCACCATTATCTTGCCTTAATATTTTATGTAGTATTATTTTTTATTTTAGTTCATTGTTAGTGGAGCAGCCACGTGTTTCTAGCTGCTATATTTTAGGATAGTTATGACTTATCATCTTTCACTTTATTCGTATTGTTACCTAAGGTGAATGGGAGAGCAGAACATTTTCATTTCAGTTTTATTCCTTGAGATCGCTGGGTTCCCTCTATCGATCCCTCTCTTAATTTTTATATTGGTCGTCAAGGTAGAAGATCGCGAAAACTTCTAGACACTGATTTCATTGTTAATCATGCTGTAACTCGATCACAAACCCGGGACCATAAAAATTTAGTACCAAAGCCAAAAGTTAGGGGTGCAACAAACAACAATTTAGAGGCTAAGTTTGAAGCCTTCTTGAAGATGTACCAGGAGGATCGTCAATGGCTGTATTGAAGAACTGTCACGTGGCATGGCTGCCCTGATCAGAGGGACCAAACAGGGACACACGGAGTATGAATCGGGGAGAAGGACCCTTGACTTACAACCATTCAGGAGGACACGGTAAATCGAGATATGGAAGACTGGAGTTCCCAATATATGATGGCAAAAACGACCCATTAGTCTGGTCAAGTCGTTGTAACATTAGGGAAGTAGTGTGTGAACCCTACTCCCGACATCAACACATACCCGGTGAAGAAAAGGTTGAGATCGCTTGTTACCACCTTGATGAAGATGCCCAGGTTTGGTTCCTGAAATTGGATAGGGGCAGACCCGGCATTTCATAGGAGGAATTCAAATGACAATGTCATCAAAGATTTGGGCCAATCGTACAAGGCAATAAGTTGGGCGAACTAGTCAAACTTCTTTAGACGGGCACCGTGGAGGAGTACCAGCGTAAGTTTGAACAACTTGCAACCCGAGCAGGGCAACTGAGTCAGAACAGGAAGTTGACAGTTTGTCAGTAAATTACAAGAATAAATTGCTGTGGAAGTAGAATTGCAGGCGCCAAGAGACTTAACTCATGCTATGAGTCTGGCTCGGTTATATGAGAAACGTGGTGGTCATAGAAAAATGCAGGATGTGGTTCCTAAATCTTCCTCAAATTCCACACCAGCAACTTCTACTAACAAGAAAATTACTAAACGTCTCACTCAATTAGAGATTGATGAGCATTGAAAATTGAAAGGCATTGATGCTGTTTTGGGGATCAATTGGCTTCAAGCACTTGGTCCAATTATATGGAATTTCAAAGAGAAAAATATGGTTTTCAAACAGCATGGCAGAACAGTGGAGCTACGAGTCCCTCATTTGCTTGAGCTACCAAACTTTAAAGTGCAGACCTGCAACCACAAGATGTTGATTTAGATGCTTTATTAGGAGAGTTTAATTGCTTGTTTGAAGAACTAACGAGCCCGTACACATGACCATAAAATCAACTTGGAACCAGAAACCATCCCTGTAGCTGTTCACCCTTATCGATATGCTCATGCCCAAAAATATGAGATTGAGAAACAGTGCACGGAGATGCTACAACGGGGGAGTATAAGGCCTAGCCAATCTCTTTACTCATCACCAGTGCTTTTGGTAGCCAAGGCAGATGATACATGGAGGTTTTGTGTAGATTACCGAGCACTCAACGCAAAAACTTTAAGGATGAATTCCCAATTCCTGTGATTGACGAGTTGCTGGAGGATCTCTATGGGGCTACACACTTCACCAAACTTAACCTTCGGTCCTCATATCACCAAATTAGGATGTCACCTCGTGATATTGAGAAGACGGCATTTCATACACACCATTGGCACTTCGAGTTTTTGGTTATGCCCTTCGGCGTGATCAATGTGCCTAGCACTTTTCAATCCTTGATGAATGAGGTATTCAGAGATTATCTACGTGTATTTATTCTTGTGTTCTTGTTTTCTTATAGCAAGTCATGGAAGGAGCACTTAGAGCACCTACAAGTAGATTTTAATCTGCTCAAAACTCACCAATTGTTTTTAAAAGATCCAAATGCATGATGGCTCAAACACATGTGTCGTACTTAGGCCATGTCTCAGCAAAAGGGGTAGAGGTGGATCAAAATAAAATTTCAGCTATACAAGAGTGGCCAATACCCAACACGGTTAAAGGCTTACAAGGGTTCTTAGGGCTTACTAGTTACTACCAAAAGTTTGTGCAAGATTATGGGTCAATTGCAGCCCTTTTAACCGCGATGTTACAGAAAAGTTCTTTCGAATGGACAACAGCAGCCTCTAATGCGTTTGAGCGACTCAAGGAATCTATGACTAAAACTCCGGTTTTTGGCATTGCCTAATTTCAATCAAGCATTCATTTTACTATTTTAGAATGTGATGCTTTAGATATGGGAATTGGAGCGGTTCTTCAACAAAAGGGTAAGCCTAGTCGTTCTCTCACTGCTTGCTACACGGGTCTTCTGGCTTATGAAAATGAACGTATTGGGTTATCTAAGGCAGTTCGCCATTGGAGGGCTTATTTGTGGGGAAGCCATTTCTTGTATCAAACCGATCATTACAGCTTCGAGTTTTTGTTACAACAATGCATCATTACTTCCTCACAACAACATTGGCTATGTAAGTTAATGGGGTTTGACTTTGTGGTGGAATATCAAGCAGGAAGACATAATGTAGTCGCGGATACATTATCTCGTAGAACATAAGGTGAGTTTTCAATGGCAACAATTTCAGGTCCCCAATTGTCTATCTTTGATTTGATCCGTGATGAGATAAAACAAACACATCAGCTACAAGAGCTTATACAACGAATCCAAAATGGTGAAGCAGTGTGCCCATGGGAGTACAAGGATGGGCTGATTTTCTTTAAGAAGCGAGTTTATTTACTTCCAGGTTCACCCTTGGTCCATACTATTCATAAAAAAAACGCTTCATCGTATTGCCAAGGACTTCTATTGGAAGGGCATGAAGAATTCCATTCAATCCTTTGTGCAAATACTTGTAACCTATGGTGAGAGCAGAAATTTTCATTTCAATTTTATTCCTTGAGATCGTTGGGTTCTCTTTATCGAGCCTCTCTTAATTTTATAAAATAGCTCGTCAAGGTAGAAGATCGCAGAAACATCAAGACACCGATTTCATTGTTAATCACCCTGTAAGTCGATCACAAACCTGAGACCATAACAGAAGGCTGAAAACACTTGGATCTCCTCACACTTGAGTAGTATTCTAGCGACTCTTATGGCCTAGCCGAGCAATTTAGAAGATGAGTTTCTTAGGTGCTTTTCTTTTGATTGTAATAAGTACTTGAATGGGTATTTCACTTGTTCGGTGAGTGAAAATACCCAATAAGTGCGTTCTTATAAATTAAGTGATAAGTAACCTTTTTACTTATTATACACTTATTGAGTCTGTTAAAATTTGTTACTATCATGAATAAGTGAGCACCTAAAATAAACACTCCCTATGTACTCTATCGCCTCATGTCACGATCCCCCTATTCCGCTGCCTTCTCTTCACGAACCCCCACTAGCGACTAGTGTCTCTCCTCTATCGACGATGATCGGTAACCCTCATCCCACCTCCAAAGTTGACCACCACCACTGTTCTCCAAAGTTGATCGAACCCTTGTATCCAAACATTCCTTTAAAGAACAGATCCATCGGAGACGTGACGATGGAGGGAGACGACGACGAGAAGGTAAAGGAGTGAGTGCGGAGGAGAAAGAGGACGGGAATGAACGACAAATCGTCGGTTACGTCGTCGTCGGTTGTCTTTGAATTTTTATAATTGTTATCTATAAATTTGATATTAGTTCAAGTAACTTGGATTTTGGATTTATATGGAAGCGTGTACTATACGTGTTCTTGTTGGGTTTGTATTATACTAGTATACTTGATACTAGTATAGATGTATAGTTGGATTATTGATACTTGTTTAGATGTATATGCAAACGAGGATGATTAATGAATTAATTTTTAATACAGATTCGGCATACAACAGAAACAGACTTATTGAATCAGTATTCAATTTTTATCACCAGTCACTTATCAATGAGCACTGCAATGAGTTTTCAGTCACTTATCACTTACGTAAAAGAACAACACCTTAGTCTTTGGTGTTTTCTGTTTTTTCCTTTTTTTCTTTTTTTTGATGTAGATTCTCAAGATTTGTCTAAAGAAAAAGATGGTCTCTTGAAGAAGGATTCCACAACAAGAAATCCTGCTGGGAAATCTCTGGACTCCATGTCCGATGATCAACCTCTTTCGAGATGGTTAGTGCACTCTGTTCATGGCCAAGGTAGAAACTCGTTTAAACCAAATTTGTTTTGCTTGATGATTACACATAAGTGACATTAATTGAATCCCATCTCCAGCAGAGGCAAGTGAGAGACGGTTGGAAATTGTTACGCTCCCTCCAAGTGATGACATGGTTGCAGGTGATGCTGAAATCTTGCCATTTGTGAGAAGCACTCCACTTTGGCAGATGATAGAATCAATGGAAGCATTCCGTAAGATTCCACAGAGACCACATTTCCGTCCATTGTTGGAAGGTGTGAAGGAGAGTGCTAGGGAAGGACTGGCGATTGGTAGCATGGTGACATTTTCGACGGTGGTAGAGAGGACGTGTGGTTTTAGATATGATGATCCAAGAAGTGCGATAGAGGACTGCTTGGAGACATTGGCAGAACTGGAAAGTCATGGATTTGATGTAGAGGTGATAAGAGATCGATTGACGGGTCTGCTTTTGATAAAGGACAAGCAGGAGGAGCTGGAAGAGCGGTCAAAAATTATGGGACAGAAAATAGAGGAGCATAAGATACAAGTGAAGAGAATGGATGAAGAGATTGGTGAGATCGAAAGCCAGATTAGGGAGTTGGAGGAAAGACGCAGGCAGGTGACGTTGAAGAAGGAGAAGAGGGAATTAGAGATTGGTGTTGTGAAAACGGCAGGGGAGAGGATTGAGCAAGAGATGAGGGAAGTTAGAGTAGAATTTGGTGGGTTAGCAGCTGCCCCTTTGTGAGCAAAACTCCAAGATTATCATTTTTAAATTCAAAAATACTAAAATTAGTAAGAACTTGTGATAGCAGGCTGACTGTATTTAATTACCATACTAAATCCAACGTTTTTTTATTATTTAATTATGAAAATAGTTTTATTTTTGGAGTTTCTTACGTCGGGTTATGAAAACAAGACAGAAAAACCAAATGTATACTTAAAAATATGTTATCGGTTTTGGCTCCCAATTGTTTGTTACTGGCCACAATCAAATTTTTTAAGAATATATATAAAGAGATATTGGAAATGGAAAATTTTAGTTAAAAAATAAACATATTTTCAGTATAAGTCATCCTTCAATAATTTTTTCATAAGGTCTTTCAACTTAATAAATGTTTCCATAAAAATATTACACAGAAAATGTTTTCATAAAAGTATCTAAACTTAACAAAATATTATAAGAAAACTCTTAAAAACGTTATAAAAAAACGTAATTCGTAAAAAAAAAAAATTTAGATGAAAGACTTTATATGTAACGTTTTTGGTATAGAAGTATAATTGAAAAATCTTATAAGTATGTTGATTATTTTATTCACTTATTTTTTAGGATGAAGTTTTAAAGGTGTAACTAACAATTTCTTAGTAATTACATGTAACTTTGTTCATATATATCGTAAAATTTTAATAGAACCTCAAGTCATAAGCCTTATATCACCAAATCAGGATGTCACCTCTGTGATATTGAGAAGACGGCATTTCATACACACCATTGGCACTTCGAGTTTTTGGTTATGCCCTTCAACTTGATCAATGTGCCTAGCACTTTTCAATCCTTGATGAATGAGGTATTCAGAGATTATCTACGTGTATTTGTTCTTGTTTTCTTATAGCAAGTCATGGAAGGAGCACTTAGAGCGCCTACGAGTAGATTTCAATCTGCTCAAAACTCACCAATTGTTTTTAAAAGATCCAAATGCATGATGGCTCAAACACAAGTGTCGTACTTAGGCCATGTCTCAGCAAAAGGGGTAGAGGTGGATCAAAATAAAATTTCAGCTATACAAGAGTGGCCAATACCCAACACGGTTAAAGGCTTACAAGGGTTCTTAGGGCTTACTAGTTACTACCAAAAGTTTGTGCAAGATTATGGGTCAATTGCAGCCCTTTTAACCGCGATGTTACGGAAAAGTTCTTTCGAATGGACGACAGCAGCCTCTAATGCGTTTGAGCGACTCAAGGAATCTATGACTAGAACTCCGGTTTTTGGCATTGCCTAATTTCAATCAATCATTCATTTTACTATTTTAGAATGTGATGTATTAGATATGGGAATTGGAGCGGTTCTTCAACAAAAGGGTAAGCCTAGCCGTTCTCTCACTGCTTGCTACACGGGTCTTCTGGCTTATGAAAATGAACCTATTGGGTTATTTAAGGCAGTTCGCCATTGGAGGGCTTATTTGTTGGGAAGCCATTTCTTGATTCAAACCGATCATTACAGCTTCGAGTTTTTGTTACAACAATGCATCATTACTTCCTCACAACAACATTGGCTAAGTAAGTTAATGGGGTTTGACTTTGCGGTGGAACATCAAGCAGGAAGACATGATGTAGTAGCGGATACATTATCTCGTAGAACATAAGGTGAGTTTTCAATGGCAACAATTTCAGGTCCCCAATTGTCTATCTTTGATATGATCCGTGATGAGATAAAACAAACACATCAGCTACAAGAGCTTATACAACGAATCCAAAATGGTGAAGCAGTGTGCCCATGGCCCCATGGGAGTACAAGGATGGGCTGATTTTCTTTAAGAAGCGAGTTTATTTACTTCCAGGTTCACCCTTGATCCATACTATTCATAACCATAACCATGAAGGCTACCAAAAAACGCTTCATCGTATTGCCAAGGACTTCTATTGGAAGGGCATGAAGAATTCCATTCAATCCTTTGTGCAAATATGCTCTGCTTGTCAACGTCACAAATCTTAACACTTGAGCCCTGCAGGACTTCTACAACCCTTACCAGTTCCTCTTCAAATCTGGTCTGATATATCGATGGACTTTGTTGATGGGTTACCTGCTTATCAAGGTAAGACTGTTTTGCTGGTGGTGGTTGATCGCTTCTCTAAGTACACACATCTCCTTCCCCTCTCTCCACACAATGGAGTATGTGTGGCACGTTTGTTTTTTGATAGCATTTTTAAGTTACATGGGTTACCAGAGTCCATTGTCACAGATAGAGATGTCACATTTACGAGCTCATTCTGGAAGGAGCTATTCCGATTAACTGGTTCAAAATTAGCTTTCAGCTCGGCTTACCACCCGCAAAGCGATGGCCAAACTGAGATCGTCAATCGGACCATTGACGCTGCTATACAAGTGATCGACCTCGTCGATGGTTCCAATGGCTACCATGGGTGGAATATTGTTACAATACTAGCTATCATTTGTCATTGAAAATGACACCATTTGAAGTGTTTTATGGTCATTCTCCTCCATCGATTTTGTCTTGTTTCCCTGGATTAGGCAAGTTAGAAGCAACTGATCAAGAGCTAAAGAAGCAAGATTTGGTGCTGAAAGGCCTTCCAGATCGATTTCTTCATGCCCAAAACTCCATGAAGGCTGTTTATGATTCCAAACATCGACATGTTGAGTTTCAAATTGGTGATCTGGTTCTTCTTAAACTCCACCCGTACCACCAGATTAGCCTGAAAACCCAAGGCTATACCAACTTAACAACTTTCGCCTTGATATTATGGACCGTTTCGAGTTCTGGAAAAGGTAGGGGAAGTGGCTTATAGTTGGACCTTCCTTAGTCTTCCAAGTTAAATTCAGTATCATGTTTCATGCCTGAAACCCT
This sequence comes from Centrapalus pauciflorus, assembly GCA_020465985.1. NCBI lineage: Eukaryota > Viridiplantae > Streptophyta > Magnoliopsida > Asterales > Asteraceae > Centrapalus > Centrapalus pauciflorus. The sequence goes on along the minus strand of JAANYP010005788.1, from coordinate 176,448 downwards.
TCCATGGCAATTCAGCCCCTATCGAACCCAAGTTACCAACGCTATTGAAGGGAAAACTCCACCCATCCCCACAAAACCATCTTGGGATATCGTGTTCATCAGAACCAATCCCAAGCGTTAGTTCATTGGGATGGTCTGAAGCTTCTTATTCTCTTCGTACTCGTTTTCCTTCCATGGTGCTTGAGGACAAGCATGCTTTAAAGGGGTAGTAATGTTACAACCAGCCAACCACTCAAAGTCTATCACAGAAGGGAAAACAAGAAATAGAAGTGGATTATGTGACAGCAATTCACCATTATCTTGCCTTAATATTTTATGTAGTATTATTTTTAATTTTAGTTTATTGTTAGTGGGAGTAGCCACGTGTTTATAGCTGTTATGTTTTAGGATAGTCATGACTAAGCAGTTATCAACTTTTTTAATTGTATTGTAACCTATGGTGAGAGCAGAATTTTTCATTTCAATTTTATTCCTTGAGATTGTTGGGTTCTCTTTACCGAGCCCACTCTTAATTTTATAAAATAGCTCGTCAAGGTAGAAGATCGCATAAACATCAAGACACCGATTTCATTGTTAATCACCCTGTAACTTCGAGTAGAATTTGGCGGGTTAGCAGCTGCCCCTTTGTGAGCGTAGTGGATAAGTGAGTCTGAATGTTGTTTTTCGTATGAATGTGGGTTGTAAAATCATCCCCCTTCCACACTCCTTACCATCCTTTTTCATACGCAATTTTCTAGCCTCTTTAACTGGTATTAGTTTTTTTTTTTTTTTTTGCTCTCTTTTACGTTTAATGTAAGCCTTCATTGTTACTTGCAGAGTATAATTAGTTTTATCCGTTTTCATTACTTGTTCCAATCTCCCTTGATTGCGGTCCATAAACAGGTGGTTTCAGCTGGTTGTTGGATAAGTGAGTGAGGTTGCATTTGTTGCATGTTAATTTGTGTTGAAAAGGAAAGAGTACTTTTAATGATTGATCGTGTTATCACATATATCGGCAGGAAAGAAACATGTGATGTGATGTATAAAGGATCAAGAGAAATTAAGTTTATCATTCATCTTACTATGTATGTGACTAATGAAAGGAATGTTTAATTTGATGATGATTAATTATAGAGTATGTCCCAGGCCAAGGCACGGCATGCTAGCTAGCTACCGTTGCCCATAAAACAAGATTTATGTGTTTCGTTTGTATTGGCCATTTGGTGGTATGCTGTTTTCTGAATAAAGGCAGTCTCTTGCTCAGATGGGGATTCTTTTTTAAGAAAGGCTTTGCAGGGCCATCTCCAATTAAAGATCTTGTTTTCCGATGTTGGGAAGGTCATTTCGGTTGACTTTCCTTTGTTATGTCTTGGGAGCTGGTAATGCAATGAATTAACAAGGAAAGCAAGGCCATTCTTGACAAAGCGAATCAAAGGGTGTTCTAGAACTGCAAACCAATGAGAGTGAGAGACTATTATGCAATGGCCCCCAGGTAGTGTAGTGATGGCCGACACTGCATATCAATGTGAAATTTGACATCTATGGACTATGGATGGCAGAAAATCATCGCTTGCAGCCTAAATCATGTTTCATACAATCTATTACATTGGATTTGGTGGTTTATAAGGTTGTCACCCAGATTGAAACCATCCTCTCTAAACAAGCTTGTGACCTATGATATGGTTTTCTGATCACTTTCTTTTAACAAGGAACAAAGTTAATGAACACTTGGGGAGCATCTATAATAACCTCACCATAACCTGAGGGAGATTTTGATCTGCACACCATATACAGACATGAAGCTCAACCAACATTCTATGCAAGGCTCACTTGTAAGCCAGCACCTCTGTCGATTTACTTTGGATCCGTGATATCTGAACATCTGATGAAGGAACAAGTGGCCCTTGCAGATTACACGGCACAAAGTGTGAGGAAAGGTACATTTGAGGAAATGGTCAGCCCACAACTGAAATTAAAGATGCTTATCAAAACAAATCTTGATTATATTTTCCAGATGAAAACCAACAGAAGCAGAATCATACACCAAGTGATAAGTGCTAAAAGCAGCATGATTTCCAACAAACCAGTCTCAGCAACCATCAGTCACTTTATCATTCCATCACTGATCACAAGAATGCAAGCATGATTTGCTTAGGAACGCTTTTGAATTTTGATGCTAGGAAACATGATGAATTGAAGGCAGGCAGGCAGGCAGGTTGAACAAAACATGAGCATAGAATTAGGCAGAAAGCTGATTGATGAATTTCAGGCATGCCATAATATTATTATATGTATGACCTAAAACTCTAGTTAAAATTTAAAACCAATTGTCACTTCATATGTTCTACATTGTGTGCAGAACAATACATACACAAACAATGATGTGCCAAATTTTTATCCATGGATTGCACACCACAACCAGCCATAAACCCATTTCACTCTCTGCTGCTCCTCTCTCTCTCTCACTCTAAAAAATTAAATTCACCAAATGATTTTTAACAGTTTTCCAAGGCGATGCGAACAAATTAACTGGAACCTTAAATCTTCTGTTTCAGTGTCACATCAATGATCCCAATTCGAGACTTAGGTCTGTAATGTTCATCTGTGTCCACCTCCTCAATTTCCTGGAATTCAAATTTCAATGAATAAACAAAGAAACTGTGGAACAATCCAATAGTAACTCTTGTTTTACAGACCAACTGATGTGTTATTAAGCTCGACCACAAGATGGTTTCTTTCAGACGTAGTAATAGTAGTAGTATATAATGTTTACCTGAACAATATCTTCTCCCTTGACAACACGTCCAAACACATTAAGCTTTGCATTTAGATCTGGAATCGGTGCAGTTGTGATGAAAATATCAAATCCTTCTTTGTCATGTTTCACATTGGATGTACCAAGCATAAAGGCTTCATGCTTTAATCTGAGTAAATTATACTTCAACATATGAATTTCATGTCATAAAAGCAAAAAAAAATAAATAAATAAATAAAAATTAAAAAAAATTAAAAATTAAAAATTAAAAATGCTCTATGTGGATTTAGAGAAACCTTTTCTCAAGCTGATTGTAGTGCTTCTCTCTAGATGTCCAGTCCTCTATAACTGCATGATTTTCAGAATCACCTCCTTGTATTACGAAATGTTTCACCACACGCTGAAATAGCAACCCTTTAAAGTGTCCCTTCTGACTGCAAACACATTTGAAAAGATCCATGACCAGCACAAAATTAAGAACTAATACAATGGTAGGTGGCTGTCAACCACCTGTCCTTGTTCATATTATTATTTTATTAATCCAACCAATCAAACACAAGTTAATGATACAAGGCTAGAATACATAGATTTTAATAAGATGCAAGTGATTCTTACCCAATATGTTATACAAGGTATTGCCAAACTTACCAGGCATCAATAAATTCATCAACAATTTCAGGCGAACCTTCCTTGTAAAGTTCCACCGTAATTAAACCTTTAGAGGTGTTAAAAATCTGGATACACAAGTATGTCAAAAGCACACAAAGCAAGGACAACAAAAACTCCTACTAAAAGAAAGCCAGACATGTTGTATTGCATGAATTTAAATGACAAATACATGCTCAAATTTTAAAGTGTTGACTGTAGCATGCACTAATGACTAAACCCTCAATAGATGACCATCATTCTTCCTTGAGAAAATTTATACAAACAACGGTGTCTATAGTCAATAAGAAAGCATATGACAAGTGAAAAAACACATAACTAAGGTATTAAAACTTACAGCATATCTAGGAACATCAGCTTTCTTTGTGTCTGAAAATTCATCTTCGATCTGCAGCAGATTAAAAGAATAAAATCTTCACAACAAAATTTGTAGGAAAATTTTTTTTTATCCCATTAATTGACAGAAAGTAACAAAGAACCTCCTCCTAAGTAAGGAAAGATGAGAATTTAATTAAATGGATTCAATAACAAATGTGTAACCAAACAACACTTTTTTCCTTCCAATGTTGATGGATCGTAAAAATCATAGTAAGAGTATTTTGACTCATTAGGATGATATAATTTTTGTCCTACTTTCCCTGTATCATCTTCAACTACCAAGAATGGGGGAAGAAAGAAACACATATATTTCACCCCAAACCACTTGGGCTAGAAAAGACCCCGAAGATATTATAGAGGGTTTCTCAGACAATAACCAAGTCATTCCTATCTGCAGCCAACTCTTTTGGTATAACCCACCATGCTTTGAGATTTCTCTAGAATTGCATGATAATCTGGATTGATAAGCTTGCTTATTATTACATGTAAAACAAAATTTAAGAAAATCAAAGTATTATAGTGGATGAAGAGATCCATCAGGAGACAATACCAATTTGACTGAATTCCATAGAACATATAATAGATGCCATTATATAAGAGAAGGCGACAAAATGAGCAAACACTTCTACCTGAAAGCTTGATGACCCTTCCTCTGTCTGCATTATTGACCTATAAGTAGCATGCACACATCACTAGTTAGGGGGGTTTAGTACTTATTGTATATGTATGACCAACACCTAGTTCTTGGAATGTTTTATGCAAGCCATCTTAATAAAAGTTCATCAATACAACTGATAGAGAATGTAAAACTTCATAGTTGCTTATTTAAAGCGTAATCAATTGTTGATGCTACAAATTACAAAGTCACATGTAGAAAATCCCCAATAGAAAGGGGCTTGTGTATCTCCACTTGCCACCTTAGGGGTGATGCCCGCTGGCCAAAGGACATAAGTTGTTAGCACTTTGCATGCACCCATGGAGGTGCATTGAACACCCAAAAATTTTGGCTTTCTTTATGACCATTGAAAAGTGAAATGATTTTTAGGTATAGGAAAAAGAAAGAAAATAATATAAATCTTGGCAACAAACCTTTGAGACCAGTGTCTGTATGTAGCAAAGAGGAAAAAGACCATAACAACAGTGACTACACTGTACAATGCAATAGTGGGAATACTGATACTTCTGGGTGCTTTCTTCTTTTTGCTTTGTTGTAACAGAGCTTGAGGTTTAATCCTAGCCATGGAGTCTGTATTAAAGCTTCAACCTCTAGCAGTCTATTACACTACGGTAATGCACGCTGCACAAAAAGAAAAACAAATGAGTATAAACTAAGATCCAGGATCCCGTCGACTACAAAAGGCACAAGTTAACCAAACCCCGTCACATAACCAACATAGGAGACGGGACCAGGCCGAGATTATTAACACTCGATCTGTTAATTTTGCACAGTTTATAGCAGCTATTTAACAATCAAAAGAGTGGAGAGACTATTGGTTGATTCAAACACTTTCACTTGGACTAGGTAGGAATTTAGGAAAACAGATGCAAGAGCAAAGGGAATTCTACAATTTACCAAATACGGAAAACGAACGATCTACAATCTTCCTCGGTTGTGGAAGGATTTGCAGGCAATTGAAGAATCAAATACATATTTGTCAAGAACAACAACAAAACCCTAGTAATTGACAAAGGGTAGAGGAGGAACATAAAGAAGGGAACATAGGGAGTACCTGAAGAGAACAACGGAACCAAGGGTGGGTGGGAGGGTTTGCGTATTACGATACCGATAACGAGTCGTTTCTAACAGAAACCAGACATCATCGCCGGAGAAGAAAGCTTGTCGGCTGGAGAAAGGAGGCTGGAGAAGGGAGGCGGTGAAGAAGAGAAGCAGCGTACGAATGGAAGCAAGGAGGTTGGTTAAAATTATTTGAAGGGTATTTTTGTAATAAGCCACTTTCCCGTGAAAGGATTCAAGGGAAAATTTTAAATTTAAAGGATTCCAATTCCCTTTGGTTGGTGAACCAAACGCTTGAATTGGCTGGAATTGGATTTCTTTTCCTTTCAATTCCCCCAGATTCCAATGAACTAAACGGCCCCTAAAGTTTTTTTGTTTAGGCCTTTTTTTCCAACCATTCCCCTACTGGCAACTTCCTGGGCAGTTTTAACCTTCCGTCTGAATTAAAAATAAAATGACAATTTTAACCTTCGTTGACTAAACCGTCTGAATGAAATAAAATGACAATTTTAACCTTCCGTCTGAATTAAAAATTTGTTTGTTTTTTCAATCCAAATTATGGTATGAATGCAGATTTTAAATTAATAAAAATAAATAATTTAATAATATATATTAATGTAAAACTCTCAATTATTTAAAAGCATATATAAATCATAATTAAACATAAATAATTCATTGACAATTTAAATATTCAGTTTGTACTTTTTATCTGTTATAATCATGAATGACATGTAAATGTGTTTAATAGGCTATCCATGATTTTGTATCATCAAATAGCAACATATTTTCATATTTTTATTGATAACGCCAAGATATTAAAATTTTAAAACATCCTCATCTTCAACTTTTTTATTTTAAGAACTAAATTCATGAAATGAAATTAACTCAGATGTTCACCCATATGAGTTTTTTGCTGGTCGTTGAAGCAAGTAAATAAAATAAAATGGTTTAAGACTTTTTACTCTCCTGTTTTAGTAAAATTAAATCCAACATAAAAGAGATCAACGTAAATGCTCATTTCAGAAATATAATCCCCATGAACCTTCCAATAATAATCAATAATCACATAAGGGTAATCGCATCATCCAATCTGTAAATCCATGCTTAAGTAATCTTGCACTTTTCTAAAGAGTTTTTCAAGGCATCAATTGGATGGGTGGGTTTCTTCAAGAGTATGCTCTAGTGAATAGTGATGGCATCTCATTGTGCAACCTTTAAAGAAACTTTGGAACCTTCTAGGAGGAGGACGATTGTGAGACCGATCCAGAGGTGTCCTCTCGATCTAAAATAGAAGGGCCTAGAATCTAGATCTAAATCAGCAGCAAAAAACAGAGGTGGCCTCTTGATCGAAAATAAAATCGCATCTCGTTGTGCGACCTTCAAAGAAACCGGAAGGACACCAAATCAGCAGCAAAAAACAGAGTGTGTGCAAGAAAAAAGAAAACCAAACCTGAAGCAGAGGCGTCGGAGACTCGGAGTGATGGAGAAAGGTGAGCCGGCGGCAGCAGAGCCGAGAAGGAGAATGAGGAGCCGAGAAGCCGGCGGCAGCAGAACCGTGAGAGTGATGGAGGAGATAGATGGAAACACAGAGATGGATGGGAACACTGATAGATGGACCGAGAATAGAAGAGGTAGTAGCGGAGGGTTTTTTTTTGGGAAGGGAAAAAAAAAGTGTACTATTGGAAAATACATAAACTGAATTGACTTATTAAATGGTATGATCGAATTTGAGTTCTTGTTTAGATAAGTCGTCATCAAAAAACAAAACTTATTTTAAATAGGCTGACCGAATTTTTTTAACTAAGCTCAATAAATTGTAATCAAACAGCCCTTTAGCTATATTATAAAGCATGTTTAGATTTTCAATATTAAAATTCTTTTAAATTATAATTCTAGTTCTATAAATTTTAAAATAAAACTTAAATTCAAATAATTAATACATAAAATCATTAAATAATAATTATACCTTATATGCATATAATTTCCCCCTTATTAAAACATATAAGATTTCTAAAAACATAATGTTGCGTTTAGTTAACGAAAACTAGTCATTTTTCAATTTTGGAAATTAGTTATATTTTAATTTCAGTTTTCAAGTTATAGTTTCTAGGGAAAAAAAGGGTTTATTATGAAAAAAAACCCAACATGTTTTCATATTGCTTTTTCGTCCCTCCATGTTATTTTTTTCCATAAAAGTCCTTAAGTTATTTTTTTTCTTTTTGGTTTAGTGAAATTTGGACATTAGAACCCGGTTTTTCACATTTTAAAAAAACCCGGTTCACTAATAATAAACAGGGTCTAATGTCCAAATTTCACTAAATCAAAAAAGAAAAAATTAACTTGGGGGACTTTTATGGAAAAAAATAACATGGAGGGACGAAAACGCAAAAAATATGAAAACATGTTTCTTCATAATAAACCCAAAAAAAAACAAGTGTTTCTATAAAAAGTGAAAACTTGTTTAAATTATGAAGTTTTAGTTTTAAGAAAAATAAAATGAGTGATTGTAAAAAGAAAAATATGATAGGTGATAGACTAGCAAGAAAGAGAAAGAGAGTATTATAAAGAAATATACGGTAGATAATAGAAAAGTAAGAGAGAAAACATGAAAATTGTTATTTTAAAAATTGAAATGAATGTTTATGAAATTATTGTTAAGTAAACAAGTTTTCATTTTTCTTAAAAATGAGATGGAAATTTTGAAAGTTTTCGATAACTAAATGTACAAAGTTTCTAAAAACTTTAAAGTAAAACATGATGTACAAATAATCATTACATACTTCATTAAATGATTATTATACATTAAATGATTATTATACTCATTATATTTATATAATCCTTTTTCATTGTCTTTATTAATAAATTATATAATAGAATTAAAATAATAATTCACATTCATTTCTTTTTATTAATATATTCATACATTCTATCTTTTATATCTGAAATACAATGAGGCGCGTAGCCACCTTGGAAGCAAGGTAGGGCATGACTCAGTGACTCACCCCAACTTATATATGTGTGTCAGTGTGTGTGTTTATAACAATTTTCTAACCACTCCTTTTTAGAGCATTTGTATTACCACAAAATATCGACTTTATACACACTTATGTAGTGAACTTTTTTTTGTGCACATTTGGTAGTCAAAGTTTCAAAATTGTTCTAATTTGATAGTTGGCGTACTTTTTAACCGGTTGCTTCCGGTTTCGATGCCTACGTGGACAATTTTTTAAAGACGTGGCTACCCATTTTAGTATTATACCCGGTTTTATCTACGTGGTAACCTGTTTTTTAAAATCATCCGGGTTTATAACCGGGTTTTTAAAAAAATGACGTTATAAACCCGGGTGATTGCTTAATTTCATACGGCGTTATAAACCCGGGTGATTTTAAAAAATGGGTTGTCACGTGGATAAAAACGGGTAGCTACGTCATTAAAAAATTGTCCATGTAGGCATCGAAACCGAAAGCAACCGGTTCAAAGGTATGCCAACTACCAAATTGGAACAATTTTGAAACTTTGACTACCAAATGTGCACAAAAAAAGGTTTACTACATAAATATGTACAAAGTCGAAAGTTCAGAGCTATTTGATGTCATTTTCCCTTAATATATAACCTACTAGTATCTTTTTTTTTAAATGTTGTGTTAAAGAACAAAATTTGATAATCTATTATTAGTTTTTTGTTACCATCCTATAGCAATTTTCTAACGGCTCCTTTTTGGAGCGTTAGCTAATGTTAGTGGTCAGTGGTTAGCACATTTCTCCTTTTTGGAGCGTTAGCTAATTGTTAGTGGTCGGTGGTTAGCATCTTTTTCTTTGTTAGACACTTTGAGAATGAGGATCAAATCTCACACTTCCACCTAAGGAGAAAAGCACTTGGCAAGGCTCAAACTCGAGACCTCGACCAAGAGAAAACCTCCCAATCTTTGACTCTTTGAGGTGGCCACTTTGTCAAGTAGTTTATAACCTACTAAGGTCATGTTTGTTTACCTCTTAATGGAATCATTAAGAGGTCATTTTACATTTGAATGAGTTCTTAATGATTCCATTAAGAAGTAAACAAACAACTCCTAACTTATCTTCTGATTCCTCACCTCAAGAACCATTGTGTTAACATAGGAGCCGCCTAACATCTTCTTCCCCCAAGAAACGCGACCTTGCTACCTGGACGACCTTCAATCCGTCATCGTCGTTACCTGCGACAATCTACAGTCGGCCACCGCTGCTACCGGCGACAACCTCTGGTCCTCTATCGTCGCTGCCATCAACAACAGCCCCATCAAACTTGCAAGGTTAGACACTCCTCTCCTCTAATTGATTATCAATGTCTCCTGTTCGATCAACTACGACTGTTGTCGCTGCTACAGTCGGCCACCGTTGGTTAAGGATGAACCATTTAATGTGTTTTGTGACTTTAATATATAGGTAACCAAAATAGGCAAATGGGTGTTGAAATCACCTCTTTTTTTCCATTGATGATGAAATTTGGAGCCACGATGACGGATAATTAGCAAATGGGTGTTGAAGATAACAAGACGATATGCCAAAGAAGTAGGATTTTATTTTTATTTTTTTCCATTAATTGATGATGAAATCACCTCTTTTTTTCCATTAATTGCCATGCTGAAATTAGGAGTCATGATGACGGAATTTCCATTAATTGCCAAAGAAGTAGGATTTTTATATTTTACAGAATCACATTGTATTAGCAACCATGACAATTTTCATAATTATATCAGGAAACATGATCAATTTGATGAAGCTTTTGATATGACACAAGAGTAGTCTTACAATGCAACTGAGGAAGCAGATACCCAAGCAACTAATGTTGACACACGTCGTAGGGAAGATTTTATATGAGTAGGGTAAGAGATAAAATTGCAAGGGATTTAATGCTACCAAATTAAAGACATTATGTTTATTTTTGTTATTTAAACTACTTCTTTCTGTTTGAGATTTGAGTATGTTTGACTTTTTGTCATGTTATTGTACTTTTCTACTAAACTTTTAATCCTTAAAATTATGCTTTTATTATCTTAAAACACGATTTATAAATTATTATATTAAAAAGTAAATTTTTTCTGGAATTATAGCTGAATTTAATTTACTACTTATAAATAGAAATATCATATTATAAGCCAAAATACATATTAGATTAAAAAATTTCATAATCATATAGAAATGTCCATTTTGGTAAGTTTACAAGTTTAAAACGCAAAGTCAAACACTTTTAAAACTGACTATTTTATAATTGTGATATCTAACAGCGTAAAACTTTCAAAAGCACTTTTTGTAACAACTAATATCAGATTATTAGTTTTCAAAACGTTACAGCACTTTTCAAAACGCAAAATCAAACTCCCTTAGTTGCATTCATTTTGAATGCAATGAGGTTCCGTGTGTCTTCATCTCATTTTTTAATGCAATGAGGTTCCACGTTCATGTTTTGACTTCTCGATTTGACTGTATGAATTGGAACTTTAATCATGGTTTTGAACACATTCATCGGGTTCATTAGATTCACTATCTATTAACCAAAATCATTATGTTCACTCGGTTCAAATGATAAACCAACACCAACATCATGCAAAGGTTCAAAGGTTTAAATATAATCATAAATAGATAAATAGGGCCCAACGGCTTAACCAACGTCACCGTCCCATCAAGTAGGAGTGTTAGACGGGTTAAATGGGTATTGGGTAATTCAGTTCTGGTTTGAGGGTGTGGGTTAGGTAGACGAACCCAAACCAAATAAAGGGACGTGTTAATCGGTATCGGATTAAATGAGTATCTGGTTACTCGGTTCGGGTTAAATGGGTTATTCGTTTTGGTATGAAAAATGAAATTCTCTACAAAGTAGTTTAAACTTGTTAAATGAGTTGGGTAAAACGGGTTAAATTGTTTGAGTTTAAAATTGGGTATTTAGATTTTTACATTCTGTATATAACAATTCTAATTATAATTTTAAACAAATCTACAAAATGACAAATATATATTAAACGGGTTATTTGGATTATTCGGTACCCGAATAAACATGAATGCTACCCGTAAACCGATCTGGATTACTTATTCGAGTATCATTTAAACTGAATAAGAAAACTGAAACCGAATAAGCCGACTCATTTAACCCGATTAAGGTTCGGTTCGAGTGCTTTATTCGGATTCGGTTATTTTGCACACTTCTACCATCAAGTAGAGTATACAAAGACTTAACAATATTAACCAGCATCATCGTCATGTAAAAAATGGGTTTAAACAATAAACGAGCATCAACATCATGCGGAGGGTTAAAAGGTTTCTCTAGACTTCACCCTCTGTTCTCGAATCAATTTAGACAGAAAAAGTAAAGGAAAGTAGAGAAAGAGGAAGGAAACAAACAAAAAGTTATGTTCTTTTATCATTTTTAAGGAAGTAAGCAAAACAAGAAAATAAAAGTATGAAGAGTTTTCTCTCTAAAAGTTTCCTCCCAAATATGGAAAAAAAAATAAAAGAAAGAAAGTTTGATAATAATTTGTCTATGTAAATTATAAATAAACAAAAGGTTTTTATATTATTTCATCCATCTTCAAGGACGTAAACTTTCTTTCGTTCATCTTTATTTCCTTCTTTTCAAGAATACAAACATTATTTTCTCTTCTCTTTCATCTTTCTTTCCTCCATCTTTCTTTTTCTTATTTTCTTTTTTAATATGAGAACAGATTAAATTTGAATTCTACTTTCCTTGCTACTCAATCAGAGTCGACCTGTGTTTTTTTACAATTTTGCTCATATTAATTTCTTCCTCACACACACATATGTGTGTCTATATATATATATATATATATATATATATATATATATATATATATATATATATATATATATATATACACACACACACACATAGCGAACTATAATATATCTTGAGAAACGTGAAAAGCATTAGTGAATCATCAATTCACTGTATTTTTATATTTGCATTAGTTTTTTATTGTAAATAATTCATTATTTTAAAAATTACACATGTAATGTTACATAGACCCCACGTAAGTCGGGTTTGACATGTGGACATCATATGTGTGCTACATAAGTATAACAACTTATTATAACAACACCCTAAATTAATAAGATTTTTACCGGTTGAAGATTTTTTGTGCAATAAAAAATAATTGGAGGTCTTCATCGCAAAAATAATCCGATTAAAATTTTGTACGCAAATTTCCCTAACCATATATATATAGCATCTAACCAATATTCATATACCCACTTTATCGGATGGATATAAATACGGATAGACAAAATTAAATTAAACGGATATGGACGATGAAAAAATAAATAGACATGACATGCGTTGCCATTTCTACTTCCATCCCGGCAAGTTTCTTTCACTTTCTGTGTTTATAATGGGTCAGGCCCACGATCGACACAAGTGAATTTAATCCCAAAACAAGGTTCAGTTCATACGTATCCCAAACCCAAAACTTCAGACCTCTGATTTTCCCAGACGAGTTGGATTTTATAAAAAGGGAAACAAAACCATACTGAAAATATAGTTTGTTGGTGGTTCCAGATTTGGGGTTGAATGTTTGATGCATTGTGGCAATTTACATGAAGAGATCAAAATAAACTGTAAAAGGAGTGGACGGCAAGTCACAACCGGATCCATGAATCAATATGATTACGATATGATAAAATAGTACTTGCAAGGAGTATTGAGGTGTTCAACAGGATCATACCATACTGTATACCCTCGGTTTTGTTCTTGGGTTTACAGGTACCAAACTGAGTCAGTGGTAAGTGGTACTGTCAGCCGATGTATAGTCATGATTTGGATATATACATAAAATGTAGATAGAACTTCCACCATAAAGATTGGCAAGCATGGATGATCCTGGTGGTGTTATTCAGAGGTTAAGTCGGTTCATTTTGTTGAAGAGGCTACCCAAATGAAACATTTATAAAACCATTTAAGCACATAATCAAACTGATTTAATCGATTAAACAAAGAGCAGACAGTATGGCCTTGAGACAACTTGCTTTTATATGGGCTATTATGCATCATGCAAAGTGAATTCCATTAATTTGAAACCTCAACGGTTCATTAACACAAAACTCTAGCTATGGTCTGTAACTCGTCTATCTACCAACACTTGAGCAACAATCACATGTACCTTCAATGGCAACCAGTTTCAGACTGCATCCTTGCATGAATAGCTTTGTAGCATTGGAGGCTACAAAGAGGAAGGTTGGATTTGGAATCTCGATACTTGTATTCATTGGTACAAGATGGCCCAGCACATTTTTCCCTTGGTGGGGGATAACTACAATAACAATTAGCAAATCAGTCTTAACAAAATGAAACAATGAAAAAAATTTAGGCACCACTTGCACAGTTGTAGTTACCAGCTAGGTCTGGGGTCAAAAATACAAGGCAGGCCAATATCTTCTGCAAATGCAACAACAGTTCCAGTTGGGCCAGTAACCGTTCGAATAGTGCTGGGGGCAAGCATCTTTGCATTGGCGGCTTTTTCCTATGGATATGGCACATAGACAAGTATTAGATCAACCTTGACACTACCATATGGAAACACTAGTGAATCTGTCTGAATCACAAATCACACGTACCTGTGCTAACTCTTCCTGGCGCTTCTTCAATTTGTCTTCTCGTTTCTTCCTACTTGAATCTTGACCAAGTATCTTCCTAATTGCTTCAGCCTAAACAGTTTTCACCATGAATTGAATGTTGGAATTACAGAAAAATGAGGTAGGGAGACAAGACACATCAAACAATGTGTGTGTCTGTCTGTATTTAATAATAGTAAAAATAAATGTATTTCTCATAGATAAGCCAGACCTCAGATTCCCGAGCTGCTTTCTCATTCTGAATCCTGCGTCTCTCAGCAGCCTCAGCTTTCTTAAGTTGCTGCTCCACTTCAGTAAGTTTCTCTTTCTGCTCTGTATTTAAGACGATCAAGAAACAAATTAGAAATCCACTGTTCATGCATTTTTGCTGAACCATAACTTTGTAGACACTTACTTCGAGGGGGGGCTGGTGGTAATCCATTTGGAAACTCAATTTGAGTAGCAGCGGATGCAGAATCCCTGCCTGAAAGAAGAGCCCGTTGACGTGAAGTGAGAGTTGTTTCCCTCTTGTTTTCACTTGGTGAATCAGGAGAATCCTTTCTCGGTTTCTTTCCCTTGTTTCCTTCAGGCTCATGATCCGAGACCAGATCTTCGTCCTCATAGTCTGTGTCAACAGATACGCTATCTGATTTAGACTTCTTACCTGATCTTGGATCTTCTGAATTTTCGTACTTGCCGCCTTTAGAAACCCTAGAAAGACTCCGGTGTTTCTTACTCGAACCGTCATCAAAATCCCTACATGCAGCAGCAACCTTAACCGTTTTCAGCTTTTCCAGGTATCGTATCTCATCATCCTCTTCTTCATCGAAATCCCCATCCAACACGCGCTTCTTTGGTACCCTTTTGCTCTTTCGGACACGCTCCGATTTCTCCCCTTGCTTTCCTGCAGAATTTTTTTCTGTAATCTTTCCCATTGAAGAGTTCTCTCTCCCAAGACTAAAACCACCCCTCGAAAAATCCTTCCAGGGGACCCCTTGCAACCCAATCGTTTTACCTAGAAGAGGAGAATCGTCTTCATCGGAATTGTCCTGAAGTTTTACAATAAACTCATGAGTTAATAAAAATAAAAGAACATTAAATGACACTAATTATATTTTGAAAGAGTATATTCTTTTTCCATAAAGAAGTCCTTGTGCAAGCTAATCCTGAGTGTAATAATGGATTTCTGATAGCACTATATCGTACCAGTATTAATGTTTTATTGTGCAATTTAATATAATTCCAACAATATTAGATCTTTTTCCACAAAAATAAATGATTTCTTTTAATAAAATATTCTCAGTAGAGGTACACTAATCATCTGGAGAGTAGTTTGGTAAACAAACCAACAGTTACACTTAGAATCACACAAACATGATTACCAGGAAATATTTCTGGTAAATAGAACAATAGGTGAGCCACCGTTGTTAAGCTTAAGCATATACAATTATTCATGCTCAGTGTACATAGATTATAAAAGATTAGAAGTTAAAAAAGCACAAAGAGAAAATATAGCATGCCTGGAGGGTCATTTTTGGCCGAGGACGAGGGCCATCTGAATTCTTTGAAGACCCCACAGTTGCAAAACTGGACTTGGGTTGAATCGTCCGTGTTACACCACCTACCTTAAGCTTGACTTTTTTTAGTTTGTTTTCATTTCCACCTCCATCATCTAGCACTCTATGCTGCTTGTGGTTAAGGCCACTTTGCACCTCTTCATTTGCATCACCATTGCTATGTGAGGCATTATTAAATCTAGTGTCCTCAGTTTGAAGTCTCTTATGCAAGTATTCGCTTTCTGTTCTGGTAGCCATTGAAGCACATTGATTTAGGTTGAAAACTTTTCTCTTAGGATTAGCATCAACAGCATTCTCATCACTTGATATCTTGCCAGCATCATCTGAAGGTGGTGTTGATGATAGAGATAACGCCTGAACCTCTGGTTTGGGTCGTCTGGAGGTTTGTGTCCTCTTCCTTCTAATGGTATTCCCAATGACAATGCCTTCATATCGAAGACCACTAAACTCTTCCATTATGCTCAAGTTTTTAGCCAACAATCAGATCTTGCACAAAGTAACCACATGGAAGCCCACTAAGGCACTAACGCAACAAGTTAAAAAAGTGCTGCAAAGAATAATAAATGATAAACAAGCATCACAAGAACAAAATTGTAAAACATACAATTAGGAACTGATAAGAAAGATCATGCAACTGCTTTGAGGATTATTATCATGAAGAGCTGGCAAAAGTTTTTGCTATCTTGCATAATGACTTGCTTCAAACATGTAGAAGATAGATTGAAGTTTGTGTTCCAATGCTTACAATCCATCACATTACCTGAATATTAGAAATATGTTTGATTGTTAGTGTTAGGATAGTGACTTGAATTAGTTGAGTGTTCTTGTAATTTTCTGGTTTGGTTGAAAGGTTAGTTGGTTGTTAGACTTTTATAGGATTAGTATAAATAGGTCATACGGGTTAATGAGAACAACAACTCAAATTGTAGTCATTCAACCCAATTTGTTAGAGTGAAATTGAATACTTCTTTCTTGATTCAGAATTGTGGGTTTTCTGATTTTGTGAGTTCTTGATTTGTTCATAGCTTGTTTCTGAAATTCCCAACAGTGGTATCAGAGCTTTAGGTTGTGATTGTTGTTCTTTCTGAAATTTAAATTTAGCAATAGATTAGAAATCGTTCTGGCCAAAAAAATTAGAATTGGAAATTGTTTTCTGTGGAGTCCGTCTTGAACATTGCAACCAGATCTAGATCTTGCAATCGATCTTGTTCTTTCGAATTAGAATTCACAGTACCAATTGGAATTGTTTTTGGGGTCAGAAGTGAACTTGGGTGTACAATTGATTTCAAGAAATCAATTGGAATTGAAATCGCAGCTGGCATATTGGGTTTGGCGATCGTCGCATTGGAGACGCTTCTGGATTTTGACGTAAGATGTAATTGATGATCGATTGTGAAATTGGAAGTGTCGTTCTTGGCTGTTAGTATTAGCGCTTAGAATTTGTCATCAGAAGGTTCCTTTTTTGTGCAATCGATTTAGTGCAATCAATTTTGCAATTGTCTCTAGAAATGTGAAATTGTTAATTGATTTTGGTGATCGTGAGTGGGAAATTGATTTCCTGAAATCAATATTGACGTTCAATTAGAGAACACGTTGAATTTGTGTTTGGCTTTGAAGGCGTCAAGTTGAATTGGATTCAGCGATTAAGTCTGGGCAATTTTTTGGAATTAGCAGTCAGCGTTATGCAATCGTCCAGTGGTCTAATTGATTTCTGAAATTGAACTTGGCAATCGATTTGGTGTTCTTGAATTGGCAAACGCTTTTGCCAATCTTGAAGTCCTCTTGAATCAGGCAGTTGAAGTCGTCAATTGTAGTTTTCGGCGGTCGACTTTGTTGGGTTCTTTTTGGTGTTTGTGTTTCGGTTAAATTTTGGTATTCAAGAAAATCAAATTCTTGAACGTTGTCAGTTTGTGATTCATTTGAATTTTTGGGATTCAAGAAAATCGAAGTCTTGAACGTTTGCCACTGTTTTTGAAATATGAATTCGCAAGTAGTAAGAATTGATAAGTTTACTGGAAAGAATAGTTTCAGTTTGTGGAGGATCAAAATGCGTGCAATTCTCAAACAACGTGGAATTTGGGCTCCTCTTGCGGGTGTAAAACCGGTCTCGATGAACGATTCGGAGTTTGCACAACAAGATGAGAAGGCACATTCGGCGATCTTGCTATCTTTAGCCGACGAAGTTATTTACGAGGTTGCTGAAGAAGACACGGCCGAAAAGCTATGGATGAGATTGGAATCTCTATACATGACTAAGTCACTTACGAACATGTTGTTGTTGAAACAACGTTTGTTTTCTTTAAAGATGAAGGAAGGAGCGGCTTTGAAGGATCATCTTGATGAGTTGAATTCCATTTTGATGGATCTAAAGAATGTAGACGTTAGATTGATGATGAAGATGCGACACTCATCTTATTGGTTTCATTGCCTACTTCATATGAGAATTTCGTTAGTTCTTTTGTTGTTGGTCGGGATACAGTGTCTTTGGAAGACGTGAGGTCTAGTCTTCACACTCGTGAACTTCGTCACAAGGCGTCGGGGAATGATTCGGAAAGTAAACCTATTGGTTTGGTTGCAGTGGGCCGTGAAAAACGCAATGGTTGCTCGAATTGTGATGATAGCAAGCGTAGAGAGAAAAGTGTGAATCCGAGAGAGATTTGCAACTATTGCAAGGAGGTTGGCCATTAGAAGAAAGATTGTCCGAGGTTGAAGACAAAGGCTTCGGTTGCGAGAGATGATCCGATATCGGTTTTGGAGGATGATTTGGTGATGTAAATTGGTTTGAGTGTGCAGCTGTCGGTTTGTGGTTTTAGTTTGGTTTTGGGTGGAAATTTCTCTTTTGTCGTTTGGTTGTCCATTTGTTTCCGGCCGGATTAGTGTGGGGCATTTTGGGAGGAATTACACAATTTGTTTTTGTTGCGACATTGGGTAACCGGTTGATTTTGGATTGGTTTTTGTTCTCCGGTTTATTGTTTTTGGTGCACATTGGTGTTTGAGTCGCATATGTGGTTTTTTGGTCTTCGTCGTTTTCGGATTGAAGACTTTGGATTTAAATATGAATTTGGTAGTGTGTTTAATGGAGTAAAACAAATTAGTTTTTGGGATTTGTTTTGATTTGTTTTGTTTTTGAAAAGGTGGAGATTTGTTAGGATAGTGACTTGAATTAGTTGAGTGTTCTTGTAATTTTCTGGTTTGGTTAAAAGGTTAGTTGGTTTTAGACTTTTATAGGATTAGTATAAATAGGTCATATGGGTTAATGAGAACAACAACTCAAATTGTAGTCATTCAACCCAATTTGTAAGAGTGAAATTGAAAACTTCTTTCTTGATTCAGAATTGTGGGTTTTCTGATTTTGTGAGTTCTTGATTTGTTCATAGCTTGTTTCTGAAATTCTCAACAGTTAGTTTAGACTTTAGAACTAAATGTCCATTTATTTCCCATGCTCCTTATCATTACTTCCCTCAAGATGTGTGCATCAACATTTCTATTTTCTGTAACAAGAATGTTGCAACTACACACCATTTGTAAGGCCTCGTTGGAGAACAATGACATGATGTAAATAATATTATACACACAACCAAGAGAACAACACACATGCATATAGATCGATAACGTTTTAATAAAACTCTTTTCGAACTATCATATACCTATACCATGCAAACCTTTAAAATATGCGAATAACTTGTGTGTAATCGACATTCGAGATAAATTTGGATACAACTAGTTGTATGGAGTTATTTTGTCTGCTTACAGTTCTCATAAGAGTAGACCTGACAATACGTGTAATCGTGTCGTGTCAGACACGAATTTTATACGACACGAATTTGTAATACATGAACACGACACGAATTATAAAATGTGTCTAGATATGAAACACGAACACGACACGCAAAAATTTCGTGTGACACGTGACACGACACGCATAAAACATGTGTCACACGACAACACGATTTATACACGAATTTAATCCAAAACATATATAATTATAAATTCAAAACATGATAATCCAGTATCCAACAACACATCAAAAGTATACATAAAGACACTATTAATGGTTGTAACTAAAGCCGAACTTTTGACCAAACTAGATTCCTTGTTGATATTCAAGTTGACAATTTCATTTATCACATCATCAATGTGAGAGACAAACACAAACTTTTTCAAATATTTCAAATTAAGTAGATTAAATTTTTTTAGAAATCTTGAAACCCTAGTTTATACTTGTCTTATACGTGTCTTATGCGTGTCATCGTATAACACGATATTTATATGTGTCTTACACGTGTTTATACAGGTAAATTCGTGTGTTACCTGTATAAGACACGAAACACGAATTTTACACGAAACACGAATTTGCAAAACCCATACACGGAAAACTCGTGTCGTGTCTGTCGTGTACCAAATTGCCAGGTCTACATAAGAGCTAACCGTTAGAGTAATTATTTCAAAGGTAAATCATAAATAAAATACACGTCTACCACAAAAGAATTAAGTAATTTAAGATTTGGTATCTATCTATAGTCAGTTTGATTTAACCTAAGATCTTATCAAGGACGTTAATAGTCATATATTAAGTAACCAAAATTAAGTCACAATCACAGCCTACAAGGTAACTCGACAGAATTGTAGAAGTGCAGCGCACTATACCAAGTTACTGAACGCTGGTCCGCCACCATGACAAAAGGCAAACAACTGACCGCATCAGCCTAAACAGCATTGTTCAACATAACCAAGTCTTACCAGCTAAGAAGATACGAGAGCCTGAAAACCAATAAACAAATCCCCTAGTTCCTAAAAGGAATAAGTAGCCTGCAGCAGCTACACGCCTAGTCGCCTACCAGGCTGGCTAACACTTGATTCAGCAGTTTTAAAAATAAACTTTGATTGCAAGTATAGTACCAACCTTATGCTCTTTGTTGTACTTGCTATAAGTTGAATGCAGTTAGCAAATCGTCCATGGAAAGATGGATATTCATTGATAACAATTTTGAAATTTAACAAATACCCCGTCCGACATCCAAAGCCAATGG
Organism: Centrapalus pauciflorus; assembly: GCA_020465985.1. NCBI lineage: Eukaryota > Viridiplantae > Streptophyta > Magnoliopsida > Asterales > Asteraceae > Centrapalus > Centrapalus pauciflorus. The sequence goes on along the minus strand of JAANYP010005788.1, from coordinate 155,726 downwards.
GTTGGTTCTTAATTAGGAACAGAGTGAGCAATGTAGTGCATACAATAGGTAAAAAGATCAAACCAACTGTGAATTAAAGAATCAAACTAATACCAACTAATCAGTTCCATGTAACAAAATCAATTAGACAAAATCCCGCGAACACCAAATCACGAAAACTAAAAAGCAATCAACAACAGTGGAATAAGATGAATTCCAGAAACACATAGATCACACATTACAAACACAACAAAAATGAGAAGATTGAGCGGATAGTCATGCACATTAAAAGCCTATCAAAACAACAATTAACTACAACAAACACAAACAATAGCCGGAATTATTAAAGAAATTACCTAGACCAAAGTTAAGATAACAGCGACCGCCGCAAAAAGAAAAATTAAAAAAAAAATCGAAACCCTTGTGAGAGAGAGAATAGAGAGAGAGAGAGATAGAAAGGGATATTGCAGAAAACGATACGGCAGGAGGTACAATAAAACGGATAGTTTGATGGGATGCATATAAACGGGGAGGGGGAGAAGATGGGGAGGGGGAGGGAGAGGGGTTATTAGGCGCTGTTTGGTTTACGGAATGTTTGAATGGAATCTATCAAAGGAATGGAATTTTGGGAGGAATGGAATCTGTCGGCTGTCATTTGTTTGGTTGTCAGGAAATCCATTCCTTTTTGTATATCTATCAAAGGAATTGGAAAATAATTACGATACACAACCAAAAAACCATTATTATTAATTTTTATAGTAATTTTTTTCTTAAATTATAAAATATTTTTATGTCATTTATATCATTTACTAGATAACTTTTATTTCATTCACAAGTAGCAAAAACAAATCAAATAGCAATGGGTGAAATCGACACTGTGGGAGGAGTGTGTGAAATCACAGGGTTCTGTGTGTGTCAAACACAGGGGTTAGATACATAGATGGAGAGAAATTAAAAGTGTGTGTGTATGTCAAACGCAGTGGTGTGTGTGTGTGTGAGTGTCAAATGCAGTGTGTGCCAAACGCAGTGGTGTGTGTGTGTGCTGGAAATCGATTATGTCTTTTGTGTGTGAAACCGATTTGTGGGTGTGTGTGTGTGTGCAAGAAATCGAGAGAGAAGGTGGGAGGGAGAATCGGTACTGCAGGTGAAATCGAGTGTGGGTGTGTGTGAAATCAACTGTGTGTGTAAGACGAACGCAGTGTGTGTGAAATCGGCTGCAGAAATCGATTGAGGGAGAGACGAACATTGCGTGTATGTGTGTGTGTGAAATCGAGAGAGGGGAAGGGAGGGAGAGAGAGAAAGACGAACCTGCAACAATGGAGGAGATGCTTGGAATAGATGGAGGCTGTCACTTTTTCTAGGGTTAAAAAGATATCAGATATATTTAGGGTTTGAGTATTTTGGGGGTGGAGGGGCAATGGTAATGGTATGGTGAGTATAGTGGTAAAGAGAGAGGGGGGAAGACCACTCGTAATCTTCTCCATTTTTTTGATTTCTTATCACACACAAACGAGAGAGACCCTGTGAGCGATTTTGCTTGTTGGGTTTGACCCGAATCCAGGACCCGTTTATCACCTAAACCCACCCGTATTCTCTCTCTCTTCCCTCCTTCCAGTCTCCCTCTTCTCCTCGCTCCTTCTCTCTCCCATTCTAAACAACGGTCTTTTTGAAAGAGTGAAGGTATATGCGTACAATAATACCCTACGCACCGCCAGCTGATGCTACCACGTCCACGCCCATCTCACTTGCTTCATGGGCAGACCAAATGTTTTGGGTAGGTGTCACTCGACACTGATAAATTTTCAAAATACTGAGTTGCATATGTATCAAAAATCTGAGTGACACCTAAGGGGGCGTTTGGTTCGTTGGAATCTGGCGGAAAATAAATGAATTTTCCATTCTGATGGATTTTTTGGTAGTCCAAATGAATGGAATGACCATTCCACAATTTAAAAAAAATTCATCCTTTTGAAGGAATGACCATTTCATATCAAAATGCAATGATTTTAAATTTCATTCAAGCTTTCCTAATACCAACCTAGCAGCCACAAACAAAAAAATCCCTTCATCCTCTGCCGCCGTTCGGCTCCATCTCCGGCTTTCTGCTTGCCGCCGTTCTTCTCCGTCTGCGGCTAGGGTTCTGCCGTCGTTCTTTTCCATCTACGTCGTTCTGCTCCATCTCTCCTCCAAAGGTTGCTCCTTCAATAAATTTTGTCGCTGATTTTAAAGTTGTTTAGTTACTTATCTCTCCATGTGTACTCAAGTGGTTACTTATCTCTCCATTTGTGCTCCTTCAAAAAATTTTGTTACTTATCTCTCCATTTGTGCTCAAGTTGTTAGATCTGTGCTCAATAAATTTTGCTACTGATTTTCAACTTGTTTGGTTTTTTGCTACTGATTTTTGCTCAGTATTTGTTAATCAAAATTTTTGCTCAAGTGTTTAGTGTCACTTATTGCTACTGTGTGTATGTATATGTGTTTGTGCTCAAGATTTTTTTGCTCAAGTGTATGTGGTCAATATTTTTTGCTCAAGTGTTTTAATTAAAATTTTGCTCAAGTTATGACTAGTGTCTCCCTTTACCCAAGTAGAATTCTAGTCAATTGAAATAATGAACATGGTCTCATATTTGATGTTGATCTTTTAAAAAATGTATTCACCTCAATAAACCTCTTCTGTTTTCAATTTATTCATGGTTTTATTGTAAATGGTGTTTACATCCACCTAAACGTCCTGCCACATCTGCTCATCACATTCAATAAAAAATTCATTTTGACAGATTTATCAACCAAACTGAAAGCAGTTAAGGAATTGAATCTGAAATTCATTCCTTACCTGCTAACCAAACAAACTATAGTATTTGGATTCAGACAGATTTCATTCCTTTGACAAATTACATTCCATTCCGTAAGATTCCAGCGAACCAAACGCTCCCTAAGAATTTTTTTGGGTGACACCTAGTGTTTTGTGGTAGGAGTCACTCGACACCGATAAAATTTCAAAACAACGAGTTGCATATGTATCAAAAAAATGAGTGACACCTAAGAATTTTTTGGGTGACGCCTACAAAAAATTTATACAATTATAATATACATATCTTATTTATATTTTTTGTTTTTATTACTTAAATTTATAATAACACTGAGTATTAATTAAAAAAATTTAGAAAAACCCAACAACAAAAAAAAATAATAAGTAATTTAGTTAGCCCAGAACTTAACTCCCAAAGCTGAAGGCCCAAACCTGTTACCGAGTGAAAACCCTAATATTTTTTATTATATTATATATCTGTCTTTTTAAATATACATGGATGGTAATTATTTTTTTAAAATTTTTTATTTCTAAATTTGTGTGTGTGTCTATGAAAAGGATAACAAAATCATAAAAATATGATTTATTAAAAGAGCGTAACGTGACAATCTTTGTTCTATTTTATTTATATATGACAATTCATCTTATAGTTTATATTTTTAATTAACATATTTGATGCATACTACTTATATTATTACAACAAAAAAAACGCGATATGACATGTTTTTTATTAATATTGTTTTTTCTTTTCAATTATAATTTTTTTATTTTAATATATTATAATATATCTATATATTTTTTATTGATATAATAAGAGTTTTTACTTTATAATTTTTATTTAAAGTTTATGGATAAATTATATAATTCAAATTTTTTTAAGTTATATTTTATATTAGCTAAAATGAACATACGTTAAATAGATAATGATGACAAATAATACTATTGGATAATTCCAAATAATAGATATAGTTAATTATTTATTAAATATTTTTATCTTATTTATAAACTAATAAAGTGTATATATATTTTCTAGATATTATTCAATAATATTGTAATTTTCTCATTTGAAATATAATCTTAATCATTTTAACATTTTATTTGAAGTTTATAGATAAATTATATAAATTAAGTATTAGTTAAAATTTGACATATGTTGAATAGATTATGATGACAAATAATATTATTGGATAATACCAAAGAGTATGTATAGTTAATTATTTATTTTTATTTTATTTATAAAATAATAAAGTGTGTATATCTCTTCTGGATGTTATTTGATATTCAATAATATTGTATTTTTTTCATTTGAAATATAATCTTAATTATTTTAACATTTCATTTGAAGTTTATAGTTAACTTATATAATTAAAGATTTTTTCAGAGTTTAGATTTAGATTTGATAATAATTAACAAAGTCAAAAAATAATGATGGTAAATAACATTATTAGATAATGTCAAATTGGATAAAATTAATTATTTGCACTCTACTGACTTGCGTTTATTTTGATGCACATTGTTGCTTGCTTATGTGTTATTACATGGTTTGTTTTCTTTATTGTGCATCAACGTGATGAGCTTTTGAGTTATAATTGGTAAATTGATACTACCGATGCTATATAATCTGGAATTGGTCCCTCTAAGGTCCCGAAGGGCATGTGTAGCATCCTCGATGATAAATTTCCGCATCAATTGAATGTATATGTTCTGTGCAATGGTACGGTGGAGCTTCGTGCTCATATGTGTAACGTGTTTCCATACTTTGTGTACGAAGAGGGGTGCACGACGTTTGTCGCTAGTGTGACTCATTTTATGCTACATAAAGATTTGTAGAATATGACAATCATCAAGCGTCTACTTATCCCTTAGTTGTTGACATTTTTCAAGAAAACGTAAATCCGCTGTTGGACCTTCTACCTAGGTCAAAACTTGAAAAGCTGAGGATCTCTGTAACACCCCGACTCCCGAGCAGGTACGTGTAATTATCTTATTGACCAATTATTTTATTGAGTATTGCGTTGGTCCAATTGCGTCCCGTATAGTGGATTATACGTGTCGGGACGGGAATTACGTGGATTCGGGACATAATTTTAGTGGATAAATTATAAATACGGATTCACGGGATTAAATGGGATTTATTGATATAAATAGTGGATTTTTTATATTGGGATCGGGTATCGGTGTCGAACCCGCGATATAACGGGATCCGTTTAGTTACGTATATGTGTGTGACGTGTTTTCTTATCTTCTTTTGTGCAAATTGAAGAAGAAAAGTGTGTGTGTGTGAACCTTGCTGCTGTTGGAGCTCAGTTTGAAGCCAATTCAAGTGTTGAAAATCAGATTGAAATCTTCTTGAGGTGTTCTTGAAGTGTCAAGGTAAGAGTTCCTTGATTTGGGTTTGATTTCTATGTGATAACCATGGATATATGTTGGGAATTGTTGTGGAATCAAGTCAGTAGTGTTTTAGTATCATTTATGTGTAAATTAGCTGCTGGAATCGAAGTTTAGGGGTGAAATAACCCCTGGGCAGAACTGAAACAGCGAACAGGGGACCTGTTCTGCATCGTGAGCGCGGCCGCGATGTTCTTGCCGAGCGCGGGCCGCGATCCGGCTTCTGCGGGTTTGGGTCGGTTTGGGCTTTGGGGGTCCGTTGGGCTGTTTTGTGGGGTTCATTTGGGTATATTAACAGTTATGGGATAATTGAGATTAATCTGGGAGAATTAATTTGTGTACAGGGATTATTGGAGATTGTCGCGGGCTGAGTCCGGATCAGACAGTTAGGAAAATTGTACGGGTGATCCAGGTGAGTACGCGAGACTTTTTCCAAAGACTAGTCGCTGTCTTTCGAGTCTTTTGTGTTAATATTTCATATGTGATTATATGAATTGTTTGGGCACTGCGAGTTGCCCCTCAGGTATGATCTTTCCTTCCTTATATGTGTTATATGTTTGAGATCCATTACTATATATTGCGATGAGTATCGTGGGAGCTGTGTAGCTCTGTTTAACCCTGTGTAGGGTTCCCATATATATATATGCGGTCGTTGTTCCTGTTAGCCTCCACTGGCGTGGTTTGGCTCCAGGGGGAGGGATTCCCCAATTGAGATGAGTATCTCTTTCTGTAATTGGATCTCTAGGGTCTCTGATTAGAGACTTGTTGGCATGTGCCATGCCGTATAGTGTAGGCCATGTGATATGCGATATGTGATTATGTGAATTGTGCAGTGTCTAACCCTTGTGTACTCACGAGCTGCGAAGCTTACGTATTCGAGTCTGATGTGTGTATCAGGGGAACCGAAGATAGGGCCGCCAGCTCCTGAGCGAAGATAGGAGCTTGACTTGCTGCGATCGAGGGATTCTACTTTTGTTATCAGTATGTGACTACTCTGTTGGGAAAACTTTGGGACAAATGATACTGGGTTGTATGTGAATATTTGGGTCCGGGTCGGGTTTTGTATGTGGGTTGACTTCTAGACATTGTGTCTAATGTGTATAAAAATGTTTTAATTAATCAGTGTTTGTGTAAACCATTGACATGTGTGATGGATTTTATATGCGTTTATGCCACCTGTGTATTGTAAATGACGTGACTTTTAGTTGGGATTAGAGGGTGTTACAATCTCTACTACTCAATTTGATAACAAAATAATGTAGATTGCAATGACATCACTCGGGTGGGTTGTAATAGATTTTGAGAATGTAGATTTAGAATGGAACCATGCAGTACTGTAGTGTGTCATACTTTAATTTAATTTTTGCATTTCCAATTTCATGTAATGTAGTAAACATTTAAGATCAATGTTTGATTATGAGTTGTATGTTTAATCCTTGGTGACATGTTCATGGTTATTGTGACAGGTGTCACAGTGTTCGATAGTGGTGGCTAGTGGTAGTGACATGTGTTTGTCGGTGTTCGATGATGTTGGTAGATGGTGGTTTCTCTGTAACAACCAAGAACGATTAAGAACATGTTAAATATCTTGAATATGTTTTTAAATATATTCATAAATCTATACTATATATAATAAGAAAACCACTTGGAGTTTCTGGACCATTGGATGGAAATAAATCAATGGTCCAGATTAATGACAACTCATAATTATTTATGAAATGTCTCTTATACCCTTAACTAAAATAAATAATTACACCTATGCCATATATTAATTTTTAGAAGTTACCAAATTCAACTCATAATTATTTATGAAGTTACCAAATTCAACTCATTACCTATATATGGATTATTAGGGTTATATTTTTGTCTCCAATGGGTCAAATGAGTATATTATAAAAAATTAAATTACAATTTAAACTGGTTGAAAGTCACATAAAGTGTGTTCAAGTGCGTATAATATAATTTGCCAATTATAGATATGGATATTTTATGATGTTCAAGTCCTATCTGTATTAGTGACAATTAGTGCCACAAAAATATCAAATTGACACATGACGTAAAATTAGTGACAATTAGTGCCACAAAAATATCAAAATGATAAAAACAAACATTGTAAAATATAATTTTACAAGTAGGGTCTATCCGAAAAAAATTATTGTAATATTAATTAAGTAACTTAATTTAATTTACCTACGTGTCCGTGGGTCATAATCTAGTAATTAAGTAAAAACAACTTAACTAATAAATGTGAATAAATTTGATTAAAAATGATAATAAATAAACAAATTGATTAAACCTTTAATTTTTAGTTGTTAATAATAATAACAAGTGTTAATTGCATTGATGAGCCTTTAATATAGAGTTAATTACATAGACGGTTCTTTGACCTTAAAAAGAATAAATTGCCTTGACTTGATGTCATTAAACATTTATACATTATTCACTAATAAAATCACTATTCATAAGTGGGTTTTGCTATTTTGTCCTTCTCACATCAACAAAGAAAAATAATTTATAAATGGGCTTTGCTAACATGTGCTAGAGATAGAATTTTAAGTATTAATTATATTTTATTGTGCTAAAATGCACTAGAAGAAGTTTTTATAACACACTATTTAGTGATGGAGTTTGCTAACGTGTGCTTATACATATTTTATTATTATTTATGTGACTTCTATAATGAGAATGTTTACATGTTCAAATTTTTTTTTTTAATTTATGAGCTTTGCTAACATGTGCTAGAGATAGAATTTTAAATATTAATTATATTTTATTGTGCTAAAATGTACTAGAAGAAGTTTTTATAAAACACTATTTAGTGATGGAGTTTGCTAAAGTGTGCCTATACATATTTTATTATTATTTATATGTGACTTCTATAATGAAAATGTTTACCTGTTCAAATTTTTTTTTAATTTAAAATTTAATATATTTAAATATTAATTAATTCTTAGACATTTTGAAAATAAGATTTATTTTGGTTATGATAATTTTTGGTTTATAATAATTTTAGTGTTTTACAATGTCTTATTTCGGTATCTTTGTGATTAATTAAACAATCAATTTTATTTTATATTCAGTTTAACATAATGTTTGATTAATTCTAATTAGTTTGTAATGTTTAGTTTATTAAATATTTTTTATATTAACAACATTATTATTTCAAATATTGACCACACCAATAAAAAAGTTTTTTAAAATATTTTGTTTTACTATATTATTAGTTTATCGTCATTTTTGGTTATATATCATAACTTTTGTTTATTGTAATAACTACGATAGATGATAAATGTGTGTTTTGTATATTATTAGTTTATCGTCATTTTTGGTTATATATCATAACTTTTGTTTATTGTAATAACTACGATAGATGATAAATGTGTGTTTTGGTTATATATCATAACTTTTGTTTATTGTAATAACTACGATATGTGATAAATGTGTGTTTTTCTCCAACCTATTCAATTAATTTAATTTATTTTTTAATTTTAATTAGTATAATTTTAATAGATCTTTTTATTTTGGGTTATATGCCAAAAATAGCAACAACTTTTTGTAGTTTTACCGTTTATACCAACATTATTTATTTTTTATCATTAATAACAACAACTTTTGTATTTTTTACCGATTATACCAACTTTTGACCTGGAAACCTGCTATAGCAGGTTACCTTCAATTAATACCAACAACTTTTATCTTTTTTACCAATAATAGCAACTACGTTTTATATTTTTAACAATAATAGCAACGACTTTTAAGTTTTTACCAATAATAAAAACTTATCAAATTAAATTTTCTTAATCTTTAACTAATCATTACTTTAAAGAAACTAGATTTATGAAAATCGAAATACAATCAATTAAGTTCATAATCCATTTTTTTTTGTTTAAATTTTGTTAGAAATAAATCAAATGCAATGTGTGCCTATAAAAGAGATAAAAAAAATATGTTTTCTATAGACATTAAAAGTGAAGATTATGTTGATGTGTCATATTTTCATGCATAGCCGGGTTTTATAGGTATGATACGGTCGACCATTTAAGTGTAATACGACAACGTAAAACTCAAATTATTTGTATAATATGTCATAGAAATATAATGAACACATTATGCTACATTTGTATTCTTTTTTGGATAGTTAGTTCTTTATTTATTTGATAAATAAAATGATAATATTAAAAATTTGCATCCGTTTATTTTATAAATAATTATATACGATTTAATAATCCAATTAATCTAATATGAGTACAAGAGCCTTAAGCTTCCAACCAAATATAAGTAATTGAAACTCATGAATTCTTGCAAGTTTTGTTGGGAGAAGCTCAAGGATTTGGTCCAACCAATTTAACAAACTCAAGGTATAATTTTTCATGCTTTAATAAGTGAATGGAAGTTTCATCATCTTCCTCACCTTCTTATGTTGCTATTCATATCATGAAATTATGCAAGAACTAAATAAGTGTGTTTACAAATGCCAAAGAATAGATAGTAATCTATATAGAGGGATTATGGATAATAAAAATACAAGAAATCTACTAAAACTTGGGTTTGGAAATCTTTGAATCAATCAAAGAATGTAGTTAGTCAATTAGTTGATTTCTTGAAGGATTGAGGCTGGCCAATCTGAAACCGAAAAAACTAAAAAATCGGAATCAAAAAACCAAACCGTTTGGATTTTGAATTTTCAAAAACCAAAAATTTCAGTTTGGTTTCGGTTTGGAGGTCAAAATTAACTGGAAAAAACCAAGCCGAACTGAATAGCAACATGTATGTATATGTGTGTGTGTGTGTGTGTGTATATCTGTGTGTGTGTGTTTTGGTTCGAAAGAATTGAAATTGAAAACCATGACAAAGAAAAACCGAAACCAAACTGAAACCGAAATAAAAACCAAATCGTTTAAAATCCAAACCGAACGGTTTCTTGAATATATAAACCGATGTTTCGGTTTAGTTTTTTATTTTTTTTTTCCAAAAACCGATCCATGCTCACCCCTAATCAAACTAATCTTCATTTTTTAATTTCTATAGAAAACATATTTTTTATATTTTTATAGACACACATTACTTTTGATTTATATCTAACAAAATTTAAACAAAAAAAATTGGATTATGAACTTATTTGATTGTATTTCGATTTTCATAAATTTATTTTCTTTAAAGTAATGATTAGTTAAAGATAAAGAAAAATTTAATTTGATATGTTTTTATTATTGGTAAAAAGTTAAAAGTCGTTGCTATTATTGGTAAAAATATAAAACGTTGTTGCTATTATTGGTAAAAATATAAAAGTTGTTGGTATTAATTGATGGTAACCTGCTATAGCAGGTTTCCAGGTTAAAAGTTGGTATAATCGGTAAAAAATACAAAAGTTGTTGCTATTAATGATAAAAAATAAATAATGTTGGTATAAACGATAAAACTACAAAAAGTTATTGCTATTTTTGGCATATAACCCTTTTATTTTTTATGTTAATTTTTATTACTAAATTTTTTATAAATAAAGTATGAGCTAATCGTTTAAACTGTATCTGTTAAAGTACGAAAAATACATAGATATACATCCGTCGCAACGCACGGACACCACATAACTTGTTTCTAACAATTTTTAGTAAGAAGTGTATTTTCAACTTTTTGGTTATCGGAAAAAACCAAAGATGCAATTTATGGTAGTCAAAGGACCGTATATGCAATTAAATCAAATATTTATAACGATCGGCTAAAAAAAAATCTCATCCCGACCTTTGCCACCGACCCTAGGTTTGTCTACCGGCGAAAATCGCACCGATATAAAGCTATTTGATTTTGACACGCCTGTTTTCTTTTCAAGAAAAACCCTTTCATAAAACCAGCAGAGCGAGGGTTTAGTGGCAACGTTTTATTTTTGGTTGTTGATTGTTAATTCGATAGAACAGCCTAGGGTTTCAATGTCCAAGAGAAAGTTTGGATTCGAAGGTTTTGGTATAAACAAACAATCCACGTATAGCTTCGAGCGACCTCTGGCGCCCCAGCGACTCTTCGTTCCTCCCTCATCTCGTGGTGGTGGCCATGATCACTACGAAGACACCGATCTCGACAATATCGAGTATGAAGATCCAAGCCACAACGCGGCCAATAACGACGAACTGGGCGGCGGAGCAGATGACGGTGAGATTGATCCGCTTGATGCATTTATGGAAGGGATTCATGAGGAGATGAGGGCGCCGCCGCCTCTCAAGGCCAAGGAAAAGGTGGATAAGTACAGGGACGTTGACGAGGATGATCCAATGGAGAGTTTTTTGAAAGCGAAGAAGGATGTGGGTTTGACCTTGGCGTCTGATGCCCTTCACGCTGGTTATAATTCCGACGAGGAGGTGTATGCTGCCGCCAAGGCCGTTGATGCTGGAATGCTAGAATATGATTCGGATGATAATCCTGTAGTTATTGATAAGAAGAGGATTGAGCCTATCGCTGCTCTGGATCATAGTTTGGTTGATTACGAACCGTTTAACAAAGATTTCTACGAAGAAAAACCATCCATATCAAGTATATGTCTAGACAGTTCTCTTACTCTGTTTTTTTTTTTTTCTTAAAATTTTTAATGCGTCTATTATCTAAGTGCGTGTGTCTTACATGTTATGTGTATGTATTATTAAAGCAAATGGCCGGCTTGCTTTTTTTCATGAACTTCTAAGTATTACAAGAGCAGGCAATTATAGAAACGTGGAATGATCCAACCATATGAAGACAGTGGTGATTACAATTTAGAGAAAACTCTCAGCCAACATGATATTCTAGTCATTAATTCAGTCTTCAGTAATAAGGAATTGGTATTACAATTTATAAATAGATGATGAAAACCCTAATGCAGACTAGGAAATAATTCAAATAAAAATCCAAGAACCCAAACTTATTAAAAAGGTGTAATATTGAAAAAAATGATCCAACTGGTTGCTGTAGGATAACATGACCCCAATAGCATTTATAAAGCAGTGAACCCCAACAAAATCAGCTAAATTATTCCATACATATTCACTGAATATAAACCAGCAATTTAGTAATTTTGCAGAAATTTGTAGTCGTCACCTTGCATGTTTTAACCTAGATCAGTCTATGGGTCATTGGGTCATTTTTAAGATATCATGATACAACCTCCTCGTTAACATATCTGACTCGCTACCAATTTAAGTCACGAGAAGTGTACATTTCCCCACTTCTTTATGGGTATTTTACTGAAAAGAAAATGCAGAGTACTTACTCTTGATGTGAGGGCGTTAATGCTACTTTCATTCTGATCTAACAGAAGAGAAGCAATAGGTCATAGTACTTGCCTAAACAACCTACAAACGATGTGGAAGTAGTGACAAGATTCCACGTTGCTATTAGCTTCACTTATACTTTACCATATCAGTTTTCTTGTTTGGTCAATGTTTTATCTCAGGATTGATCTTATTATTATGTTCCTGTTTTTGTTTATGGTTCTCGTTCATGCCAGGTATGAGTGAGCAGGATGTTGCAGAGTATCAGAAGAGTTTGGCCATCCGTGTTTCAGGGTTTGATGTTCCAAGGCCAATCAAGACATTCACAGAAACTGGATTTGCTATAGAGCTAATGAAAGCTATTACAAAACAAGGTTATGAAAAGCCTACTCCAATACAGTGCCAGTCCTTGCCAATTGTGCTGTCTGGGAGAGATATCATTGGCATTGCAAAAACTGGTTCGGGGAAGACTGCATCGTTTGTGCTTCCCATGATTGTACATATTATGGATCAACCTGAACTGGCTAAAGAACAGGGCCCCATCGGAGTAGTTTGTGCACCTACCAGAGAACTGGCACATCAAATATACTTGGAGGCCAAGAAATTTGCAAAAGTATATGGTATTCGTGTGTGTGCAGTTTATGGTGGAATGTCAAAACTTGAGCAATTTAAAGAACTGAAGTCAGGCTGTGAGATAGTTGTTGCAACCCCTGGGAGATTGATAGACATGCTGAAGATGAAGGCACTCACGATGTCAAGAGCTACATACTTGGTTCTTGATGAGGCTGATAGGATGTTTGATCTTGGATTTGAACCGCAGATAAGATCCATTGTAGGTCAGATAAGGCCAGATCGCCAGACATTGCTCTTTTCAGCAACAATGCCCCGCAAAATTGAGAAGCTTGCCAGGGAGATACTGACCGATCCAGTGAGAGTTACTGTTGGGGAGATTGGAATGGCTAATGAGGATATTACCCAAGAAGTTCAAGTACTTTCTTCAGATACAGAGAAGTTGCACTGGCTGCTTGAAAAACTGCCAGCACTGATCGATAATGGTGACGTACTGGTTTTTGCTTCAAAAAAGGCAACAGTGGATGAGATAGAAAGCCAGCTATCCCAAAAGGGGTTTAAGGTTGCCGCTCTTCACGGTGACAAAGATCAATCATCTCGTATGGATATATTGCAAAAGTTCAAAGCTGGAATACACCATGTCCTTGTTGCAACTGATGTTGCTGCTCGTGGTCTTGACATCAAGTCAATTAAGTCGGTGGTTAACTATGATATAGCTAAAGACATGGACATGCATGTGCATCGAATTGGGAGAACAGGCCGTGCTGGTGATAAAGATGGGACTGCTTATACTCTTATCACACATAAGGAGGCTCGTTTTGCTGGCGAGTTGGTTAACAGTTTGATTGCAGCTGGTCAAAATGTGTCCATGGAACTTATGGACCTTGCAATGAAGGTAACTTTTATCTGGGTGTCATCATACAACATAAATGCTTTTCTTTTTTCCTTGGTTTCTTAATGTTGTAAGAAGGAAGCATGTGCTTTACAATATTCTTGTTATGTTGTTGGAAATACAAATGTATGGAAAAGGACATGCCTAGTTGATTTTATAATGCCTGCTCTAGGATGTGCGTCGTGCCATGTTGTAGGAACTCGAAACCTCTATATTTTTGCTTACCAATCTAGTATCTTTGTCAGTCAGCCTGCTGCCCTAAGTAACCACCCTTACTGATTTCACAATCCACATATTACACAACTATGTAGGGAAGGATTTTTTTTTGGGTAAAGAGGATTCATCACCGGTAAAATTTATAAATGCAAGATACGTTTACAAGGATCCTTTGAGAAGGCAAAGGAAAAGAAAACATAACCGGAAAGGAACAAAAAGGCAACCGGAACAAATCGAGAGCTAACAACACCAAGGGGCCCCTGTGTAGGGAAGCATCCGAGATTTATCTCTTGAAGTCCATCTATTTTTATGTGCATCTAGGTCCTAAGATGTTGGCTGTGTAGCATTTGGATTCACCGCATTTGTCTTATTTGTAGTTTTTCAATTTTTCTCTAATTCCTTAGCTTAAACCTTCAGCAGCTTGTTTTGTTGAACTAGAGAATCTAGACTGCTGTAAAAAGAGAATGGTATTTTGTATTTCCCATAATTCTTGTCAAAGGTAGTTAAAGGCGAAAAGTGCACCTGAGGCGACTGACCCTAACTAGAGACTAAGGCGAGAGGCGCAAAAAGGCGAGGGCCCGAGCTAAGCATCATTTTTAATTTTTCAATCAATTATATATATGACATTTTTTAACATAAAACATAAAATCAAATGATAATTTGAATAGATGTAAGCATAAATACACAAACTCGCAAAGTAGAATATGAAATCTTGAATGCATAATAGTAAATAGTGTATTACGTTAGTTAATACTAATAGGCTACGACAGGCTGACAACATCTCTTGTCACTAATTAGATGATAAAAAAAACAAAAAATAACTAGTCACGTTATGATATTAAGGTATTCTGAATTTCAAAAAACATACATTGTAATAACTTTAGATGATGATCGTTGTCGAAGAAGATAATATTTGTTGAAGATGATCGACGTGAAAAAGAAAGGAGAGGAGAGCCGTAGGTTTGACGTAGATCACGTAGCCATAGGTATCGACTTATGATTATCATGCCTAATTTTATAGTTAATTCTGAAAGGCAAGAACCTAAGGAGCTAACAAATAAAATAACCTAATGTGTCGTTTCAAAAAAAAGTTGGCCTTACACACTAATCGCCTCGCGCCTAGTCCTCTAAGTCGATCGCCTAGAATTTGCGCATGGACGACCTAACAAGGTGTTTTGGAGAAAAAATAGCAACCACGTAAAGCATATTACCCTTAAGCATCATGAAAACAAAAACATTTACAAGATAAAAATTTAAGAACAAAAAATGGACAAGATCCCTATAGGTGAATATTAGTGATACCAAAGCTTGGTATGTAGCACTATCAAGGCACTTTGAAAGACCATTCATTTGTCCACCAAAGGCCAACGGGAGCATAGGACTGCAGATAAAGTGAACAACCCACTCTTCACCTTCTTTACACACACACACACACATAGACACACACACACACATAGACACACACACATATATATATATATATATATATATATATATATATATATGTATGTATGTATGTATATGTACATACACATATACATACATACAGACACACACACACACACACTATAGTTTATTTTGATTGTGTTGTAATAGGTTATGTGTCATGTTAATTGCTAATTTATGGTTACAAGCTTACATAGTCCTACTAGGCTCATGCCATCTAGTCCTCAATGTGATTTTCAGCCATAACGACTCATAACCATATTGTGTCGTTGCTCTTAGCTTTGGTCGTGAACCGGGGCTATTACCTTTTCTTTTACTTTCCTTGTTACTAATTTCATAAGGAAGATGAAACACCCCAATATTCTCCAAAATGGGAAATTGGGATAAAACCCTAAAAAAGTAAGGAGCAATTTAGTGTTAGGGTTACGTCACACACATGCGAGACAATCTCAACGAAAGAAAACAAACAAGATTTTACGTGGTTCGATTGACCTACGTCCACGGGACAACTAGGGTTTTCTTCTTTTATTTCAGTGATAAAGCTTTACAAGTACATCAACGTTATATGTACAAATAAAAGAGTGACTGAGTTAAATCTCCTAAACAAGGAAACAATATCAAGCCAAAGGGCTTGTTGCCTTTTAGGGTCGTCTGCCCACATAAGGCTAAAGCCTACACCCGGACCCTTCGAAACTCGAACAAGTGCACTCAGCTCTCCCTAGTTGCCACCGATCTTCTCAACACTATTCTTAAAGGCAGTTGAAGCTATGCATAGTTGCAACTTCTCAATAGTCACCACCTTGGTAAACATATCTATAGGATTCTTCGTACTAAGGATCTTTGTCAAACTCAGGTCCCATCATTGATGAACTTTCTAATGAAATGACATCTCAACTGAATGTGCTTTGTTTTTTCGTAAAACATCGGATTCTTCGCAAGATAATTGACATTTTGACTATAATAGTATATAATGCTATCTTTTTGTTTCTTGTCCAACTTCTTCAAGAAAATTCTTCAACCATATAAGCTCCTTACTTGCTTCAGCAACTGCCATGTATTCTGCTTTAGCGATTGAAAGTGCACCATTTTTCTGAAGTCGAGACATTCAACTAATCACCGTTCCTCCCACAGTAAATAAATACCCGAATTTTATTAAGATAACGTCTTTCTCTTGAAACATAACACATACTTTGAAGTGCCTAGCGTAACAACTTCCCATGCTTCTTACGAGGATTACCGGAATTAGATATGAATCTACCAACCACTTCCACTGCATGTGCAATATGTGACCGGGTGCATATCCTTGCATACATTAACTGCTAACTGCTGATGCGTATGAGACTTTAGTCATTGCGATGCTATTTGTTTTTAAGATGTTCATTGTCTGAAGTCTGAAAACCACATCTGAAATTAAGAGGTGGTCTTAAGATTTGAAATATGAAATTAAGAGTAATCTTAAGATTGTTTCGTAATATGAAACATCTGAAAAATATCATATCTAATTAATTATATATTATAATAATTAATTTATATAAACAATTTTAAATTATAATAATTAATACAACAAATATTTTTAAATTAAATTTAACTGGACTTATATTTTAATCAACACCTTAAAAAAGATAACTGAACTTATAATAATTAATATGATAAATAGTTTTAGGGTTTGTAAATATAAAAAGAGACCTCTAAATTTTTTGAGACTTAAGCCTCCCTCTTAAAATTAAGGGGTAAATTCAGAGGTTGCAACCTCATAACTCTGAAACTAAACAAACAATCTTAATTTATTCTAGATCTGAAGTCTCTTGTAAGAGCATCTTAATGAAAAACAAACAAGGCCAGCTTTTTTGTCTTCCCAAAGATGTACTTCTGATTTTGGCATCTTGAAGACCGGATTTCTCTAAACCTCTCCAATATACTTCTCTTGCGATAACTTCAGAGTACCTTCAATTGTGTCTCTGGTGATGCTCATACCAAGTATTTGCTTTGCTGCCCCTAAATCTTTCATCTCAAATTCTTTGAACTGCCTTTTTAGTCGATTTATCTCTTTCATATCAGATCTTACGATTAACATGTCATCAACATAAAGTAATAATATGACATAGGAAGTACCAAATTTCTTCAAGTAGCAACAATGGTCCATGAGTCCATCACATCTCTTTACCCATTCATACTCGTAAAATTTCAAACCTCAGGTACCACTGTCTTGGTGCTTGCTTCACACATACAAACTTTTCTTCAGGTTACAAACCATGTTTTCTTTTCCAGCTAACCAAATCTCTCTGGTTGAACCTTATAAATGTCTTCCTCAAGGTCGCCATGTAAGTAAACGTTGTCTTCACACCTAGCTGCTCTAGATGTTAACATTCTGCAACTACAATACTTAGCACTAGTCTGATAGTAGTCATCTTCACCACTAGAGGGAAGACCTCATTATAATCCACCCCTTTTCTGTTGAAACCCCCTGACCACTAATCGTGCCTTGTACCTTTTGCTGCTATTATCTCTATCTTTGACGCCCATTTATTCTGCAACGCTTTTTTTCCTGCTGGTAGCATCATTAATGACCAAGTCTCATTCTTTTCAAGGGACCTCATTTCTTTCTTCATAGCATGCTCCCACTGTACGAAATTTTTTATAGGTTTGCTTCTATGTAACATTGATGGAATGAAAGAAATGCCGACCTATAATTCCTGGTCATGAAGTGGAAAAGCGTAACCCGGTATTGCCAATGCTCCTCTTGAGTTTGTTTGTTGAGGCTCATAATTTTTGGTCATGAGCAGATACTTTGCTAAGGGAAAATCTCTGTGGAGGTGCTGTGACTATAGTGGATTTTCTGTCTTAAACTGCTTTTTCATTATTGATTCTCGGACTCCCACTACTTTTTGATCACCATTATTTTCACAATTTGTAGAATGAATTTTCATTAAAGGCGACGTCTCTGCTTCGGATCACTTTCTTGCCTTTTTTATCCTAGCAACGGTAACCCATCTCATTTGAACTATAATCGGTGAAAACACACTTCTTGCCTTTTGCATCCAGCTTATCTTTATCAGCATCTTTCACACGAACGTAAGAAATACAACCGAAAACTTTTAAGTGTGCGAGTTACCTCTCTGCTTTGTCATCCGGGAATCTTGAACTCTAATGGAACTGAGGGTCTACGATTGATAAGATATGATGTTGTATTTACGACATTTGCCCATAACATCTTTGGTAGCCCTGCATGAAGTCTCATACGCTTTGCTCTCTCGTTCAATGTTTTGCACAATCTTTCAGCTATCCGATTTTGCTGAGGTGTTACTGGAACTGTTTTCAGCATCTTGATCCCATTCTCAATACAATAATCAATGAACTCGATGTTATTGTATTCACTACCATATTTAGAGTTCAAACACTTCATTTTCAACTCTTTCTACTTCTTAAAGGTAATAAAAACATCGGGGTTTTTTTTTTCAAAAACTAAACCTATACCTTTACCTTTGTGGTGGAATCATTGATTAAAGTGACATAATAGTGAGATCCGCTTAGTGATGAAACTGATGTAGGCCCGTAGACATCCGTATGAACTAGCTTCAATTTTCCAGCTTTTGGTGTTATCCCAGATTTACTAAAGGTGACCTTTTTCTGCTTCCCATAGACACATGGTTTGCAGAAACCAACATTCACGGTTTTCAAATTTGGATTCTTATCATTGGAAACCAACATCTTCGTACTTTGTTTACTCATATGCTTGAGCCTCTGGTGCCATAAACTAGACGACCCCATACCATCAATGACTGCATCAACCCATCGGTCGGTAACTCGGTCATGTAGACTGTAGAGTGTTTCCTTATTTTTGTCCACGAGCAACCACTAAACTTTCCTTTGCAAGTTTCCACTAGCCGTCTTTGAAAACAACCCGATATACCCGTCATCTAACCATCCAACAGAAATCAAGATCCTCTTTAAGCTTGGAATGAACTAGACATCTTTCAACGTCCAAGTAGAGCATGTAAAAGTTGTAAGAACGTCTCCAATGCCTGTAATATCCAATGCCTCATCATCAGCTAACCGTATCTTTCCAAATTTCCCGGACTTGAAATTTTGCATCATGTCCTTGCACGTAGAAGCATGGAATGATGCACAGGAATCCATAATCCATGATTCGATGGGACATTCAACACAAAAAATCGACGTGTAATCCGAATCGGCATCTGCATTCGCTTTTTTCTTTCCTTTGGCGCGGTTGCTGGTGCTGATTTTACATTTCCAGCACGTGATGTCCTTCCGAGTCTTTGACTGACCTCTTTTCTTTGACTTTGATCTGCCTTGACTTTGACCCGTATTCGACCTTCTACCCTTACCCTTTATAATTAGTAGAGAACTTAATGATTTTGCGGTGTTCCTTCTATGAATATCCTTCCCAAGAATCAAATCTCAAATCCCTTCAAAAGGAAGCTTGGTTGTCCCAGACGGCCTAACCGCTGTAACAATACAGACCAGCCTTCGGGTAACGAAGATAACAATAACAATGCTTGAACTTCACCATCGAAGAAAGATACCAACCGGTATAGTAGCGAATTAAATTCGTTTATATGTTCAGTAACCAAGGCACTCTTCATCTTTGTATTCATGAGTTGTTGGATCAGAAATGCGTTATTCAAGGCAGATGATTTTTCATTCATGTTCGACAGCGCTTTCAGTAAACCAAATGTCCTCTTTTTGTTGTACTCAACACTTTTCGTCAATGATAACCTGACCATGACCACGCCAGGAGATGTTGATTTAGCAAATCTCATTCGGCTTGATCCATCTTCCCTGGCCTAACACCGACTGATGAAGCTTTTTCTAGTAAAGTTAATCTTCAATCTGCATCTTCCATAAGCCGAAATCATGTCCGTCAAACTTGTCAATTTTCACGTTCCCGTCTTCTGTCATCATCTCCAAAAGAAATTGTGATCAAACACAACGATAATGGTCGGCTGCCTGAACTTAATGGTTGTTCTATTGAAACACAAATCTATTTAACGACTAGGGTGACATAACGAACAACGGAGGCTAGGATTTCTACAGATCAGAAATGACGGCTAGGGTTTTAAACAAATCAAAAAAACAACGGCTAGGGTTTTAGCAGATGTGAACCGGTGGTTAGGGCTTCGAAAGACCTAAACACCTGACGGATAGCGTTCCAATAGACTAGAAATGGCGGTTCGCGTCAGCGGCAATTGTCGGTGGCAATCGTCACAACAGGTGAGTGTGTCACCAGTTGTTGGGGTTAGGTCACACGCACGCGAGACAATCACAAAGAAAGAAAACAAGCAGGATTTTACGTGGTTCGGTTGATGATTTAACCTATGTCTATGTAGGCAACTAGGGTTTTCTTCTTTTATGTCAGTGATAAAGATTTACAAGTACATCAACATTATATATAGAGATAAAAGAGTGAGTAGGTTATATCTCCTAAACAACGAAATGATATCAAGCCAAAGGGCTTAGGGCCAGCCTGCCCACACAAGGCCGAAGCATACACCCCTCAACATTTGGTACCGGGGAATGGGATGAGATTTATGAGCTATATTAACCAATTATAGTTACACATGACATTGAAATGAAGAATAAATTATGAAACTCCATCCTCTACTCCTTCACATTGAGAATTAAGGCTCTTGTCACGTAACAAAAGGCTTGTAATCTCATGTTATTCCATTCCAGTGCACCATACCAAATGCCCCCTAAAGATTCTGAAACAGGAATACATTTTCAATAAATACATATGTTGGGGAAGTTTAGGGGTTGACAAATTCATTAGTGCCATTAGTTTTTTACTTTTTTAGTAAAGGTCAGAAAATATGGAATATAGAAATGAAGGCCTAATTATCTTACCAATAAATTCAATCAGGAAAACAAGTTCACACATAAAATTTCCTCAGGCTCTGACCGTGTTGAAAAAGAAGATGGTATCCTGTGATTCTCATAATTCACAGGCCACCAATGGAAAATAAAATTGCGACCATCTAGTGCCTAGCAATCTGTTCTCAAAGTTCAAGAAACAAGTTGTTACATGTTAAATTTTAGGTGACAAATTATTGACTAGAATGTTAGTGTTGACTTTCCACTTGTTAAGGAAAAATGCTGTAATTTTTTACACAAGCTATAATTGGACAGGATTTGATTACTTTACATGTCTTTTAGAAGGGGATTTTTTTAATTTATAGAATGAAATATAACATGTGTTTTTCTTTGCCAATTGAAACAAAATTTGACATGCTTTACATATTGTATCGGGAACATTTAACTGTACATCTTATGGTATGTCAAGATCCATGAAGACTTCATAGAAATCATAGCAGGTGACTTTTTACCTTGTTAATTATTAGGATGGGAGGTTTAGATCCAAGCGAGATGCAAGAAAAGGAGGTATGTTCTTTCTTCTCTACTCTTTTTTTCCACTTCACGTACCATTATTTTGCCCATGATTTTTAAAAAAAAAGATTGGGTCCTATGAAGTTCTGTGATTTCCTATGATAGTGATCACATGCCATGAACTTATTTTTACGAGATGCTTGTATATTATCATGGAATATCAAATATGACATATAAGCTTGTGTCTGGAAGTGAACTTATATTGCACGAGTCATTATCATTGTTTTGATATATGTGCAGGTGGGAAAAGGGCAAAAGGAAGGGGATGTGGCAATCGAGGTGTGCGTGGTGTTGATTTTGGTCTGGGCATAGGATACAATTCAGAATCCAAAAATGCGTCATCGCCTGCTCTTCCTGGTCGTAGTTCAGCTGTTAATTCTCTTAGGACTGGAGTGATGGCACAGTTCAAAAGTAGCTTTGTTGCTGCTTCATCAAACTCTCAAAATCAAGGTTTAGGCAACAAGAAGATGGTTTTGCCTGGTTTCGTATCTGGTGGTTCAATAGGTGGAGATATACGAGCTCTACCATCTCAGACCAATTCATCAAGTTCGACTGGCAATCAGAACAGAGAACATGGAAGCCAGGGGAGTATTGAGAGGTGATTTTTTTTTTTTTGGTTGAAACTTTCTTAGGTCAGCAGCAGATGTTGTTGGGTTAGACATCTTGACCGTGTTTTATTTAATGCAGATCTGGAGACCGTCCCAGAGAAAGGAGGCGACCTTCTGGTTGGGACCGTTGAGTTGATAAAGCAACCTTGTATGTGGTATGTACTTATGTGACAACACTTTATTTAGTTAACTTATCCTTTTATTTTATTTATCAACGTTTGGTTTCATATATGTATTTGGATGCTGACTCGTAACGTTATTTAAATTCATTTACACTGGAGTTTGTTTGATGCATGTGTCGGGTGGGCGGTCAAAGGTCCTTTATAGTCGTCATATATTGCTCCAATATAGTTTTTTTATTTTTATTTTTTTAATTTTTCTTGTGAATGTTTATTATTAGTTTCTTTAGCTATTAGCCTAATATGAAATGGGTACATGGAGCAAGAGCATTGAGGAGGTTTGATAGACGCTTGGAGTGGAGGAAATATGATTACAACATAGTTCAATAGGGGGTGATTGAACGAATAAATTTGGGTGATGAACCTTGTACAAGCAAGTGAAAGCGGATAATTAGACAACCTTGGATTCCAAATTTTTTGCTTTTGTACCCCAAATTTTTGCTTGTTTGGGTTATGAGAAAGTAAATAAGCATTGCTAGAGATGACGATAAAACTTAAAGGAGGAAGGCTTATCACTGATTCAGTGATTCGGTAAGTGAGGGAGGGAAACCTTTTGGAAACAAGCTGGTTTCACATTCTCTCTCTCTCTCTCTATCTCTCTCTCTTCCAACCCAACCGTCCAACCGACCACCTCCCCACCGATGCTGACCGTCGTTCTTTCTCCTCCTATGATGTTGACTGACGTCCTCCCTCCTCCGACGTTGACCAACGTCCCTCCTCCAACCTCACTACTTCATTTTAATTTTTTGTAAAATTCTAATTATAGTTTCGTAATTGTTGATTGGAGATTCGTAATCGGGAATCACACAACGGCGTTCGATGTAATCTCGTGGAACATATTGCAACTGCTCATATGCCCAATTTAGACCATTATTGTTCGTAAAATTACTAGTTTTATAATGTTTAATTTTATTTAGAGTAAATTACAGAAATGGTCCTTGTGGTTTGTTTAAAATTATGGAAACAATCCTTTAACTTTCAAAGTTGCATTGACAGTCTCTCAAACGATTGTTTGCTTTCATAAGTGATCCATCCTGCTATTAATTTCTTGAAAATGACAAATATACCCTTTCATTTTTTAGTCCCTTAATATTATAGTTATTAACTTTTAGTCATTCTACTAACTTTTTGTATTTTATGTTTAATTTTTTTTATTTGAGACTTTATTATGTTATTATTTCATTTTTAATTTTAAATATTACATAATTCATTATGATTCGATCAAATTTAATTAAAATTTATTAATTCATGGATTAACTATACACTCTCTCTATAATTATATACAATTTTATTAATACTACTGATATTATTAAAAATTATCATGTCGTTATTAATTAACTAGTGTTGTCATAAATATTTAATTTATTTTTTAAATTTCTAGTCTTTTGTCATATATGTAGAACTCTAGATTTTAAATTTATAATACATATTTGTTGTTTGTCTTTAATTCCAAATAGTGGAATAACGTGAATACCATGAACTCAATCTTTTGATTGTTTACTCGGTCGATATAAAAATAAAACTTGCATTTTCAAAAAATATAAAAAAATATACTTCAATAAATAATATACATCCATTTCATTTTATTAAAAAATAGTAAAATAAATAATCATACAGATTATTTATTCTAAGTTATCATTTTTTATTCATGGAATAACTTATATTGAACTAACATTATCTAAAACTAAATTGTTTTACGTATATATTTGGATTGCATTTCGATCAAGACATGTATGTTTATATTAATTTCGGTATATTTTAATGTCATTGAGTTTTAGGTATTTGATGTCAATCAAGATAGAATTTTCGAGTTTAAGTTGATTGATATTTTTGTAATTAAAATTTTGATTTCGTTTTCATCACACACACACACACACACAAATGTATATATATAAAAGAGATCTATATTAATATATAAATGCGTAACCAAGTTTGACATGCGTTATTAAATTTATCAAAATAAAAAAAAAGAATAAGTATTGCTAAAAGAAAAAATTACCAAGAAAGGTAATAAAAAATGTAAAATTTGACAATAAAGATACCGTGAAATTTTTAAGGCAAAAAAAAAGGTAACATAAAATTGTATGTTAGTTGATAAAGGACAGGAAATTCAATTTTATCAAAGGTTGTTTTTGCAAAAAAAAAAATTGAATCATAAAATTAGAGTTTTACATTCTTAATCAGTAATCAATATCTATTTCATCAAAATTGTATTTTATTTTATCTATCTCGGGCAAAAAAAAAATTCACATTAACTTTATCATCAAAGTTTGTGTTTTATGTTATCTTTCTTGACAAATTGTCTTCGTTAAAATCAAAATATAAATTTGAATATAAAAACTAAACCTAATAAAAATTTAATGAATATAAAAATATAGAAAATGTATATAATTAATATCACGAATTAATAAATTTTAGTTTTAATTATATTTGATCAAATTATGATAAATTAATCACAAATTCTAATTAAACAAAAAAATAGTAAAATGATAAACTCTGAAATAAAATAATTAGGCATAAAATACAAAAAGTTAGCAAAAGGACCAAGAATGCATAATTATAATATCAAGGGATTAAAAGTGAAATGGTATTTTGGTCATTTTTAAAAAATTAAGAATATGAGAGACTATTTATGAAAACAAACAATGGTTTGAGAGACTGTCAATGCAACTTTGAAAGTTAAGGGATCGTTTCCATAATTTTAAACAAACCAAGGGACCATTTTTGTAATTTACTCTTTTATTTATGTAATAGTTTAAGTTAGTTTTCATAAAAAATTATTTAATTTAATCGTTAATTATATATGAATTTTATTTTCTAATAAAAAATTAAGAATGATAAGTAATTCCAATGTTTTAGAATGAAAATGGTGGAAAGGAAAAAACTAATATGGACTGAGATATCTAAAATGAGGAATTTGAAACGAGTGAGTACACCCTCACCCTTAAAGCATCCACAATGGGTTCTTGGAAGAAAGATCCTAGGCTTATCTGACAATGATGTAATAAGAAGATGACAATATGAAAGTTTTTAGGAAGAATCTTAAGAGTGCATGTGTGGGTTTATACAAAATGAGGTCCTTCATCAAAAGACTTCAAAGAGATGAAGCTTTCGAAAGGACCTTAATGGATAATTTTTTTTACTGTGGGTAGGGTTAGGGTTCATAAAAACTAATATACATTATTAGAAAAAAAAATCTAAAATGAAATTAAAAGGATGATCTGTCATCTTAATTGTGACTAGGATTACAGATGCTATTATGGTTTTCACACGAATGCTTTATTAGTGGGGAAATGTACATTTTATTTTGTCTAAATTTGGTAGTCAAACTTTTAAATGTGTTTCGATAGGACATGTATAGAAACTCAACAATTAATTGTTGGTAAATGGGTTGTTTTAGTGAAGTGTTATTTAATGGGTCATGTACTATTATCATCTAACTTTCAAATTTATTTTATTTACTCACTAAACTATTTTTTGTTTCGATTTAGCCACTAAACTTTAGTTTATTAAACTACTTTGGGAGAGTTGAATAAAATTACTAGCTAAATCGGAACATATAACACCCGCAAATTTAGAGGCAGACAACTATTCGTAATTTTATCGTTTTATCTTAAACATCGTAGCTTAATTTAATTTAGATTCAAACTAGTTATCAACCCACGTATTACGTGGATATTTTATAAATAATATTTACCAAAATTTTACACAAAATGTCAATTACATATAAAAATGTTAATCTTTTCCTAAAAATACGAAAATAGTATTATCTGTCGTTATTAATGATAACTAAAATTTTTCTATTTTTAAATATGTATAAATAGTATTTATCGTGTCTTATCTTTTTAAAACTTTTTATTTTTAGGTTTTATGTACAAATAAAAAATTTATATTTTACACAGAATAAAATTTAAAAATGTTTAAAATAAATTATAAAATATTGCATTATTTTTACTTTTTAAACATATAAAATAATGCATAATTGGCTAACATTAGGAATAAAAGTTATTTAAATCAATAAAAATATTACTTTTTATTTATAGGAGTTAAATTAGGCAGTACTTAATTATATTTTAACTTTAATTTAAAAAAAAAACTAGATAACTAATTAATTACATTTAAATTTGAAGTTTATTATTTCATAGATTTTTTTAAAAAACTTATTTTAAATTTTAAATTTTAAATTTGAAGTTTTTATTTTATTATTTATAAAGATTTATTTATTTTTTGGGACATTAAACTTGAAGTTGATTATTTTATTGATTTTTTACACTTTTTTATTTTACATTGTTAATTTTAAAAACTTTTAATAAGTATTAATTATAGTTTCAATTAGTCTACAAAACACAAATAATAAGTTTAAATCATAAAGTCTAACTAAATCAATTAAATGAAATGCATGTTACTTAAATTAATATTAATTATATTTTTGGAAAAAGAGCGGGAAAATGAAAAAGTTATGTGTTAGGAGAATGACACGTGGCAAGAGTTGTTCTCATTTATTATAATATATAGATATAGATTGAAGATATAAAAATATATATTTGAAATACTGATTATATTACAATAAAAACTAAATCAATTTTGTAATGTTTTTGCTTTTAAATTTGAAAACAATAACTACAATATTATTGGAAAGTATTACTTTTATGAAAATTATTATAGTGTTGCTCTTTTCATATTTAGATTTGTTTTTTAATAATAAAAAATTTAAAATCATGCTTTATATAAAATCTTTTTTTGATTCAATTGTGTAACATCCCATTTTCGAGATAATTGCGTGTAATTATTTTAGTGGATATTTAAATAATTATTATTGTGTTGGGCCAATGAGATCCCGAGTAGTGGATTAAACGTGTCAGGTTTATGAGTTACGTGTCTCCGGGTTATAATATTAGTGGATTAATTCTATATTTGGGTTCATGGAGTTAAATGGGTTAAGGGGATATTAATTGTGAAAATTTGATATCGGGTTTCGGGTTATTGGGTTCGGGACCGGCTAAAATAGAAAAGTATATGTGTGTGTGCCTTCTATTCCATCCTCATCCATTAGAGAGAGCCCTAAAGTGCAGTGTGTGAAGTGTGTGTGTGCGTTCGTGAGTCCAGCAACCAAAGAATCCATCTCAACTCAAAATTGATTGCTGAAAATTGAAGTGGTCATCTCCTTGTTTGTGTTCTTGAGCTTCCAAAGGTAAGAGGCCCTAATTTGGTAGCTTAATCTTGAGATATGGGTGTTATAAGGGTGGGGTTTAGGATCTGAAAGTTTGTGGGTCAATTATACATGAGTTTTTGTGTGTTTGATTGCCGAAAGCGTGTGGGAGAGGCAAAAACGCCTCTGGTGCAGCCATGGAAATCGAAGAGTAGGGATGGGTGCAGGCGTGGGGTCACGGTGCGACGCGCAGGGGGACGTGGAGCGCCGCACAGGAGAGCAGGGGCGCGGCGCGGTCAGCTGCTGGGCCGGGTTCTGCGTGGGGTTTTGGGGTCTCGTTGGGGGTTGCTTTCGAGTCGGGCATCGTTGGGATTTTAGGGTCGAGATTTGTTTGGGTTTCGGGATTGGTTGAGATTGGTCGTCGAGTCTGGTTTGGTTTAAGTGTCGTGTGGGGTCCGGGTCGGTTGCGGGTTATTGTGATTCGGTTTTATGGGTCGGTGGAAATGGAAATTAACAGTTTTGGATCCGTGTGATTTCAGGGACGAGTCAGCGAGCTGAGCCGAGTCAGAGACTGCGAGATTAACGGATTGACCAGGTGAGTACCCGAGTTCCTTTTCAAACCCGGGACTGTTTTACGAGTCATAACTGTGTAACTAGCTTCGTATATGTGTATATTGTGTATTGTGAATGAGATAGGGACGCGAGCACAAGTATGATTCTATTTCCCACATATGTGCTATATGTGCATGAGATGAGATCCGGTCCGGGGTCCGTGATGAGTTCCATACGGACGGTGATTCGCGATGTGTGATCGCGTGGGTTGACTGTCCCTAACAGTCCTTGGGGCGTGTATACATGGCAGGGCCTGTATCCGGTTCGCGCCCGTGCTACAGGGTTGTGGCTAACCACCGCGGCCGCGGTCGTTAGTTGGGGAAGGGTCCCCCTTCAGTGATTCTGTGTGCAGGGCTTCGGATCTCATATTGTGTGTTCATACCTGTATAGTGATGTTGATTGACAGGGACAAAGATAGAGCTTGTGCTGTGTGTATGTGCTATGTGTACGCATGCTATGTGTTTATTGTGCAGAGTCTAACCCTCGCGTACTCACGAGCTTCCGAGCTTACGTATTCGAGTCTACCATGTTCAGGGTATCAGAGAAGAGATTGGTAGCCGTGCTTGTTGATCTGGGACTGGGGAGTAGCTGAGAAGTCTATGCTGGTTTTGTGTAATGATGTGATTAGTTTGCTTAATGATATTATTGTGAAAGTTTAAATTAATAGTGATCAGTGTTACCTCTTGACATATGCGTTATAGAGATTATTGCGATATTGCCACCTGGATATTGTAATTGACGTGGCATTTCCGGGTTAAGGGAGGGTGTTACAAATTGATTATGAAAAAAATTTTAAATCGATTACGATTGTTAACATGATTTTAAAATAAATATTAATTTACGAAATTTAAGAATGAGAACGAATTTTAAATTGATACATTTAATATACGATTAAACATTTGACATTTTCTTTAAATTTTTTAAAAAACTAAAAAAATTACTAATCAAATAGATCATTTAGATAAAACATTTTAGAAAAATTAGAGGTTAAATTAGGAAGCATTTAAAATTATTTAATTGTATACGTTTCCATTAATATTTTAAAATTTCTAAAATAAATAGATGAGTTAATTGAAAGAGTTATATAAGGAAAAATGGGCGGGCAAATGAAATTTTGGAAAAATGTGGAAGCGACATGTGGCAAAATCATTTTGCTTTATTAATAGATATAGATATAGATAGATGTAGATATAGATATAGATAGATGTCAATGCTATGAGGTGATTCCATAATGTAGGATAATTATTTATATGCGAGATTTAGTTGTTTAATTATGCAATATAAACATTTGTCATCTTAAAAGAGATTAATTTATTGAAAGGAGAAAATTATGAGGTGTGCAAGGAATCCCAACAAGATTTTGTTATGATCATCTTTCATGTGATCATATCCATGCTAAGCATGACCACATCATCCATCATAAATCCTTATATGTATAACCTTTAATTCTTCATTTTTACTACTAACCTATCAAAACACATGCAAAAAATGGAATGTGTAGAGAGTTTGGGAGAATTTGAAGATTTGAATCATCCCCCGAATTGACATCTTCTTCACAAGTTGTTCATCTTCATCAACATCAAGACTTTGAGGTAATAATTACAAGTTCGTCTTTGATTTCTAGCATAAATTGTAACATTGATAATAGAATTTATAAGGATTACGAAACTGAAAAGAAACATTAAACATTAAAGGTAATCATCATCTTCTTCACATCTAATTGAAAAACATGAAAATCTCCATTGATGGAGTTCATAAAGGTTTTAGATGGGTTTGAAGATTTACCTTACATTTATGCATAAAATCAATACAAAAGATATTAGAAACCATATTAGAATGAGATTTAATAGTCAATTTCGGATTTGGAAGTTATTTGATGAGTTTCCATGGAAGTTGGAGAAAATGATAGATTTGAATTTATTAATTTATTTGGGTTGATTAGTGAGATCGGATAGTAGAAATAAATGTGTGTGTGGCGCGGCGACGTCGGCGGTGGCCACCGCCCTTTTCCTTTCTGCCGGTCGTGGACTGCTGCGTGGTCCCTGTACTCTCAATCTGTATCAGTTCCACCAAGAGACAAAGGATGAGGAATGGGTCACCTCCTAATTTCTTTGTCTTAATGGGCTGCTTACATTTTTAATTTGTTGGGCCCTTTTAATTTAGAAATTGGTTCTTTCGGGTTCAAAATTTAATGGGTTGCTGAACCTTGTGTTTTTCTTTTCTTTTGTGGGTATTCACTATTCACCGAGAGAGAGGGGGTAAGAGAAAAAGGGCTGCATTTCTTTTCCTTTTAATGGGCTATGATTAACTTTATTTTGGGCTGCTATCGATCAAGTGGTCTAATATTTTAAGTGTAACTTGGGTTAAGTTAGTGTTATGGGTTTAAAGATTTGTTAGGTTTATTTATTTGCATTGGGCTTGAAGTAGTAAACGAAATGTATTTAGTTACATGAGGATAATTATGGGACACGATTTATAATTTTAACTAGTTTATGTACTCACGTATTACGTGGATAAATTTTAGTAAAAAAATTTGTTATCTAAAGTTTATGTAAATATAAAATTAAAACATATAAATGTTAAATGTTATTATAAAAGTACAATAATAGCATTGTATTTCATATTTGTCATAATTAATATTTAATAGTAGTTACTTTCTTTTTATAATTTTTAAAATATATTTATTATTTTTAAATTTATATGTATTAAATTGATATGATTTAAAGTTTCAATTTTACATAAAAGTTAATGTTTACTTTGATACGTGGATAATTTTTAGTAAATAATTGTTATCTTATTTTAAAATAATAATATGTATTTATCTTTTTAGAGTAAATGTGGTGATGCCATGTGGCAATTAGTGTTCTCTTTTATTATATATAATAATAATAATAATAATAATAATAATAATAATAGATAATAGATCATTTGAAAGTATTATTTAGTTAGGCTTAATTAAAATTAATTTGAACTAATAATAGTGTTGGACTATTAAATCGGGTTTATTATGTGAGTTAAAGTAGTATGGACTTAAGAACTATCATCTACATTGATTCAAGTGATTAGGTTTCATCGAAATTAATCTAACTAATTACTCGTTTTTATATGAAAGTTCAATGTTTATTTAATAATATTAAATAAACAATTATAGACTAATCAAGTATTTTAACAAGTAAAACAATATTTCGAATTAGTCCCTGAACTTGAATTAATCAAATAGATAGCATATTTTGTTAATTATAAAGTTGACAATATTGACAAATAGACAATTACCTTTGATATCAGGACTTTAGTAATTCGATTGAGCCGTGTGGATTTCGCTAGTGTTTTCAGCTGATTGCGATAGGTGCTTGGCGAGTTACAGATTTCAAGCACCGTGAGTAATTGATTTGATTTTGCAAATGATCGATGTGTTTGCACTGAATATCTCATTCATTTCTATTGTCTAGTTCATTCCGAGCAAGTCGTGCGTCGTGTATTTCATATCGGGCGAGCCGGTAACAACACCCTATTCGTGTATGATAAATCGAGCGAGTCGTAAAGCTGAATTTGAGCTGATATTTGTGTTGATCGTGTTATTTATGCTTGTCTATGCTTTTATCTATTACTTGCTAGGCGACGACTTACCCCGGTTGTGGGGACAACTTTTCAAGTTTAGCTGAGAAGGGAAAAGCATCAACTTCAGTATCTAGAGTTTAATGACTCGTGGTATCAGAAAAGACTTCCACATTTTCTTTGTTCAATATTCTGTATTTGGGATGGGTTTCGATTTAGTTGTAATAACTACATTTTAATTTTAGCAATAGTCTAATGGTTATAGTAAGCTTTATTTTATTATTTCGAGATTTATGTTGCAGATTTTAGTAAAAACGCCGTGTTAATAGAACGGAGCGTTTCAAAATAATTTTTAATAGTTAAATCGATAAGAAAAGTCTACTGCTAAATATGCATAAAAAGAAATAGTTTAGTAATCAAATGAGGATAAAAATAATTCCGGCTAAATCTAAAAAAATTGAATTGTGAAAATGGTTATTAACCGGTTTTAAAAAAGGGCAAATTACCAAGAAAGGTAATATAAAATCTAAAAATTGCCAATAAAGGTAATGTAAAATTTTTTAGGCCAAGAAAGATAACATAAAATTCAAATTTGACAAAAAAGGGTATTGATGACAAATTAAGAAGGTAAATTTTTTATTTTACGCTCCCTTTTTCGGTAAGCGAATAATATTTGATTATCTTTCTTGGCCTAAAATTCGAATTTCATAATCTTTCTCGGCCAAAATAAAATTTTATATTATCTTTTTTGGCAAAAAATTTTTTACAATACCTTTATTGTCAAATTTTGTATTTTATATTACCTTTCTTCGTAATTTTCCCTTAAAAAATGCATGCATCAAATTGATCGATTCTACCTTGACTGATATGCTCGGGTGATAGATATATCATATATGTTAATCATACAATATCGTTTCTCACTGGGATATGGCCACTCTTCTTCCTCTCACACTCACATCCTATTCCGTTTCTCACAAGTGGCGACAACTCCACACCACCACCGATCACCGCCTCTTCCATCGTCTATCTGTTCAATCACGAGAAACTGTCTGATTTCACCTAATTTGTTCCTTTTTCTTCATTTATGAATTATATCTAGACGCACCTCAACCTGATCGATCCATCCTGTCTTCTTATACAGATACATAAGACGTCTACAGATGGTGTGTTTGATCTCGTTTTCCTCAATTTATTCCGCAGTAAGATGGTGCAGGTAAAAACAAATTATGATCGATTGAATATATATAGACACACACACATAGAACATTTGGTGTTGGATCTGAAATTGGATTACAGGAAGTTGGATGGGACTCGGAGAAGGCAGGTTACGATGGACTAATAGACGTAGCCAACCGTCTCGTGGTTGCAAGAAGCAACTCTGAAACCCAGGAAGCAGCGGTATCCCCTAATTTCTTCGATCTCTCTCCTAGCTTATTTGACACTCCTTGCACTGACCGACCGGCGTACATGTGTCAGGTTCGCATATTAAGATCATTGTTTCCTCCCTTGTTGTTAGAGCTCTACAAAATCCTCATTTCGCCTATAGCTCAAGGAAAATTTGCCGCTGTCATGGTTGGTGAGGGCTTCAATTCACCTACAATTAATTATTGACTTTCTATATATGTCCCATTGAATCGAAGATATGTTTGATGATTAAAGGGCTATTAATTTCCATCTGAGTGCTTTTGTTGGTCTTGGGGATAGTACCCTTTAACAATCATATCACTGTGTTTTTCTTTCAAAGCAAGGGTGACTGCACTATCTTGTGAATGGCTCATGGGTACTTGCAGGGTAAATGCTGTGGATCTTCCCGATGGATCCTCATTGCCGAGTGGGGTATATACTATATAGTTTTCAACTCTCCATGTATATATATAGCTGTGGGCTGTAGGTGGGTTTTACATTGATTTGGGGCTCTGATTTTAGGTGTTTGTTGAAAGATGCAAGTATCTAGAGGAGAGCAAATGTGTGGGGATATGTGTGAATACATGTAAGCTTCCTACCCAGGTCAGTGTCAGATTCAAATTCAATGGCTTCATCACTTCATCTTACCATTAGACTGTACATGGTGATTGTAATTGGATTTGTTATGCAGGCCTTCTTTAAGGATCACATGGGAGTTCCTCTACTTATGGAGCCAAACTTCAACGACTATAGTTGTCAGGTATAACACCACCAGCTTCTTTGCCTAGCATCTTAATTTTTTTTTTATGTGAATGACACCAAGCCTCAAAATGATGACAATGCTAGAGTTGATGGATGGTAACTTTAAACATGATGTTATTAAAAAGATATATATGATCTCATCTTGATTGATGCATGTTACGTGCAGTTCAAATTTGGAGTTTCTCCCCCGAAAGAGGATGCCAATTTGAAGGAGCCTTGCCTGGAAGCATGTCCAAATGCCACTCGCCGCAGAAGCACAACACCAGCCACCAAAATCATCAAGTGCCCCAAGGCATAAAATAGTTTATTGTCCATTCTTAAACACAAAGCTTTTTAGCAGATGTTAATAAAGGGTTTGGTGTCATCAAAATTTGATTTTCACTGAAATTTGGGGAGCATTTGTTTTCATAATGCCGTGTTAACTGTTAAGTATACTCAGATGATATGAATTCAATGATAATCTATCAATCTATTAAGATAAAGTTGGACGATGCTTGTCACATGTCCTACCACAACTTGCAAATCTGTTTTTAAATATCAGCATCTTCGATGGCAGCAACATCAAACTGGTAACACAAATTGGTGTGACAAACTTGGATTTTCTACTACAATCGTTTGGGACGTCAACTTGGTGAGACATTCTTCCATTTTCTAAGCATTTAAAATTTCAGCCTATTTCATCAACTTTAATTTAGGGCGATTTCAGCGACTCCAATTTCAGGGAATCTTCGCTTGCATCTTCCCCTACAGCAGGATTGTTGTCAATCGCTTCAGTTTGCGATTATCAAACTCAGTTCAATTCCGATTCTAAGGTTCCAGTTCTCACATATTCTTGTTTACGTCTTCGTCTACAGGTTCTTGTCGGTCTAACTTCTTATTACCAAGGAACATCGAACTCAATAACAACTCAAATTATTGTTTTCATGTTATGCCATCATCCAAGGTTATCTTTTCCATTTATGTTTTATGTCTGTCATTTAAACTTCGGGTTTATGGGTTTTTATCCTTTCTGATATCTTGCAACCTGGTATGTGTCAAACTGAGGAGAATGTGTAAATACAAATAAACCTTGGAAGTTTTGATAAAATTTCAGTGACACAATTATATAATCATGTTAATTGTGCTCATCAATTTGTGCTTTCAGTTTTATAAGAATTTTTTTTACCATTTATTGTGCTTATCAATTGTAAACAGAGGTGAATTCGTGGTACCATTCAACTTTAATCTTTTCAATTTTTGGATTTCCCATCATTGAACGGTGTAATTTTGCCAATGACTATTTTGATCATTGCCTTTTATAGATTGATTTTACAACTTTGAATATGATTTGATTAATCACTAGATTGATGAATACTAATGAATATCGATTCGTTTTACCTTGTCAATTTTGGGAGTGAGATTTATTGTTTTTCCATAATATGTGCTTCCAGTTTTTTTAGAATTTAGAAATCTTGCTATCAAGAGCCCATAGTGGGTGTAATGTTATGTTATCATATTTATGGTTGTTACTATAACAAGCTGTATGTGAAACTTTTGTCTTGTCTGGTAAATTGAACATTAAACAATGTCTCTTAAAACACTTATATGAGCTTGTTAGTTGTTCTTTATTGAGGTTCTACATCTATACAATGACTTTGATTTGCTCTTGCTGTGCATGTTATATTGTGGTACTACCTTTTATTTGGAATTTTAACATACTCTCCACATGGGCATTTGGAACATTATATGACCCTGGTAATTTACGAAGTACCAAGTATGGTTTTTAATTTTTCTTTATTAATGTCCTAATTTTATGTCTTTGTTATCCCAGCACTGGATGATGAAGTCCGACAAAGCAACTGCTTTTAAGAGCTACCATGTAAGACAGGTTCTTCTTCTTCTCTATGCATATAATGTTATTTGCTAAAAATGCTTACATTTACTTAATGAAGGACTTGTTTTGTGAGGGGATCAGATTGTATATATGGAAAACGAAATAACAGGATCAAGTCCCCTAACTCTATATTTACTAATTGCTATTCCTACTGTTGTGGTAGTCCTATTTAATTGCTTATGTGATCTATGAGTGTGTCAACAGACTGTTATGTATCAAATTTATGTGCCATTACAAATCATATTTGTCATATTACGTTTGTCCTTGTATACATGTCGCATTATTGTTTCATCGAAATTTTATAAAGCCTGGCATGCTTTTATCCGTCTTTACACCGTGTCATTAATTTGACAAATACCAGGTCGAGTTCTCGAAAAAGCAACACAAACGTACCCTGAACTTCATAAAGCCTTAATGGGTAGATGTCATTGACATTGACACTCCATATGAATTCTAATGGCAACTGAGATGACTAAAGAGGTACTTTCCTTAACATATCTTTCTTACATGTATAGTTGAAATAGAGCTTTTTCCTGACTCACTTATGTATTACCAAGTGATTGTCCATTCGCTCACTAGTTACTAACTCTTTTTGTGTCTTTATAGCTCTTTATTACTAACATATATAATGTTTCAAATCTGGACAGTGGGATGACGTCTCAAACATGGCATTTCATCTATGCATATAATGTCACATATATATAATGTTTCGAATCTGTATAGTGAGATCAGGTGACAAATTGCTACATTTTTACCCCTTTATTCATCTGTGGTGCACTAATTTCTCTTCTTTTTTTTCAGGATTGAGCGATGAAGGGGGCAAATCAAAATCAACTGGTTATACGAACTATGAAGTACGGTTTTGTTTTTCCTTTGCTTGATAACACATGTTTGTTCTTTTGTACTTTGAAAATTTATTTCTTTTTATTCCTTTTCACTTATTTCATCATGTGTTAGTTACTTTGTTTTGGTTCTTAGATTTACTCACTTAATTCTATCCTAAGCTCATTTGAGTTTGTGGTTACAACTGTATCAATATTAATGCTGGCAATGGTTTTTGGTGCTTTTGGATGGATAATGCCACTGACTTTTCTTCTTCTTGAAACTGTATTTATGGATTTTTGAAACTGTATTTTGTTGATTGTAATGTTAACTTGTAATTTATAATCTTAAGAGATAAAATTTTGTATTATAAGTGTTCTAGGTTTTTATTTTACCTTTCGTACTTGTCAAATTTTTAGATTTTAAATTTGGCTCATAATTTGCTTATGTTTACACGCAATATCTAGCATGTTTATTTAAAAATTTATTGTTTGTTAACATACTCAATTTATACTTCTAGGACTATGAGCAGAGCATGTGGGACTGTGGGAGGTAAGAAAGGGAAGTTTGATGATTTGATCACATTCTTGAAAATGGTAATTCACACTCTGACTCTTTATTTTTCTTTGCCTCTGCTAAGTATCGACTGGCTATATGTTTCCGAACAAATCTTCGAATTCAAATATCTAATAAATTCAGTATTTCATGTTGAAGAACCGGGTATTCGTAGAAACTTAATTGTTAGGGGAATTTATATGTATGTATATGTTTTGTTAAGTCGAAGATCATCAAAAAAATTGGGTAAATTTAACTTTCATTGCTTTGAGTTCCATATGAAGTATGTTGAAGCTTGTATCAACAAGATTAAATTTCGTATGAAGCTTTTGGGTTTTATATCAAAATTAGAATATATCTTTGATGTCTCTGTGAAGTTTAGAATTGACTTCTAATGCTTATTTAGCATGTATTCTCTTGTAAAAATATTAAGATCGACTGATTTTGTAGTTGATTTGATTGTAACTCTATGAACATGTGAGAGTGATTTTTAATACTTCATATATTTGTCAAAAAAATTATGAGGGTCATGTTTACAAAATTATTCGATGTTTTGTGCCAATTATTTGTGTGTCTCCCTATAGCCCCTTTATACTCTAGAGGTTGTTACTATGCTGGAAGCTTGTTGTCTATTTCATTAAGAAAGTTGTGCGAACCCAGTGAGTCTCGGCTCTATTTCTGGAGAATATTACGATACACATATGAAGAATACTAATGGAGTCCATCAAAACTGGAGTATGCGAAAAGATACAGATGCTCTTTAATCCGAAAGTGTTGCTCTTGATTAATTGTTGATCTATCTACACTTCTACAAGCTCCACCAGGAGTGCATAAATTTGGGAAGTTACCCACGAAAATGAAACTAAGGATCTCTGGTCCTTTATGCATAATCAGGGTTATACCGCCAAAATCATTAATGTCTTCCATTTTCCCAAATAACAATTGGGTCTGATTTCATATTTTCACTTGCTCTTTTATGACTTCTTTTTATGAAATTATATGATTTTGATTCTTGTATATATAGGTGTGGAGTCAGCAAAGAAAGAAGACGTTTGGTAGAAAAGATTGTGTGTGTGTGTGTGTGTGGGTGTGTGGGGGGGGGGGGGGGGGGTTGAAGTAGAATCTAGGTATTTATGACAAAAAGGAAAGAAAAAAAGCATTTCGTGTTCTCCAAATAAAGGTCAGGTCCTTTGTCATGGGTGCCTTTTAGTAATTATGGTGGGTCTAATTGTTTAATTGTGACTTCATAGATAAAAAAAAGTAGTTACATGATTGTTGCTAATTCTTTTCCTATCTTCTACTTTTCATTTTCTGATAGATTTAGTAGTCAGCCTGATCACGTTGAGAGAATGTAGAAAGTTCATTTTCATGATGTCATGACTAAACTTCATACCCACAAGTTGGGATTTGATTTGTTAATCATCATTCTACTAGACAACGATGGCTTAGTTTATGGTATTAAATTTTTAGCTACTTGCTTCTACGTGTCGCCATGTTATTCATAAACAATATGTTTTAAATTCTATATTAATACACTATATATAAGATCATCTTCCTGCCGCAACGCGCGGGTACTACAACTAGTGTGTATATGTGTGTGTGGGGAATATTGTTCGAGAGAGTACTACTCATCATGCAGCGCACTAGAATGTATCACCTTTAAAAAAATTTAATTTTTTTTCTCATAAACATGTTTTTAGTATAGTTATAAAGATGATGCGTAAATTTCACATACATTCACATCTCTCAACTCCTTAAAAATGATGTGAACGTACACTTACACAGATTTGCATACATGTGAACGTACATTTACATGATGCATGATTTCGGGCACTTAGAATGTGTAAATGTGCGTGAAATTTATATATCATCTTTGTAATGTTAATTAAAACGTGTTTATAAAAAAGAATTTCAAAAAAAAAAAAAAATTTACGAGTGGTATCTTCTTAGTGCGTTGTATAATAAGTGGTACTCACTTGAACCTAAATCTATACACACACTACTATATAAAGCATTTGGATGTTTGGTCTTAAAAACAACTTTTCTTGCATTGTGTACAATCAATTGATGCATAATCTTGAATTTTAGAACGTACAAGTTAAACATGATGTACAAGTGATGTATGCATGAATATTCAAATATTTTGATTTATAATGAATTACGGTTTTCAAAAATTGAGCTGTAAGCATGAAACCCTTCTTTCTTGGGAAACCAAGCACCTCTTCCACTTCTTTCCCTTCCCAATGCATTCCTTGTCTTCATTAGACTTTCACGCTCTTTTAAAATTCGTGACAAAACACTCTTCCATAGGCTCACACCATTCCATTCTCTCAACAGTCTCTGCATGTGTTCTCAGATCACCGGGGAAAATGACAGGAATGGCCGACTAGTGAAACATGGTTAACTCCATCCTTTATTTCTTCCGCTTTCTTCTCGATTTTGGGCAAATGTCCTTTCGTCTATTGTGTTTTCTGCCCTAAAAATAGTCTGAAGAACACTTTTATCTTGTATTTCTTTCTGTTCCCCCTAATTTCTTCTACTTTCTCTCCTTAAATGAGATTCGTGAACACAGCGTACATCCGACGAAACAAATACGGACAGAAAACCAACATCATCACTGTTGTGTCACTCCGACACCACCACACGCACACATCTGGTAACACACACCCACACACACACACACCCACACACCCACACACACTCACTCTCTCTCTCTCTCTCTCTCTCTCTCTCTCTCTCTCTCTCTCTCCCTGCTCTACATGTCACCTCATCGAGCTTAAGCTTTTTCTATGATTTCATTAATGTTGTTTACGCTTTGTTCACCAACATGACTGACTAAATGAGAGAAATTTGAAGAAAGGAAGAGAAAGTGGAAAGAAACAAAAGTTGTTGTGTTCTTTAAATATTTTAAAGGAAAGAAGGGAAAAGAATTGGAAAGAAAGAATCATGATGATCTTTCTCTCCAAAAGAGGGAAGAAAGTGAAAAAAACAAAGGAACCATAAATTTGTGTTATTTTAAAAACCTATTTTTTGTTTTCTCTTCCTTTCCTTTAATTTCTTTCCTTCATCTTCTATCACATTCTTTTCTTTTTCCTTAAAGTTCAAGAACAGAGTGCTAAGCTTTTCAAATATATACAGGTACTCTCGTATGTGCGTGGTAGCGTATATCGATTCCCATATTGTTTTGCTTTACTTTTGATTTTTATTTCAATTAACACAATTAGAAAGAGAAACTTTTTCTAGGGTTTTTATTTTAGTTCGTGTACTTATTGGCCTTTTCTGTTCTTTGTCATAGCTTAATCTACACTTAATGGTTGTGCAGATGATTGGAGCTTGAAATCAAAGGCTAACTGATTAAACAAAATGATGTACAAAAATTAAAATCATCACTGCTCGTGTACCAATAGTTCTTATGATTCTAATGAAATTTTGGGATTACGATGCTGAATCGGTTTTGAGATTTTTAAGAATCATGGGCTTTACTTTTCTTAGTTGTTCTTTCTGAGATATTCTTCTTTTTTCTTTCATTACATGCGCAACTTAAGGTATTCGATTGTTTCTCAATCCTACTAATCAGTATTTGTTTAAAAACTGTTGTGTTATGATTTGCTGCATATAAACATTTGTACTTTAAGATAATTACATCTTTAGGAATTTATGATGTATTTTGATTGAAAAACTGCAATCTCTACAACCTTCGTTATTGTTTGCTGGGTTGGTTTTTTGGGAGGTTTCTACACTAAAACAACCTTGGTGATATATGGATGGAAAGTGGGATGAAGTTTTGCAATCAACTTCTGTTTTTGGAGTTAATCCATCTGATGTGATGTGTCTATGGCTCTCTCTCAAATGTTTTTTTTTTCAATTTGTGTAGTATACTAGGCTTGGCAATCTGCCTCTACTTTTTTTATGGCTATGTTCTGCGTTTGATATTTTTTTTAATTTCTCCTATTCAGGTTATTCTATTTTATTATCATTGTTCAATGCTCCATGTTTGTTGTTCAAACCAGGTTACAACTTAAAACTGCAAACTTGCAGGAATATACATCTAAGATGTGTTTAGTGTCTGATTTTGTGTGATGTGAGTAAATGTGCTTTTAAACCATGCTAATATTGCTTTCGGTAAAATGTGAAATCTTTTTCTCCCTCTATACACGCACAATCATCTGTGATTTTGGTAAAGTATTCGAGATTTTTTTGTCTCTGTGTCCCCCTTCTAAAGCAAATTAAAGTAAGAACTTTCATTGTGGTCGAGCAAAGCATTGTGTTTATATGCAGAAGGTTTTATGGATTGTTGGCTTCTATAATATCAAGATAACATAACTCCGGATGGTTTCATGTTGTTTATTTAATTTAGAGTAAATTACAGAAATGGTCCTTATGATTTACATAAAACTTTGGATACGGTCATTATAGTTTCAATTTTGCATAAAGGGTCATTATCTTCACTGTTTACCTGCAAAATTGGTCCCTCTGCGGTTAACTATCTACTGGTTAAATTTTTTATAATGACCATTTTACCCTTTTCTTTAATAACATTTTGGTCCTTTAAGTTTGTAGTATATTTTAGTTTTGGTCCCTCAAATAATCTTTTTTATTTAACTCTTCTATTATTATTATATGTTAATTTAACTTTTTACATATTGATTTATGTTTTTATCAAGTTTTTTTATTTTAATATATTTTTTAATTTATATTACAAACTTATTTATTTCTTTTATTATAAACAATTGTATCAAAGTAGAATCCATTTTCTTTTTTAGTTTTTCCGAATGAAAAAAATACAAACATTTTATATTGTAGTTTTCCAAACCAAAAAATTTTGAACCTTACATTTTTATTAGTTTTTTCAAACGAAAAAAAAGTTGCAAACAATTTTTGTTAAAAGTTTTTTCATTTTCAAAACATAAAAAATACGAAAACCAATCCGTCTTTTATTATTATTTTTTTTGCACCAAAAAATTCGCCCCTTTCTGATTATTTGTTTTGAGAAACGAAAAGAAAAACAAACCATTATGTTATTAGTTTTTGCAAACGAAAAAACTACGAATAATTTTTATGTTCAGTTTTTCCAAACAAAAACATCATTTTATTTTTCTAGTTATTCGAACGAAACCATTCCCTTTCATTTTTTTCTCCGAACGAAAAAACTACGAACTATTACGCTTTTAAAGTTTTTCCTAAATACGAAATAGTGTAGTCTTTTTGTTTGGAAAAACTAAAAAAATGGAATGACTTGTATTTTTTACGACGGGAAAAAGTCCAAAACGTAGTGGTTAGAATAATCTAAAAATAAAGAGTGGGATCTGGGAATATTTTGTTTAAATATAAATAAATAAAATTTAATAAATAAATTATAAAATATTTTTATATTTTAAAAGTTTATTAGAAAATTTCATAAATTGTCCCTGAATGCCAAAAAGACGAAAATGTCCTCCTCTCTAACGGTCAAAGTTAACGGATGTTAGTCAGAGGGACCATTAGTGTTAAAAACTTGAGATTTTAGGACCATCCATGTAATTTTAAACTTTTAGAAACCAAAACCGCAAAAATGCTCAAACCACAGTGACCATTCGTGTAATTTACTCTAATACAATTCATTTCTTTGCTAAAAATGTTGGCCTACAAATGAAAAGAGATTCATAAAAAGGTTAAAAGTTGCGTTTAGTTAATGAAAACTAATCAGTTTTTATTTTAGTTTTCAAAAAGTGAAAAATTGTTAGATGAAAAAAGTTTTTAGTTTTAAGAAAAATAACACAGATGATAAAAAAGTAAAAATATAATATAAATATAAGGTAGGTGATTAAAAAGTAAGAGAGATAAAAAAAGTATAGAAAGTAAATATACGGTAGGTGATAAAAAAGTAAGAAAAAAAGTATAAAAATAATATTTTAAAAAGTGAAATAAAAATTTAAGGAATTTTTATTAAATAAATAAGTTTTTATTTTTCTTGAAAAATGAAATATAAATTTTAGAAAATTTTAAAGGTGTTCATTATTAAAGGTGTTGAAGGAGCAGTTGTTGCTCTTTGCTGAAAATACTTGTGGAGCTAAAACCTATGATGCTAGTATGCAACTGATGTTGTCATAACAAGGTTCTAAAATCCTTTGTTGAAGAATTTTACATCTATATGTTAAATCTCAAATATCAAACTATTATTT
Organism: Centrapalus pauciflorus; assembly: GCA_020465985.1. NCBI lineage: Eukaryota > Viridiplantae > Streptophyta > Magnoliopsida > Asterales > Asteraceae > Centrapalus > Centrapalus pauciflorus. The sequence continues at coordinate 112,106 of JAANYP010005788.1, read as the reverse complement.
TGTTAAATAATGTTAGAAATTTTGTTTCTTTGGTTTATCTTGAATTTCATTTTTTTAATATATAATTAGGTTATTACCCATGTATTACATGGGTTAATTTTAGAATTTGATATTTATATATATATATATATGTATAATATAATAATTATATGAATAATAAAGTTTACTTAATTTTAGTTAGTTAGTTATTAAATTAATCCATATTAGATTTACATAGATTTGATTTGCTTTAAAATTTAAAAATAAAATCTGTAAATGACGTGGCCAAATGAAAGAGCGACATGTGGCAAATTAAATGAGAGCATGCCATGTGACATTTAGTTACTCTTTTAATAGTGTAACACCCACAATTCTCACACAAATGTCACGTCAATACAATACACAGGTGGCAATAACGCAATCATCTCATAATGCACATGTCACAGGATTAGCGGAAAACACTGATAATTTAAAACTTTAATACAAAGTTAACACGTCTCAAGTCACATGCTGATTCAGATGCATACACGACTGAATTATCTGATAAACATGGATTACTGAGAGCTAACACAATACAGATCCAGTATAAGATACAGACAACAGCTTTAAAGTCTAACAACAGCAATCATCAACACCCTAGACCTCTGAATCACTTCGGCTGCTGCGGCTGTGACTGCGGTCCCACAGAATGGTTGCCTGAGACACGGAAGACTCGAAAACATAAGCTGGACAGCTCGTGAGTACGCGAGGGTTAGACACTGCAGGTAAGCACATAAAACATACACAACACACATATCTCGGCACACATATGCAACTCGATGCATAACACAAATCTCTGCTCAAAAGGGGACCACGTTCCCCAGCTAACAGGCCGCACACAGCAGCGGTTAGCTACTCAATAGGCACAGGAGCGACCTGGCAATATCACTGCGGTATATATACAGCCTCATATCTCATGACTGGTTAGGGACAGTCAGCCTGCGCGATCATATATCGCGGACACCTGCAATTCAAACACATATAACACGTATAGGGTAGAGAAGCTCATACCTGCGCGCTATCACAATCTCATACACATATATATCACAACCACATAGACGACTCGAAAGAATGCACGTGCGTTTGAAAAGAACTCGAGTACTCACCGATACCCGAAAGCAATCGAAACCCGAACTCTCAATGCGGCTCGGCACGTGATCGGCTAGCACCTGAACACATCACGGGTCTCACATGTTATCACAAGCTCGATAGTCATGCAATTTAATCAAACATAACTATCACAAACAATATAAACCCGAAACACAATCTCGGATAATTAACCGATCCCCGAAACTCTTTTACGGAATCCCTATTGAGACCCAATATCCCAAACAACTCAATCCAACAATATCCCGAAGGAATCCGACCAATTAACGTCCCACAATTCTTTTTTAAAACTAAACCAAGATTCTCTAGCAGACTGATTTACGCGCCGCGCTTTTGCCAGACAGCAGAATCTTGGCCTTCGAACTCCATAGCTGAACCAGGAGTAATACTCCTTTCTATACCCGATTTCCAGCAACAAAAGGCACATAACTCACATATATACAACCCATAAACCACAGAAATCACAACTCTCAATCATAACACAACATATCTCAAGATTTTTGGCCATTAGAACTCATAACCCTTACCTTTGGAAGTTCAAGAACACAAGAAGGATGATGGAGATGATCAAGGCTTCTCAAATCAAAATCCCAGAGCTAAAATCACTTGCTTGCAGCTAGAGATTCTCACACAATTCACACACACTCTTTTAGGGCTCTCTTCACAAATGGATAAGGAAGAAAAGGATAAAGGAAGCAAAGCTAAACATATATACGTCTTTATCTTTAACCGGCTCCGAACCCATTAACCCGGACCCAATATCACTTTTTCACAATTTATATCAAATTGACCCAATTAAATCCACGATCTCAAAGATAATAATAATCCACTAATTATTAGCTCGGAGACACGTATCACTCGGTTTCGACACGTTAAATCCACGAAACGGAATTTTATTGGAACAACGCAATAATAATAAATAATGAGCCAGTAAATTAAATCCACGTACCAGGCTCAAATCCGGGATGTTACAAATAGTATAGATAGAGATAGATTTATGATACTGCTATTTGTTGTTTATGAAAATAATATTGTAAGTTTACATAGATTTTTTAAAAATAATTCTCCATAAATTATCTCATGTAACACGCGGGTCTATGTGTGAACCAGTAACAATGATAATAATTTGAGTAAAGGACATTTTTGGTCCTTGTGGTTTGATGGTTTATCCGGATTCAGTCCCTTAACCATAATAAGGTCAAATTTCATCCCTATTTTGCTAATTTTGTGCCCTTTTAGTCCCTCGTCCGTTAAACTTAACGACACAACCGTTAAATTGTAAGAATGACATTTTTACCCTTTTCATTGAGACGCTTTTAGTCCCCATGGTTTTATTATTTACCCATTTATAGTCCAACATTTATTTTATTTTATTTTATCTTTATAATTATATTATTTATAGATATACTTAATTTATTATAAACACACTTATTTTATTTATAAATATACTTATATTTTAATATTTTATTTACATTTACTATTGTTCGTATTTTATTTAAAATTTAAATTTTATTTTAATTATTTTCTTTACTAATTTCATCTTCTTTATTAATTTTAAATTTTATAATATTATTATTGACATTTATATATGTAATTTTGTTACTTGTGTTTAAATAGATATAATATCGACGATATTTTTCCTCTCCAAAGTCACTATTAATTTCTTCAAATGTCTTCCAGCCTAATCAATTATCGACACATAAATTATATATATATATATCATATCCAATTACCCAATGTTGTTCACCCACGTTTCAGTTGGGTTTTTTGTTTTTTTTTATTCACCAGGTTACACGTTTTTGGTTTTTCTTTTTTCTTTTTTTAATTATAAATTTAAATTTTTCATAACACATCATTATCTTAATGTTATCTTTTATTTAGCCCTTTTATTTTAGTAAACTTTTGTTTTAACATTTATTATTACAACATTTTTTTAGTTACTTAAAATTATGATTTTAGTTATACTTATGTTTGGTGTTATCTTTTGAAACTATTATATTATGTTTATTTGAATGAAAAAAAACTTTATTATTCAAATGCACAATACAAAATTCTAATAAAATTGTTTTATTAAAATAATGAAATTATTTAATATTTAGATTTTTTTATTAAATATGATCATGTATAACATTGAATTATGTGTTGATAATTGATTAGGTTGGAAGATACTTGAAGAAATAGTGACTTTGGAGAGGAAAAATATCGACGATATTATATTTACTTAAACACAACTAACAAAATTACATATATAAATGTCAACAATAATATTATAAAAATTAAAATTAATAAAGAAGATGAACTTTAAATAAATTAGTAAAGAAATATATATTTAAATTAAAATAAAAGTTAAATTTTAAATAAAATACGAACAATAGTAAATGTAAATAAAATATTAAAACATAACTATATTTATAAATAAAATAGGTGTGTTTATAATGAGTTAAGTATATTAATAAATAATATAAGAGTATCATAAAGATAAACTAAAATAAAATAAATGTTGGACTATAAATGGGTAAATAATAAAACCATAAGATCTAAAACCGTCTCAATAAAAAGGGTAAAAATGTCATTCCTTTAAATTTAACGGTTGTGTCGTTAAGTTTAACGAACGAGGGACTAAAAGGGCACAAAATTAGCAAAATAGGGATGAAATTTGACCTTATTATGATTAAATGACTGAATCCGGGTAAACCATCAAACCACAGGACCAAAAATGTCATTTACTCTAATAATTTTAAAAGGGTGGCCGGGTATGGTAACCACAGGAACAAGAAAGAAAGAAAGAAAAGGATTCCATGATCGTCATGCGCTTACACAAAGTCTGTCACCGCTTCTCTCTCTTTTCCCTCCCAGTCACAGTTACGCCCCCTTTCCTTGTTCTTCCTCTATCTTCAACCCCCTTCTCCAAAAGCTCAACAATTACACACATCAACCCTTTTCTTCTTCAATCCATGTCTACCTCAACAAGATTTCACAATCTTGTCCCTATCGGCGCAATCGCCTCCCAAGATTCCACACCTCATCCTCATCCTCAACATCAAATTGATGATGGTTGGTACTGTTTTCTTTCTTCTTAACCTTTTCCATCTCCCTCTGCTCTTCTAAGCGCGTATTTGTAATCCAATCCAATGTTTCTTTCTTTTTTTTTTTTCTTTTTAATAAACGGACTATGGTCGAATTGTTTTTGTTTTAGGCACCAATCCAACTAGTATACTATAGGATATGTATGTCACTCTACAATTGGTACCCGCTCTGAAGGTCGTAAAATTCATCTCTCATCAAAGATTCTGCATATTGCTATTGCTTAAAGTCAAAAGCAGCTTCTTCTCAATTTTCTTTTTCAAGTTACGGACATTGATTGTAGTTTCCAGGCACCCATTTGAACTTCACACAGGCCATTGATTCTTATGACTTCTTTTTATTTTTAACAATTATTAGTGGTATATAGGCAGACCTAAGCAGTTATCCTGACACTACCTTTCTTATATTGGGTTTGTAAATTGTAATGGACTGACTGTCTCTTCTCCTTTTGAATCAGAATTAAACGCTGGATATCGTCTTCCTCCGCCAGAGATTAGAGATATAGTTGATGCACCACCACTTCCAGCTTTATCCTTCTCTCCACACAGGGATAAAATTTTGTTCCTAAAGCGAACATCTTTACCTCCATTATCAGAGTTGGCAAAACCAGAGGACAAACTTGCAGGCGTTCGTATTGATGGAAAATCTAACACCCGTAGTAGGATGTGAGTCACGAGGATGCATGTTTTTGGTCTATTGTAATAAGACGTTTCTTTTTCTTACTTTAACTTGGTTCATACAAGACAAAATGTTTATCGTTTACAGGTCATTCTATACTGGTATTGGGATCCATGATATAAGGGATGATGCTACATTAGGACCAGAAAAATTAATATATGGCTTTCCAGACGGATCTAAACTCAATTTTGTTACCTGGTAAGCTCCATCATCTTTTATCTATTCTTTATATCTCTGTTTATGAGATGATTAGGTAGATTGTGATTTAACATATATATTGCTGATCAGCATTCCAAACTTTACACAACACGAACCAAGTTCTCACTGATGCTTGGGAAATATCCTTTTTGGTGTTATGGATCCTTAGAGTACACATTTACAGGCATGCTCAGATTTTTAACATCCTCATTTGTTCCCATAAAAGTGATGGTACTACATTTTTACTTTCATGGTGAATGGACATATTTGTTCATCTGATGTTTTCATTATAGTTAGTGGAAGAGTGAGTCTACGAAAGACTTTCCCACTATTAAATCCAAGGAAAGGTTAATAATGTCTTTTTTTTATGTGGTGGTTGACTGGTTTCTACTCTTAATTGAATTGGTCTAGCATTCTGAGAGAATAGCAAAGTAGAAAGTAATGGTTGAGTGGAAAAAAATATTTTTTTTCAAGTTCACTTAATCCATATTAAGCAAAACTGGGATTGCCATTTTCATTTGTTTCTTTCAATCATATCTATTATCCTGCTATTGCAATTTCACTTGGTCAGTCGGGCATAAGTAACCATGAACAATTGAGTACATACTATTTTTGTGAGAGTTTTTATTTAATTTCCATATGAGATAAATCACTATGATGAACATGGTTATGGCTTAGGAAATTATAGAGGATAACTATTGCATGGTTCTGTAGCTTTAAATCCTGGTAGCATGGATTTTCTTATGTTTTTCCACCTTCTACCAGCCAGGAACTAACATGACATAATCTGAGCCTTTTGGTAAAGTTGGTTGTATCTTTGAATGCTAAGAGAAACTTAAAGCTGGTACTATAATATGCTATAATGATGTGCCTTTCCCCTATTTTGCAATTAATTGCTTTCATTTCTTTATCTTGTCAAGGTCAACTGATGGTCGGCATTTAGCCTTCAGCATTCGGCAAGACCAGGTAATAGACATTATATGAATAATGTTGAAACCCCTTTACAGCTTCTTTGGCATTTACACTGCACATCCAACTATAGAGTTCTGATCCAGTATAAAGATTTATCATGTACAAATAAATTGTTTAGATGGATGCATGGCATGGAGCAACTGCTAGGTTACACTCATTTGTAATCATAAAGGGTCAAACTATTTGCAAAGTGGAAAAAGGAATATGCTGTTACATTTCATGTACCATGTTATTTCTTGTCAAACATTCTTGAATTTCTACAGTGGGCTAATGGGTATTACCTGGTTTGCTATTGAATAGTTAAAACAAAGTTGCGTTAAGCCTTTTTATCTATATTTGACGTCAACTTATTGAGTTGCTCGCTCTAACCATATGAAGAATTGAATGGAACAGGATGGGGATGGTGGCAGTAAGCTTAGAGTATGGGTTGCAGATGTGGAAACAGGAGAAGCTAAGCCCTTGTTTAAGTCACCGGATGTGTTCCTCAATGCAATTTTTGACAAGTATGGATCATCTGGTTTGAAATATAACTGTTCAGAATCAATTCCAGCTTGTTGGTAATCCCTATTTTCTTTTGACTGCCAGTTATGTGTGGGTGAATGATTCAACTCTCTTGGTTTCTACCATCCCGGCATCTCGAGGAAGCCCACCAAAGAAACCATTAGTCCCCTCTGGCCCTAAAATCCATTCCAATGAGCAGAAAACCGTTGTTCAAGCTCGAACCTTCCAAGATTTGCTTAAAGATGAATATGATGAAGATTTATTCGAATATTTAGCCACCTCACAACTTGTTTTGGTTTCTTTAGACGGGACAGTGAAATTATTTGGCAAGCCATCTCTATACACATCATTAGATCCCTCTCCTGATCAGAAATATATTTTACTTAGTTCTATTCATAGACCATTCTCTTTCACTGTGCCATGTGGAAGATTTCCTAAAAAGATTGATTTGTGGTCAGCTGATGGAAATTTTTTGAGGACACTTTGTGATTTGCCCGTTGCCGAGGACATTCCAATTGCATTTAACAGTGTCCGAAAAGGCATGCGTTCCTTGAACTGGAGGGCAGATAAGCCGTCGACTCTCTATTGGTATGTGTACTTGAATGGCAGAGGGCTTTGCTCTGATATCTGGGATTGTGTTTAGGGAGTTTTCTATTATAAACCATTTGACCATATTGGTTTCATCCTATATATATCCACACCCCCATGTCTTCCTCCAATAAGAAAAAGAGCATAGAGGCTAGAGCTACAAATGTAATGACAAATCTTTTATTTCTAAATTGGGTAGGCAAAAGAGTTCACTATGATTCATATCTGTGACTAATTCAAGTCTTTTCTGCACGTCGACTTTGCAATGACTTTCAAGTGAGCACTATATTCAATCATCTGCACTTTAATTTTTTCATCCTGCTTATATTCACGTCATTGGGTTTTTGGAAACACACAGATATCTGTTTGGATGGTTATGTAAGACGATTATATAACCTAAATATGCATATGATTTCGTTTTTTCATTGCCGTCTAAACATGAAAAAAAAAAGCCAATTATTGTGTATGATTATCATGCTACATGCATCACAAAAAATGGGAGCCAATATGTGTTTTTATTTCAAGTGTGAACTCTAATACAAATTAATCCTGTATTTGTACCCAAAAATTTTCAGATTCAAACACGAAAATTATATGTGTCGATGTGACAGTGAACAGTATCAAATATACACAGCTCCTATGTAGTTGAAATTTGCTCCAAAGTTCAAAAAATAGTGCTGTTGTAGGGTTTACAAGTGAAACGTTGAAATTTGATTATCTTCAGCTTGATGATAGATCCCTAGTGGGTGTTTTGGATATTTGAAAAAGTGAAAAAAAAAAAAACTTTTATCCCAGAGCTGGTTGATTTTTAAAGCTTTTGAGAGATAAATTTAGGAAATGCTTTTGCTGCTCTCAGGTATTTATCATCTAGACATCTACATGTAGAAGTTAAAGTCGATGCAAACAGAGTACATTAAATCAAGTTTATTCAGGTATATGAGATCATCTAAGCACTATGGATAGTTTAGACATGGTTGGTTGGTTGGTAAGGTGGAGGTTTGTCTTTGCAATCACTAGGTACTGCCTTGACTACTATGAATTTCTGCTTCACTTAGGTAGGCATTGGAGCCAACTTTTGTTGCTATAGTTACTATTATTATTTAAAAGGGAAAAAAGGTTGAAGGAAGCATGAGATATTAGAATGCTTGCCATACATTAGTGATCAATTTTATGCAAATCTAGTTCCAATATACTTAACTTAAAATAGTTCGGTTGTAAGATCAAGTATGTGTGGCGTGGGTGATTCTTTTATTCAATATCTTGTAATTCTGGTTTCCTGCTTAACTGCTGCAGTACTGAATGAATGCTATTCTTATAACTAATTATTTGGTTAAAGGGTGGAAACACAAGACGGTGGTGATGCAAAAGTAGAAGTTTCTCCCCGTGACATAGTCTACACACAAACTGCTGATGCCCCTGAAGATGAAGAGCCAATGATCTTTCATAAACTTGATCTTCGCTATGGGTATGTATAGAACCCCCTCCCCCCACCCCCCCACCCCCTCTGTGCGGGGCTCCCCGCAAAGCCAAAAAAACGTTCACGTTGCATGCCTTACAACTTGGAAGAGTTCACTTCCATGCTTTTTGGTGTTCAATAGTTACAATGTCTCATTGGCCTGAATGATTTTGTAGTTTCCAATTCCATATATTGAGTTGGTAAAAATAGACTAGATTCTTTTTGCTTCAGTTTGTCTATATGATTACCAAGGAAACAGATAGTTTGGATGTAGCTCCAGACTTCCAGTTACATCGTATTTCTTATATAAGCTTTCATAGGCTACCAATACACATAAAGCAGATAGAAAGCGCTACTTCCTGATGAGAACTTTAAATTGCTTTTCCTATGAAAACTATCTTTAAGTAAAGATGAACTCGAAGTATTTCATCAGATGCTGTTATTTTTTTAAAAATTTACAACCTTTCTCTGGTATGTATTTTCATCAATTGTACTCGTTTGCCTGCTTTTTGCTCTTTCAAAATGGGTTGGCAGACTGGCAGTACAGATTTGAAGGTTCTAATCTGAAAATATAGTTACCACGACACAGTTATCTGGTTCTCCTTTATCACTTGCTTGGATATCATTCTCAAGGCCACTTATGCCGAACATGTATGCATGCATCTACTCTGATCCACATTGATCCCTTTCCGTTATCAATTACAAATTTCAGCTGAAAGCAACATTTTCATTTGCTCTCTCCACAGTTCTTCATTCATTGGCTATTTTGTTAGTGTTTTAGAGTAATTTACTCTTGACCTTGGGGATTTTAGTTTGTGCTAAAACAAGCTTGGAGGTGCAAAGTACACACTACACACTTGTTATGCTACACTAAAATCCCAACCCCTAAATATTGTGGGGGTCAAGGGGATGCAGCCCCTTTCTGGGTCCTACGAGACAATGCCCCTAGCGGGGTTAGGGGCAAAGCCCCTTATGATAGACCCGCTAGCCAGTCAGAGGGCAGGGTCAAGGGTGAGCCACCCCCCTAAGACAAAATCAAAAAACCAATATGTTAGTGTGCTGATAATTAAGCACATCGTGCATTTTCCACTGTGTATTGTGGTTTTTCAACAATATACTAAAGCACACCATGCATATTTCTCTGCTGGCGATTACAAAGCGTTGTAAAAATTAAAAATGGCAGTTCGGCAGGTTTTAACCATTGTTTGTATAAGGAAAAACATGGGAAAAGTCTTGGGGAGTGCAAGAACACTTTGGAGGTCTCATTTCATACAAACAATAACATCAACACATATTCTTGATCATTTGGCCTTGGATTATCCCATAACAACATTTGTGATTCCAAGCTGGACAAATAGTTGTTATCGGAAATTGGTTAATTTTATTCAAGTATTGATTTCCTTGTTTGATTTCTTTTGATTTCTCTAACATATTTATCGTTTGGCCTTAGCAGCAGGGCCGGATCTAAGTTTTTTTGGCACAGGCATCATGTTAGGGTGTTTATCGGTTTGGTATATGGCTTTTATCTGGAGTCGGTTGGGTTGGGTCACCATGTTTAACACATTATTAAAAAAAATTAATAGCAAAAACAAATTCTTTAGAAATGAAAAAACAAATTGCATCCTATAATTGTTCTTTACAAGTTTTCATCTTTTGAAATATTGCTCAAAATTCTTTTTATGTGATGCAAATGCAACAAGGGGTAGAAAAATTATCACCAATTCGATTGCACAAATTTGACTTCTTAGTTGAAAAATATTTCAAATTTCTAATAATTATCAGTTATACATTAATAAGTAACAATTAACCCAACAAACAAAATACTAACAATAAACAATTACCGTTATGTTACCAATTATAAACTAACAACCAACAATTAACCTAACAAAGCAAACCCTATTTATCCTAAAACCTAACAATTAACCCTAATAAAACCTATCTTAACAATGTCAATTAACCCTAAGAAAACAAAATCGAACTAATAAAAGTTAGTTTTGACAAATACCAAATAGGAATTAACAAAATAAGCCCTAACAAGTATAAATCATCAATTAAACAATCCCTTAACCCTTATCGGTGTCACACTAGGTAGCACTTTAAAGATTAACGCATATAATACATTAAAAGTTTTTTTTTTGGTTCCACTCCACCGTTCCATTCCAAGTGTCTGCCAATGCTTAGCATCATTAATTAGACTTGCATACTTACAGTTGTGTGGTCTAGGTTTGCTTATATGTTTAAAACATAATTTCTGCAGAGGAATTAGCTGGTGTGATGATTCACTTGCACTAGTTTATGAGTCATGGTACAAAACACGGCGTGTAAGAACCTGGTTGGTTTCCCCTGGATCAAATGAGGCTCCACGCTTATTATTTGATAGATCGTCTGAAGATGTATACTCTGACCCTGGTTCTCCCATGTTGCGGAGAACTCCTTCTGGGACTTATGTTATTGCCAAATTTAAGAAGGAAGATGAAGGCACATACCTATTGCTAAATGGAAATGGTGCTACACCAGAAGGGAACATACCTTTCCTAGATCTGTTTCACATGTAAGTTGTATTTTCTGTTTTCTTCTTTCCTTGGTGTAATGACAAGTAAAAATAATCTTATTTCAGAGGTACGGGTGAAAAGGAAAGAATATGGCAGAGTGACAAGGAAAAATATTATGAGAGTGTTGTTGCTCTAATGTCTGACCAAAAGACAGGAGACTTGGATGTTAATCAGCTGAAAGTTTTGACTTCCAAAGAGTCTAAGACTGAAAACACCCAATACTACATACAGAGATGGCCTGATAGGAAAGCATGTCAAATCACAAACTTCCCCCATCCATACCCTCAGTTGGCATCATTGCACAAGGAAATGCTCCGCTACCAAAGAAGGGATGGAGTTCAACTCACTGCAACTCTGTACCTTCCACCTGGTTATGATCCTTCACGAGATGGCCCCCTACCTTGTCTGGTTTGGTCGTATCCTGGAGAGTTTAAAAACAAAGAAGCAGCTGGACAAGTTCGTGGTTCTCCTAATGAGTTTGCAGGCATAGGTCCAACATCACCACTGCTTTGGCTGGCAAGGAGGCATGGCTATTCACCACCTCTACCATCTTGATTGTATATCATTGTTAAGTTAAAGCAATAAACCGTCTTTCCATTAGTATATAATGATTCCCATTTAGTTTTGCAGATATGCCATATTATCTGGACCAACAATTCCCATCATCGGTGAGGGGAAGGAAGAAGCAAATGATAGGTAGGATACGATTGTAATGACTGCTTCTAGAATCTTACATATGCATGCTTTGGAGGAGTGTCAAGGCTTTTATGGAACACAGCAAACCTGGATTCACTATTATACATTGTCAAAGTGGGATATGCAGTTTCTCACATATTTTACCATGTTTGATTTTTTATATGAGAGGGAGGACATTTCTACTCACTTCTTGGATCCTTGCCATCAATATGAAACTTTTTTTTCTTTTTTTTGGGGGGCAATGCCCTTGAGGAATGTTGATGATAATGAAAAGTAATGATTTGGTTTCATATAATGTAGTCATTCATTACCTCATAGTGGGTAATACTCCAAATCGAGGGTAATGGAATTCTTTATCCACAGTATTTGATTTGACTTTCAAATGAGGAAGTATATATTTCATGCCTAGCCTATCTACCCTTCTATCACTACTCTACCTACATACCCACCCCATCCCTTTTACCCTACCTTGATTTTACTTTACCTCTACCTTACCCACACCACCCCATCATATCCTATCCTACCCACCCATTCCTACTCTAACCTACCACACCCACCCCTATCTTACCCACCCACTCTACCTTTCCAGCCAGGAGTATTACCCACTATGAGGTAATGAATGACTGCATTATATGAAACCAAATCATTACTTTTCATTATCATCAACATTCCTCACGGGCATTGCCCCCAACCAAGCATGCACACACACACAAATCGAGGGTAATGGAATTCTTTATCCACAGTATTTGATTTGACTTTCAAATGAGCAAGTATATATTTCAGGCCTAACCTATCTACCCATCTATCACTACTCTACCTGCATACCCACTCCATCCCTTTTACCCTACCTTGATTTTACTTTACCTCTACCTTACCCACACCACCCCATCATATCCAATCCTACCCACCCATTCCTACTCTAACCTACCACACCCACCCCTATCTTACCCACCCACTCTACCTTTCCAGCCACACACCTACTCTACCCACCCAACCTATTACACCCTACCTTGATTGCCCTTATCCTAGCCTATCCTACCCCACTCTACCTTGGTGGTGGTGATGATGGTGGTGGTGGTGGTTGTGGGTTGGGAGGTAAGATGGGGGCGGCAGTGGTAGTGGTGGCAGGTGGTAGTAGCAACGACGGCAACAACCATGATGTATCATTTATTCCTTAGTTCAAGCAAGCACCGCCTAAATCAATTGTAAGGGAGGCGGCAATGGCTTATTTCCAACAACTATGATGATTTAGTTCTAACAAAGCAACATCAATACAATGATAATAGATATTATGGATATAATTTTTGTTACATGACAGTTAATTGATCAAACCAGGTATGTAGAGCAACTTGTTGCAAGTGCAGAGGCTGCAGTGGAGGAAGTCATCCGCCGTGGGGTAAACTCTTCTCTTCTGACCCTCATGTTTTATGCGTCTGGTTTAAATGGTGCTCTTATTGTTTATGCTGAAGGTGGCTCATCCAGACAAAATCGCAATTGGGGGACATTCTTATGGAGCTTTCATGACTGCAAATCTTTTGGCACATGCCCCTCATCTTTTCAGTTGTGGAATTGCTCGTTCTGGAGCTTATAATAGAACACTTACACCTTTTGGTTTTCAGGTAAGGTTCTTATTCTTGGGACAGAAAACCAGCTAGAAGCAATCAATATAATTGTTGTGTTTTATATGGATTTGGTGTTGTTCATTAGAATGAAGATAGAACGCTCTGGGAAGCTACTGATACTTACATCAAAATGAGCCCTTTCATGTCTGCCAATAAAATTAAGAAACCCATCTTGCTTATCCACGGAGAAGAAGACAATAATTCAGGAACGTTGACTATGCAGGTGATCTTTGTTTTTCAACAAAATAAGCTCATGACATTGGGATTGTGGTTTTCATGTGATTTTGGATGATAACCATGCAGTCAGATCGTTTCTTCAATGCTTTAAAAGGCCATGGGGCACTCTCTCGCCTGGTCCTTCTACCGTTTGAGAGCCATGGTTATACTTCACGGGAGAGCATAATGCACGTCCTTTGGGAGACGGATAGGTGGCTACAGAAGTATTGTGTTTCCAGCATCTCTACAGAATATGTGTCGGAAAACGATGAAAGCTCTGAGAACAAAGCTATTGGCTCTGGTGGTGGTGCAGTTGCTGAGCTTGAAGACATAGGGGTTGAGGGTCTTCATTTTAGTACAAGATCATCACTCTGGTAATTTCTACTTTTGCTATTTGATATTGTTTAGATAATCAACACTCCACTGATGAAGGTTCGGGTCCATTGTTATATGAAGAAATTTGACAGAAATACACAAGTGGTGCTCTTGAGAAAAACATGATGATGATGATGATATGGCTCAGCTGACCCTTGTGCTTGATGTTGTACAATGTAACCATCAAATTGGATTTGTAGTTCTAAACATAAACATAAACATAAACAAAAATAAACATCTACATGAATTAGCTAGAAGTTTATTGGTGTGTAATAACTTAATGTCGCGATATATTAAAAACTGCAATTCATTCATATTGGTGATGTGTATATTATTCATTTATTTGCTGCAAAGATCCAAACAATTTACTTGACTGATTTAGTTGCCCATGCCATGGTTTCTTTAGTCTGACCCATCTATTTCGTGAGAACGCGAGAACTATTCTAAAATTTGTGCATCAACGTACAAAATTGTGCTTTTGGTACTAAAATTAATATTTTCGATAAATTTATGCATTTCATGTAAAAATTTACGCATCTTATGCTAAAATTTATCCATTTTATGTACGAATTGTGCATTTAAGAAAATTTGTGCATTTGATGTTCAAATTTGTGCATTTAGTGTATAATTTAATGAATATAAATTTTAAATGTAATTTTAGTGTTAGATTATGATATTTATTAATATTTAAGAGTAATAATGGTTTTAAGTTAAAATTTTAATATTAAAATTTGTGCATTTGATGTATAAATTTGTGCATTTTAAAGTGGTTCTCACAGAATTGAAGGTTCTTACCGGGACACACACAACCCTATATATATATATATATATAGGGGTGGGTTCAATGGAAAACCACTGTGCACGTGAAAACTATGGAATCCTACGCATACCGTCCGATTTGGTGCATTTAATGAAAAACGCGGTGGCATGATCGTAAATAAGATGATGCGTCATGCGAGAAATTTGATGCATCACGCGGGATTTTGATGCATCACGCTGGAAATTTGATGCATCACGTGGGATTTTGATGCATCACGCGGGGAATTTGATGCATTTGTGGTGGTGCAGTGCGGTTTTCACAAGTTTTCCGGTGCATGGTGGTTTTCCATTGAACCCCCTCTCTCTCTCTCTCTCTCTCTCTCTCTCTCTCTCTCTATATATATATATATATATATATATATATATATATATATATATAGTCAGGTTCAAAAAAGTATCTCTCGAAATCAAGTGCACTCAAAGATACCAAATTTTAAAAACTTTTTTTTAATTTCTTTTTCTCATAACCATGTTTAAATTAATGTTATACACATGATATATAAATTTCACATACATTCACACTTTCTGTGTTCTTATATATGTTTATTCAAAAAAAATATAAGGGTACGCTAGAATCTCATAGGTACGCTGATGGATCTGATCCTCTGTCTATATATATATATATATATATATATATATATATATATATATATATATATATATATATATATATATATATATATATATATATATATATATATATATATATATATATATATATATATATATATATATATGAATGGCAAACTATCCTACTCTTACTCCTAAACTACTCATTTTACCACAAAACTTATTTTCATCACCTAAATATCAACTTGCCTATATGCTTATATGACATCTTTTTTTTTTGTTGGCACGGGTTTGTGTTAGGACTTGGGACTATTATGATGAATTCGTGGGAGATCATTATAGAACGAAATCGTGTATAGGAGATCTCAGGATATACGGGGATTGGGCTGAAAAATAGAAAGGAAAATGCACTCATTCAATTGCCACACCTAAGATAAGCTAAACTAGCTAAGGCATCTAACCCTATAATTTATATAGATTATCATCTAATTTACGTATAATATATGACATTCTACACGACATTCTACGTAGATTACATGATAATCTACGTAGAATATACATAGATTACATGATAATCTACATAGACTATACGTAGATTACATGATAATTTATGTAATATAAAGACTTATTTTCATCACCTAAATATCAACTTGCCTATATACTTATATGGCATCTGTTTTTTTTTTTTTTTGTTGGCACGGATTTGTGTTAGGACTTGGGACTATTATGATGAATTTGTGGGAGATCATTATAGAACGAAATCGTGTATAGGAGATCTCAGGATAAACAGGGATTGGTTTGAAAAATAGAAAGGAAAATGCACTCATTCAATTGCCACACCAAAGATAAGCTAAACTAGCTAAGGCATCTAACCTTATAATTTATATAGATTATCATCTAATTTACGTATAATATATGATATTTGACATTCTACTCGACATTCTACGTAGATTACATGATATTCTACGTAGAATATACGTAGATTACATGATAATCTACATAGCCTATACGTAGATTACATGATAATCTATGTATATAATCTATATAGATTACATGATAATCTATGTGGAATATATATAGATTATCATCTAATCTACGTAAATATATATGATACTTGACATTCGACACGACATTCTACGTAGATTACATGATAATCTATGTAGATTACATGATAATCTTTGTTGAAAAATACTTTATTATTCAAATGCACGATACAAAAATTTAATGAAATTGCTTTATAATAAAAATGTAAATATTTAATGTTTAGTTTTTTTTATTATTAAATATGATAATGTATAACATTGAACACTACTATTATACCGTTGACAAATTCAAATGAATGTACCGAAGACATTACCGTTATAAATTTATTTGATTTGATCGTAAAACCAACAAATAATTTGACGATTAAACCTAATCAATGTCAAAATTTCAAATTATGGGTATTAATTTTTTAATTAATTAAATCTGGTTCCAATCCAATTTAATAAGCCATTGTTTGTGATTTTAACATTGCAAAATCTAGAATCCAATGATAAGAACTAACTAACAGTATCATTTGTTTTGATTTTTGAATCTATATCAGCTTTCAATTTCACTCTTCGATCCTGATTCAGTTGTATTTCGTTATTTGAATTGTTTGAAAAGTATTTTTGTTCATTTGTTTTTATATTTATTTTTGTAATTAATATTTTTGACCCCACAGCAACGCGCGGGTGTTTAATAACTCGTTTTCTATAATACGTAAATATATTGTTATTTATATAACTTTATGTAAAACCAGTTGTTATACAAACTATTTTTATAATAAAAGAATGTTCGATATAAAATAGTTTTATTTTTGTATTATAACCTGTGAGATAATTTATTTATAGAAATATCATCTATGGCAATCGTTCCTTTGTATTCTTTATTTTTTGTTTTTAGTCTTTTCTTGTTTTGAAAGGGATTTATGTGTGAGCTCCTTGTTTTATAAAAACAGAAAAAAAGTATATAATAACCTGCCTAGGGTCCAGGTGGGTAGGTAGGCGTAGTAGGAATGGCATCGTTTTTCCGCTCCACCAAGTTTTTGTTGCTTCTTCTGGTCCTATCGGCGATCCCTATAGCCATCATCATATCCCTGGAATCAGCTACTCCGACCACCCACTACTACCAGTTCCACAGCACTGGTTGGTTCAGAGAATCCAGCAAATGGGACCAAGACAACCGCCGCTTCATCGTTTCCTTCACGGACAGCGGCGGCCTCGGCGTCGTCCATGTTCCTGACCATCACAACCCTAACCTCGTTCTTGAAGAGATCCCTGTGGTGAATAACACCGACGCCGTTGGGAACGGGACCTGTGGTCTTTTCATCGACCGGCCGAGGAATCGGGTGGTGGTCGCCATCGCTGATGTTTTTGGAAACACTTACAGCGCTGTTGCTGCCTATGATATGGATTCCTGGCAACCCTTGTTTTTTACTCACCTCAGTTCATCAGGTTCTCTCTCTCTCTCTCTCTCTCTCTCTCATATCTTCGGTTCATTTTCAGGTTTTTCTAAATAGTTCAAAAAGAAAAAAATGTTATAAACTAGAGTTAATTAGAAAATGATCCACTTGGTTTGTCCTGGAATTGGATTTGGTGTGTGAACTATTAATTTTACAGAAGCGGTCTTGGTTTCTCAACCTTTTGACTTTTCTGATCTAACCAAAATACCAAATTACCATTGTTTTGATGCAAACCAGAGAATGGTTTCTGCAATTAATTTTTTACTACAAAAAGGGCAATAAGGGAATTAGTGTAGTTCAAAAAATCTAAATCTTTTTTTCAATTTCAATTTTCAACTTACAGATTAAAACAAGAGTTTCTACAAAAAGTGAAAACTTGTTTAGATGATTAAGTTTTGGTTTTAAGAAAACTAAGATGTGTAACGACAGGGGATACAAAAGCATAGAGTAGATAACGGAGAAGTAAGAAAGAGAATATGAAAAGTTGTATTTTAAAAAGTGAAATGAAAAATTATGAAATTGTTGTTAGGTAAACAAATTTTCATTATTATTGAAAAGTGATATGAAAATTTTGGAAATTTTTGGTAACTTAACACCTCGTTTTTAAATCGTATAAGTCTTTACAATCAAAATGTTGTAACTTATTGATAACTGAACTAACGACGGTTAACCTGAGCCGTTAAAGTTTGGGGACATTTTTGTCATAGAATCTTGTAGGGACCATTCGTATAATTAGCAATACTTTTTTTTCTTATTTTTCTAGTGTTTCTTTTTCTTTATATTATAATTTATTCCATATATTTTTTGGATTCATCTTTTTATCATTTAATATCCAAATGTAAAAAATTATTTTTTATTCGTTTTAGTTTTAATTACTAATTTTATATTATAGTTGTGTGTTTATTGTTTGTTATTATTTGTGTTAACTTTTTTTTATATATTCTGTATGTATTGTAACACCCCTCCCGATCCCGGAAATGCCACGTCATTACAATACGCAGGTGGCACATCTCAATAACTCAATTTCACGTATGTCATAGGATAACTCGAAACCACTATTAATTTAAAACTTTTATACAAACGCTATCAACATATAATCCACTGATTACATAATCCCAAAAGCTGTTAACATAATTAACACTGATTAGATCATTACACAAAACTAACACCAAGCTCCCCAGATGATTCCCGATCCCAGCTCATCAAGCACGGCTACAAATCCTGTCACTGATGTCCTGAACATGGAAGACTCGAATACGTAAGCTCGAAAGCTCGTGAGTACTCGAGGGTTAGACTCTGCACAGAAACACATAACATGCATACACGTAGCACATACACACAACTCAAGCTCAATCTCTGTCCCTGGCAATCAACATCTCAATACAGGTATGAACACATAGCATGCTCATGCCACACAAGTCTCTGCTCAGAGACATATGAGATCCAATGCTCAATGAGATACTCATCTCAAGTGGGGAAACTCTTCCCCTCCTGCACCCTAGCCATACTCATGGCTAACAGGACTCATAGGCTCAGGAGCGACCTGAGAATAAACACAACCATATATATATGGGAACCCTACTCAGGGTTGAACAGAGCTACTCAGCTCCCGCGATAACTCATCGCAATCACGGTATCATGGATCTCATACATAATTTTATATCCACATATAAAGAAAGGAAGGATCATACCTGAGGGGCGACTCGTATTGCCCACCATCTCAACACAGTTCATATATTCACATATGAAGTATGACACAAAATGACCCAAAAGACAACGACCGGTCTTTTTAAAAGATCTCGCGTACTCACCTGATCGATCCACTAATCCCGGAATCTCTGACTCGGCTCGGCTCGTTGACTCGTCCCTGAAATTACACAAATCCCAACTCGTTAACACAAATCCACGAACACCTATCACAAACTCATAATGAGCTTAACTCGAATCCAAAAGCAACCCCCAATTGAATCCCAAAACTCTAACTCGAAAACAACCCCGATAAAGTCCCGAGAACTTGATCAAAACCCGACTCACAATTCCCAACAATATCCCGACTCAAAAACAGCTCAAACGGGACCCAAATACCCCAAAACCGGCTCCAGACCCTCCCCCCTCGATCACGCCTGCGCCCCAGCCCGAACTCGCCCGCGCTGCTGCCGGCCGCGTCGCGACCGCGCCAAGGGCATCGCGGCCGCGATCCCTGCGCTCATCTTCTTCCTGCTTTTGCTGCTCTGTTTCGGCCAAGGGTGAAATACCCTCCATACTCTCCGATTTTCAGCACCAATATACATAAAACTCATATATATACAACCCACATAATTCCAGAAATCAAAACCCTCAATATCACACACACATATCTTGAATTTTGGCAACCAAACCCATGAATCCTTACCTTGCAATCTTCAAGAACTCAAGG
This sequence comes from Centrapalus pauciflorus, assembly GCA_020465985.1. Lineage (NCBI taxonomy): Eukaryota > Viridiplantae > Streptophyta > Magnoliopsida > Asterales > Asteraceae > Centrapalus > Centrapalus pauciflorus. The sequence goes on along the minus strand of JAANYP010005788.1, from coordinate 91,753 downwards.
AAGGTGAAGAAGAAGATGCAATACAACTCAAATTCAGCAACAATTTCTTGGATTTGGAAGGATTCTTGCTGCTATCATATACACACACATACACGATACACTTCACACACTTTTGCACACACTTTCTAAATGAGGAAAAGGATAAGAACGCACGTACATATATTTTCTAGTTTCGACGGGTTCCGACCCCATAACCCGAACCCGATACCCCTTTTTCTCAATTAAAATCCACTTAACCCATTTAAATCCACGAACCCAAATATATAATCAATCCACTAAATTTATGACCCGGAGACACGTAACTCGCAAACCCGACACGTATATATCCACTAATCGGGTTCTCATTGGACCCACGCAATAATAATATATTAATTATCCACTAAAATAAATCCACGCAATTATCACAAAAATGGGATGTTACATGTATTTATTTAAAATTATTATATGATAGACTTGGTTCGTTATATTTTTTATATTGGTTATTGAAAATCCGAATATTTTTACATTTCTTTACATTTAGGATAATTAAAAATCCAAATTATTTGTAGTTTATTCCGTTCGGAAAATTCAAAATTTATCCATTCAAAAAATTCAAAATAATGACGTGTTAAAGTTTTTTCATCAAAAAAATTATAATCATAATCGTTTAACGTTCCATCATTGAAAATATTTAAAATAGGTATATTTCACAAATTTTTTTGTTCAAAAGAATCAAAAACCAGAATGGTTTGTCATCTTTTAATCAAAAATTGAATTTCGAATGTTACATCGTTTTTTATTAAAAAAATTTAAATTGAAATGTTTCGTTTATTTTTTATTGCATTTAATTAAAATCAGAATGGTTTTTTTGTTAGAAAAAATAAAAAATCAGAATGACTCATCGTTTATTGTTCAAAAAAATTAAAATAGAATGATTTATCTTTTTTTATTGAAAAATTTTAAAATTGAAATGGTTCTATAATTAAAATCGAAATGGTTAAAAATAATTTAAACGATTAACTATTTAGATTTTATTTTATTTTTTACCATAAACACAATTTTTGAACAAAAAAAACAACGAAACAATCCTAGTTTTAGTATTTTCGAAAAAGAAACGACGAACCATTCTAATTATAAGTTTTTCGAATGAAAAAACTTCAACATGTTTTTATTTTGAATTTCTTGAACGGATAATAAAATCATTTCGATATTAATTTTTCCAAGTAAAAAAAAACTATAACTAAGACCGATTTTTCATTTCCTAAATGGAAAAAAGAAAACGGAAAAAGATTATGTTTTTCAATAACCAATTAAAAAAAGCTAGTAACCAATTTCAATCATAAATAAATAATTCCAATCATAAATAAATAGTAATTATAAATTAGTAACTAAAAAATAAAATGTATCATTTAAATAATCAAATGATAAAATAGGAAATTCAAAAAATATATGAAATAAATTATAACATATAGATTAAGCAAAAAAAAATTAATAAGAGTGTATTGAAATTACATAAATGGTCCCTAAAAGATTTTATGACAAAAATGCCTCTGAACTTAACGGCTTAGGTTAACCGTCGTTAGTTTGAGGGACCAATATTATACAACATTTTGATTGCATGGACTAAAACCATAATTCTATATAAACCAAAGGTACCATTTGTGTAATTTAGTCTTAATTTTTTAATTCTTTTTATTCTTAATTGAGTAAATTACAGTTTTAGTCAAAATTATTGATATGATCCCTGGTTTTTAAAAATTGCATAAATGGTCTCTCAAAACACTATTTACTTGCAGAAAGTGTCCCTCTTTCTTTTATATTTTTTTAAATGACGATTTTGTCTTTTTTCTCAATAGCAATTTTGGTCCATCAACTATGTTATTTATTTTTAATTTTAGTCCTTTTCATGAATTTTTAGTTTTGTTTAAATTTTAATAGTTAATCTAAAAAATTAATTATTATTATTAGTTATACGTTTTCATTTTTTAAATTGAGCGATAACGTCCACGTACGGCTCCGTGAGAAGGGCGGTGGACAGAATTGGCCTTGTTGTACCTCACTCTCGTCTTCAATAGGGTCTGTATCAGTTGATCGTGAAGCAAACCCTTTTTCGACTTCCTTCCTACCTGGGATTTGAAAAAACCCTTAAAATAAAAGAATTCTGGGTTTTTTTTGTTAAAAAAGAAAGTTTATTATCTATTCTTATGATTATGTCAATGGCAAAATTATCATATTTAAAAAAATGTCCGGTCAAAGAACTAAAAACATAACAAATAGCCAACCATAGATACTATATATGTAATTTCGACGTGATAAGGACATGATCCATAATTTGCATATAACCACAGGGACGAAAATTGTACTTTTTTAATTATTAGAAAATTATTTATCTTATGTTTCATTTGATAAAATATTTATACATTTTTATTTTTCATATGTTTTCATCTAACTATTTCATTACGTTAATATACTTTGATTTAATTATATTTTTGAAAAAAATTATAAGCTAAGGGTTTTATTCATTTTAAGTTAAATATTTTTTTTTTCAATATGTTTGGATTCAGATTCAGAATTTATTTATTTTTATTTCCATATTTTGTTATATTAATACGTTTCAATTTAAATTTAGTGTTTTATTCATTTTGTTTTAACTATTTCGTTACTTACTACATTTCAATTTAAATATGTATTATGTTTTAACCTTGACATTTTATTTTATTTTTTTGGTATTTAAATATGTATTACGTTAATACATTTCTACTTAATTATTCTTTTCAATAAAAAATATATACTTCACATTTTATTCGTTTTTATCTTAAATATTTTGCAAGGTTAATGCATTTCGAATTAATTGTAATTTTTAAGTAAAATATATAAACTATATAAACTTAACACAAACATTTATATGTTTTGATTTAAGAAGATGTATACGTTTTGTATTGTATACTTTGTTAGATATAATTTGGTTTGTATATTTCGTAATTAAATCTAAGTATATTAATGTAACAAAATAATCCGAATAAAAATAGAAACATATTGATGTAACAAAATAATCAGAATAGAATGAATAAATCAGTAACATGTATTACGATAAAATTAATTCAATATATTTTATAAAATAAATATATATAATAAATAAAGATGTGTAATTAATAATATTAATAAATTTAAACAAAAAGTCAAAAATTTATGATAAGGACTAAAATCTAGAATAAATTATATAGTTGAGGGACCAAAATTGTTATTGAGAAAATGACAAAACCGTCATTTAAAAAAAGCAAAGAAAAAGAGGGTTCATTTTTGAAAGTAAATAGTGTTTTGAGGGACCATTTATGTAATTTTTAAAAACCACGGATCATATCCATAATTTAGACCAAATCACAGGGACCATTTTTGTAATTTACTATTCTTAATTAGTTATTTTATTTTTTAGTGTTACTTAAACTTTAATAAACTATAGAATTAGAAAAGAATTGTTTAATTATTTATGTTGGTTCATAATGATTTATATATTTTTTAGTCTTAATTGATTTAATTAACTATGATCAAAGTGTAAACCTCTCAAATTTATAATCGAAAAAATCATTTACAAATTTCACTTAACAAAAAAGAAAAATTAACTTGAGGATTTATCTGGAAAAAAATAATATGAAGGGATGAAAACGCAAAAACGTGAAACCATATTGGTTTTTTTCATAATAAACCCTTTTTATATATATGATAACTTTGAGTTTTTATACATTTTATGTAAATAATATGAAGGGATGACAACGCAAAAAACATGAAACCATATTGGTTTTTTTCATAATAAACCCTTTTTATCTATGATAATTTGAGTTTTTATACATTTTATGTAATCAATTAGTGATTAAAAACTATCTACGTAATACATGAGTTCATAAACTTGTGTGTGTGTAGATTTTTGATCAAACAAGAAATCAAATATTTGTGATAAACGTGAAAAATGTTGAATCAAATAACATAATTGTTGAATCAACATATTTTTTCATAATTCAATAAAAAATATTGATTCAAAGACAAAATAATCATTTTGTGTTTGATTCAACACATGTCGTTGAATAATGAAATAACATGTTTATTCAACATATATGTTATTTTGATGGAACATTTTCTCATATTTTCTCAGATATTTAGTTTTTCATAGAATCCATATCTTATATATATGGAAATGTTCAAATGAGAACCTAACTTTCAGAAACCGAAGAATTAATTTAAAATTTTTATTTATCAATTTTTTAATATTTGGTTAATTTACATATTTATTGTTATTTTTTAGAAAGACATTTATTTGTTGACGCATAAAATACGAAATTTTATTTGTTCATAAACTCGATAAGATTTTATGTAGGAAGAAAAGAGTTTATGCATAAATGAAATCTCACATTTTATGTATTAATAAGAAAATTACTGTTTAAAAAATATTAATTAATGTTTAATTGATTAAAAAAATATTTTTTCTTTATAAAATAATTATTTTTTAATATGATTTTTCCGTTCCCTATTAAAGAAATGAGTATCATAGAACACTTTCCATTATGTAGGAAGAAAAGAGTTTATGCATAAATGAAATCTCACATTTTATGTATTAATAAAAAAATTGCTTTTTAAAAATTATTAATTAATGTTTTATTGATTAAAAAAATATTTTTTATTTATAAAATAATTATTTTTTAAGATGATTTTTCCGTTTCCTATTAAAGAAATGAGTATCATAGAACACTTTCCATATACATATAGATAAGAAATGTTGAACCAAAAAATATACATGTTAAATACTTGAATCAACAAATTATTTCGTGATTCAACATGTATTGAATCAAAGACAAAATAATCATTTTGTAAACTTGATTGTGTGAAGTGTGAACAAGTAAATTGCATTAATGGTTGGTTGATTGCAAATATATGCATTAATCCTAAGATATTAATTACTTAAAAGTGGTAGTGGACTAGTGGGGTATTAATTAGTAATTAGTTAGAAGAATATTTATTAAGGACAAACTGCTTAAAATAGCAACCAACTAGTCATAAATGTTTTATTATAGCAATCAACTGAACTTTTTTCCTAAAATAACATCACACTACCAAAACTTTTTCTAAATAAGCATCAAACTCAAAATAATTAATCCAAAATAGCATTACCTGGTGACTGATGACTTCGTGTCCACGTTGGCAGCCACATCAACAACAACTGATGACTAGATATATATAATAACAATATACTTATAATGGCAACGTACTTTATCATATTTTAATCTTAAATTTAAATACATTATTATTATTATTATTATTATTATTAAAACAAAATAAAAGACTCAAAGGTGTTCAAATCTTAAATTTAGTATCAATTGTTGTTACATAAATGTTTTCTTGACTTCAACCATTCTTCAGAATTGGAAAGCAAAACCCAGAGCAACTTATTTCATGAATTTTGTCCTCTGGTTCTCCTGTCAACGTCATCTCCGCCCACCGTCGACCGTCGTAGAAACTACCATTCTTCTTCTCGTAGATTGAAACTCCCAAGCACAATCTTCTTCATCGATCGACACCACTTCATTTCTAACCTTGCAGATCTGGCTCGATTAAACCCAGATCTAACACCTTCGATTTCAGTTCTTTGAAGTGGACCAACACTAAAGCCTTCAGAGTCTTTGTTCTTCCAAAATTTGGCTCAAAGCGTTGGTGTTTCAGTTAAAGCTTCTCCCGGTTTCGATCGATTCATATTTGTTAAATCTGTGTTTTTTAAATTTATTAAATCTGGGTTTAAAATCAATATATGTTTTAGTAGCAGCATTGATGTGCGGAGATCCAAAGCCTACCACCATCCACCGCCCAAAACCATCAACCTTTACTAACCACCGCCAAATACAAAACCATTGACGAGATGAAAGGGAAACAAGAGACTCACCGTACAGATAGTTGTCCGTAGTATCGTTCCTTCAAATCTATTTCCCTCTTGTCGATCTCCTTCCAAATCTTCATTCTTCTGATCCGGTCCCTCTTCGTTTTCTGGTCTAATCCCTCGCATTTAGGAAACAAATCAGTGGGAGATGGTGAGCAGTGGTCTCGATGTGGTGGTGCAGTGGTGTTTGAGTAATCCTACTTGAAAACCCTCTTGGTTTCTTACTGCTTCGAGGCCAAGACGTAACCCCTCCTGAAAACCTTTTGGTTTCTTAGTGCTTCGTGACGGTGTGATGGTTGATATACGATGGTGCAATGGTGATGTGATTATTGTTTGGTTGTGAAAGAAGCAGTGGTGGTGGTGGCTGTGGGTGAAGATGAAGATGAAGGAAGTTGCTGGAGATGTTCATAGATGGTGGTGGCTGGAGAGATGGAATGGGCATGGTTTGATATTAGGGTTTATGTTGATAATAGTTTTAATAAATAATAATAATAATAATAATAATAATAATAATGTATTCAAAATAAAAATAAAAACAGAAATATACACCTTGCAATGTATAATACTATCATGAGTATGTTGTTATTTTTTACATGCCCAAGTCATCATTTATGCTAATGTGGCTGCCTACGTGGACATTGCATCAGCACCCAGTCATCACATAATGTCATAATTGATCAATTAATTTGAGTTTGATGCTTTATTGAAAAAAGTTTATGTAGTGTGATGCTATTTTAGAAAAAATATCGAGTACAATGCTATAATAAAACATTTGTGTTTAGTTGGTTGCCATTTTATGCAGTTAGCCCTATTTATTAATTCAGGTCTTGCAATTTTCAAATGAGTTGAGGCACATGATACGACCGTTTACTTGTGACTTTTTTAAAATTTATTTACTAATTATTAATTATATATGTATAACCAACCACTCATTAATTGACTGACTAATATGGTCGAACATTTAGCTTTAATAAAATGTAGTTGTAAATGGTAATACTTAGCAGCAGCTGGAGATGGAAAAAGCTTTGCAGACGATGTAACGGTTGATGCACAAGGGAACGCATACATAACAGATGCCAAAGGCACTCAAATATGGAAAGTCGGGGTAGACGGACAGATTTTATCCATCATTAAGAGCCCGCTTTTTCATGCTAAAGAGTGGTACAATGACATTATCACCCTCAATGGGATCGTTTACCATCCAAATGGCTACTTGATTGTGGCTCACACCATTACTGGGATCCTGTTCAAGGTTGAAATCAACAACAACAACAACAACATCACAAAGGTTAAGCTGGACGCCTGCCTCACTGTTGCTGATGGCCTGGAAATCTTATCACCCACTCAAATTGTTGTCGCCGGAGCTAATGGTGTCAAATTAGTTGAGAGCAAAGACGACTGGGTCACTGCCTCCCTCATTGGAAGGTCACCTGTGCTTACACATCGGGTTGCCACTGCCGCCATGCTCAAGGATGGGAAGGTGTATATCAACCACGCACTTGGTATGGGCTACCCAAGGAAGAAACATGTTTTTGTCGAAGCTGCTTTCTCTTAGCTTTTTCTTTCTTTCTTTCTTTTTTATTAGTAATTTTTTATGTTGTATGATAAAGCTACACACACTGGTGTCAATGCCCAAAACCAAAAAAACTATCACTTTCTCAAAGTCACATTATTATTATTTTTAACATTCTTTGTCCCAAAACCAATTCATTATTCATATGCCTTTTAATCAACATCTTATATTCCTTTTAGCATAATCACGATAGACTAAGAACTATAATTTATATAAAAGGTTCACCATATTGAATGACTGGGTCGCAATTTGCAAGATTGCACCAGCTAAAACAAAAATCTCATAAGCCTAAAAACCTTTTCAAGTATATATGACAACAGGTGGGATATAATCATATGAAACAGCAGAACCCAAGTGCACGTTAGTAAACTGTAAACACAGGTTCTATTGTGCCTATCGACCCATACAAACCCATCAACTTTTTTATTTGGAAATGCATGATTTATTTCAAACCCCAATAAATACATTCTCACTTCACTACTACCGCCAAATTCTTATTTATGGTATAACTATCCTAATGTGTGTGAACCACAAGAAGAGGAATGCCCCATCTTACACCAGTAGCACATGTACTTGTATCAGATATCTGAAATAATATATTAGCTTAGCTGTTTTGAGGCATCTCCGACCAAGAGATTGTTTTCCAACATATTACTGCTTCTTTGCTCGAACTTGAGGGACAACAAGCTCGTCTCCTTTACAACAATCAGGTTTCCGAGCCCATATAGGTGCCTGATCAGGCCCATAACGGTAATCATAAAAGAGCTCTTCACCAGCCTCAATACGCTCTTTGGCAAAAATGCCAACCCGATGATCACCTGCCACCATCATTACCTGTACACACCAACCAATCTCACTCTTTAGTCAGGGAATTGTCACTTTTGACTCCCACATAGGCAAATCACAATGATACCTTTGCGTAACAGTTAGGGTTCGATGAGTGGTTTGCAAATTTCAATTTGTCTCCCTTGCGGTAAGCATCAAGTACATACTGCAAACAAGATAGCTGCTTTGAGATCCTAAATGCCAACCATATAACAACCATCACAACTGGCAAAAGCATTTTGAAGGGTAACATGTATAAAGAGGGTTTATATCATTAATTAACGGGTTAATGCTATTTTTTACCATTCCACTTTCAAATTCGTCTCACTTAGCCATTAAACTATTTTTTTTACACATTTAGCCATTAAACTTTAGTTTAGTGTTTTTTTTTGGAAAATTGATTATAATTAACGGCCAAAGGTGTAGAAAATAAGATAGTTTAATGACCAAATGTGTACAAAATATAATAGTTTAGTGGTCAAATGTGTACAAAATATAATAGTTTAGTGGCAAAATGTGTACAATTTTCAATGGTTAAACATGGAAAAAAATTGTTTAGTGGCTAAATGTGTATGTAAAAACAAGTTTAATGGCTAAATGTATAAAAAAAATAGTTTAGTTGTTAAATGGGATAAATCTGAAAGTTGGATGGTAAAAAATGACCTTAACCCTTAATTAACTGTAGTAACTTTTCAATCGTCTTAGTCAAGTCATTGTACTTTCCTCACTAAAGTTAAGTCATTGTACTTACAAAATCCATCCTAAAATAATCAATATGAATTTTTAGCCACATTTGCACTTTTAGCAACACTTTATTTATGATATCCCATAAAGGACGAGTTTTGAAAGTACAATAACGTCCATTGTTGCAAAAGTCGCTAGACGCTAGTCGGCCGGCAGGTCAGGGACTAGCGACTAATCGGCTTAGACAGGAAGTACTCGGGTTAGAATTTTTGTATGTACATTTCAGAATTGTAATTACAATAACCTAATCGAGAATGAGAGCAAACCACGAGGCCGGGAGAGATTGAGAAGAAAACAGATCCAAGAGACATTCATGGCATGAATTAGAGTTGAAAGAAGAAAGACATTAAATGCTATAAAGAAAGAGAATCATACCTTTGTATCCAATGGAGAACCTAATCAGGAATGAGAGAAAGAGAGAGCAAATCGCTTTTGGTCCTTTTTGGTCAGTTTACCCTAAACAAACCCTTCCTCATCTTTTTTAGTTTTTAAAATGTGAATCTTAATAAAAAGGTGACCAAGTTTGACTGTCTAGTCCAATTTTGAACGCCTGGACCCGACTTTGACCGACTCCAACTAATTTAGGCCGATTTGATCTGTTTCGTATCGAAGACCGGCCGACTACTGATTAATTGCCGCCTAGGCCGATTTTTACAACACTTGATGACTTCAATGGTACGAAAGCAAATACAAAGACACATTGCACTTAGATTCCCATTACAAGTTTAGAAGACCACAACAACCGGATTGAAGTATATTATTGGAAAGCACAGCAAGCAGAAGCCAGTGTAGTCATATCCACTTACATTGCCTCCGGGGTTTGCTATTAGGATAATTTAAGGATCTCATCACATGGTTGGTTAGGTGATCAAAGAATTTGGTTGCTTTTGAATGTCAATGATGATGCCTTTCACAGAAAGTAGGCAATGCAAATAGTACATACTTGGGCAACATAGATATAATCAATTATGAAAATGCTTGCCTGATCATTCAAATCAAAAAGGAAAGATGAGTTTGCACGGTCATATATTTTCCCTCGCTTATCAGCTTCTCGGTGCGAGATCAATTCACCAGTGTACTCTCCAAGATAATCGTTTTTGTTGACAGAGTTCTAGGAAGAAAGAAAAAATAAAAGAAGGATTAGTTAGGTCGGAAGAGACTAAGCTAAAACAATCATATAGAAGGTCGACTTGATTCCTACCTTCAGAAATGCTCCCCAACCAGCAACATCAGATTTAGCCAAGAGAATCTGAACATAATTAATTTAGAGCCAGATGTCTCGCTCGCTCATACGCGCGCACACACACACATGTGTATATATAAACCATATCAAATGAGAAGACAAATATGTGTGAGAAAGAATGAGAGATAATCTGGACAACAATTTTGAAGAACACCTTACCACACGAGATAAATTCATCCTATTTTAATTCTCTCCTCTCAAGATTTGAGGTCCAGATCCCTTCTCAAAACTGGTGTCATCACTCATTACATAGCAATACTTGTTGCAAAAGGTTTTCACCAACAGTTAGGGGTGAGCAAAAGACGGTTTGGTAGGGTTTTTTTTTTGGAAAACCGAAGTCCAAACAGAAATTTTGTTTTTTGGATTTTAGAAACCAACCCTTTCAGTTTTTCGGTTTGAATTTTAGACTTTTAGGTTTTTAATTTAATTTTTAAAATTTCACATTTTTCTTTGAACCTTTTGTATATCTACAATTTTAACAATAATATTGATTATTGTTTAATTTCAACAAAAACTAAGTTTTATGCTAAATAACAACACAACAAACAACTAAAATCCTTACTAAAAAGGAAAAAGCTAAATAAAAACCAATTATATGAAAAAATGGAGCACCAAAAAACTCCTTTAAAAAATAACAAAATATTCAAATTAATGAAGTTCGAATTTATATAACTCTCGGTTTGGTTTTTTAAACTATGAAACCGAAACCGAACCAAAATTTTCGGTTTTTGAAATCTGAAGTCCAAACTGAACAACTATGATTTTCGGTTTTGGTTTTTTGGTTTTTTCCAATTTCGATTTGGCTTTTGGTTTTTTAATTGTCAGAGAAAAGGTTGCTAAAGGAGACCTTCATATACAATTCTTTCCACAAATGACCAAATTGCTGATATTTTTACGAAGCCTTTGCTGACTCTTAGATTTCTATTTTTAGTACCAAGCTATGGGTTGTTAGTTGTTACCCATCCCTAGCTTGTGGGGTGTATTAGATTAAATGTACCTATATATAATTATTATAGACTCGAGGGTACTCGTATGTAGGTAGTATCTTTATATATATAGACCTATTGTCATTATTTTCATATATCCAGTCAATATACAAAAACCATTATAATTCTACCAAATGCAAATCCTACCAACCAAACACATGACAGATTTGAAAATCCTTCAAAATCAAATCCCACACAATGCAAATCCGTCAAAAAAAAAATCTACAAACCAAATGCCTCCTAAGCCTACTGACACAACACTACATAAATGTGTGTGTGTGTGTGAGATACCATCAAAATTGATGAACACGAGTCTTGATATTACTCACCCTTTGCTGCTGCCTTAGAAGGAGCCGCATGTTACCGCAGTGGCCTTCTCCTCTTTTTGGGGGCTCCCCTAATGAACCATCGCCACAACTGCAAGATGTAAAAAAGTTTGGTAAGGAGAATATTCAGTGTAGCTCAAAGAGAGAAATTTACAGCCCAAAATGTATGGATATTTTGGAGATAAAAATAAAACATCATATCATATCGATCATCTCTTCATAACTTCATCAATACGACAATACCCCACACATGTAATATAGAAACAATGTATTCCCATAGTTATGGGCTTATGACCAATCATTGTTTAGAAAATAACTGATAATAAATAAATGGATAAGGTGCTCAACATCAGAAATTCAAATAGTTCAGCTATCTCATTTAATAAGAAACTTGGTTTTAAAAGGCGTGAGGCGCACCAATGCGAAAAGTGTCCTGGAGCCCGAGGCGCAATGCGCAAGGCGAGGCACAGACATCACGTACGCGAGGCGCCTTAAAGTATAACACTTCTAAAATTGTTTTAATATCACATTTCATACAAACAAACACATTAAAACTATATTTAACAACTAAAAATCCAAAAAGCCTAACATATGTTGTGTAGAAGTAGTCTCCTAGTTGTGAATCCATTCACTATAATCCATAATTGTGTCAAAGTAGTCAAGATGTACAAGAAGCGGTCTGGGCGTCGCCTCTCGCTTCCATGTGTTGCCACATGATGCGATCGCCACCATGCGCCTTCTGTCATCACATTGCCTCAGAGCCAGGATGAGACAGCACCATCGCCTGGCGCGCCTGGGCTCATGCGCGCTTTTTTAAACCAAGATAAGAAACCATAGTGTACACTGGGGAAAGGAATTAGGTTCCGTCAAAACGCAATTGAGCGGGAATGCAGAGACGTTTCGATTCGAGTACCCATCCCTTCAATTGAAACAAGTAGCATTTATTCCAATAAAGGGGAAACGAATTAGGGTGTCACACAGTCACTCACATACACACACAAACATATATGCTCAATTCACAATTCAGTTTGTTTTGTTATTCTCATTCTCACAATACCAAATACAACCCAAATTACACTCCATCGCTATTGAAGATGGTGTTTGGAAAGCATAGCAGCAGTGGAGCAAATGCAAACCAAGTTGAGACTGAACTCGAAGATTTTATTGATCTTGAGGAGGACCAAACTCACAAAAGTAACAACACCTGAACACCTACGGTTCTTATTTCTTACTGTCTCCTACATTCTTAAAACTTAATATCTTATTTCCCTGTTCTTTCAGAATTTTGATTGCTGTGCAAATTGCTGACATCTATTTCTTGATTTCATGCTTTGTGATAATGATATGAATACTTCAATAGTTCAATCTACTCTTCTGTCTGTGACTCTGTACAGAGGTACTCTGTTCAATTTCAATCTACTATTCTGCCTTCATAATTGCAATTGCTTCCTGTAATATGTCAATTTCAATCTACTCTTATAGAATATATAATAATGTTGATTTTGCTTATTTATGGTTTCATAAAGTATTGATTTTGAATCTTGATTCCTGTAGTAATTGACTTTGAATCTTGATTCCTGTATTGATCATATTGATTCCTTATGGATTCTAGTTGTTGTTTTACAGCATTTAGTGTAGTTACTGTTTTACAGCAATTAGTGTAGTATTGATGTTTCTAGTCGTTTTATGTTCTTGAATATCGATTACTGTTTTGATCCTTATTGATTCATGTTCTTGAATCTTGATTACTGTTTTGATCCTTATTGATTCATGTTCTTTAATCTTGATTCCTCTTTTTGATCCTTATTGATTCTTGTTCTTAATTCCTGTTTTGACTTTTGATCTTAGAGACTTAGACTTCAGTTGTTACTGTTCTTGATTATTACTTGTTCTTCAGCTACAAAATCAAAACTTGGTGAAGATAAGGATGCTACTAAGCCATTGTCAGAAGTAGTGACACTAGTTGGTGGGGGTGACAATAAAAAAGCTGGAGGTGCTAAGATTTGCAAGCACTGCAGTGTTAGATATACAAGCTCGCATACTAGAATCCACACCCATTTTTTTGGGGAAAAAGCAGAGATTAAAAGATGTCCTGTTTTGATGAAAGATTGGGAAAAATATCGTAGACTTTTGAACAAGGTTAAACAAGCCAAAATGTAGAGTTTCAGAGTCTTTGAAGAATTCAGTAATTTCAAAAGTACATCCTAAAAAAAGACTTGAGGAATCTTTTGGAATGTTGTAGAAAGACATGGTGGATAAGAACATCATCAGGGGATTATGCGCAAACAATGTGTTGCGCGATCCGTAATTGTTAAAATGGTTAATGCAATAAAAAAGGCATCGGATGGATACAAACCTCCGTCTAGTGAAAAAGCGAGAACGGTGTTGCCTGATAAGTGCGTTAGGGAGGTTGAAAAAGATCTAAAACAAGTAAAAGGCACCTGGTATACACAAGGCGTTTCGATTGTCTCGAACGGGTGGTCTAACGTTAAACATAAGCCACTCATCAATGTTAATGTTGTTTATTCTTGTGGGGCCTGCTTATGTACGCTGAGGATTTTTCAGGAGTCAAGAAAACTGGGGTTAAGATATCAAAATTTTTACTTGGAGCTATCGAGACTGTAGGACCAAGTAATGTGCTTCAATTCATTACAGACAAGATCTTGCAAAAGAACAAGAGATTGAAAAGGTATATAAACATATCTTTTGGTATCCATGTTGTGTACACACTTTGAATTTGATATTCAAAGATCTTGCAAACGAACTCCTTCAGTTAAGAGATACGTACAAGAGAGGCAAGACTGTAGTTAACTATTTTCTAAACCACACCCATGCCTGATCGGTCTTATAAAAAAATTCAAAGTTAAGAACTATTGAAGGTGGCCAAGACTTGGTTTGCATCACATTACATATTGTTGAAATGAATAATAGACTGTCAGGAGGCACTTTCCACGACTATTGTCCTCGACTCGTGGAGGGAATGGGTGAGAAATGGGGATGAAAGCACCAGAATTGTTGGGTCGGGAGTTGCTCATAAATCATATCATCACTTTTGGGAAGATGTTGAAAATATTTTGGCAATTACTAAACAGATGTTTTTACTAATCAAGTTTTGTGATGGTGAATGTTTATAAATGGGAGAAACATATGAAAGAATGGATAATATGTTGGGTGAGATTAAAGATGTCATGAAGGATATGAGAAAAAATGACTATTCCACTACATTGTTTGGGGTTCAATTTAGTCCACTGTTTTATGATAAACAATATCTTGAAACTTTAGCAACCGGTAGCATCACAAGAAAAGCATCAAATCAAGACAGAGGTTGTAATGGGTTATGGAAGCCTTTAGAAGGATTGCTGAAAATGAAGAAAATTGGGTGTTAAGAGAGCAAATTGTGACCTTTCATATGTAGAAAGGGATATATTCTTTGATGGCAACACAAATGGATGCGGTGACGATGGAAAGAATAGATTGGTGGTCAACTTACGGATCAGAAACTCTGGAATTACCCGAAGTTGCAAGAAATGTACTTTCACAACCTATTAGCAGCTATTCAGTGGAGAGAAATTGGAGAACTTACTATTATATCTTAACATGAAAAGGTACCGTTTGAATTGTATAATATCACAAGCTAGTTTTCATTCATTCAACGTTCAGTTTCAATCTCGATATTTAGAAAATTATAAAAGTAGACCACACAAAAAGTAGGACGTGAATCCGTTTAAAAGATATGCCATGGGAAATTTTAGAGGAAGACGTGGTTGACAATGGGAAAAGGAAAAGAGCAAGGGTAGACGATTATTAGAAATGGTTTACTGTATTTTTGTTTTATGTATTTTGAATTATCGGGGAACTACTAATGTCCTTGAGTTGTGTTTTGAATATCGGATTATCTTCTTTGTGTGTGTGTGTGTGTGTATATATATATAGAGAGAGAGAGGTTCAATGGAAAAATAATATGCATCAAAAGACCTTGGAAAACCACAATGCATCAGCAAAGTTGGATTGTACATCATGATCATTTGATGCATCATGTAGTGGGTCCGAGTCGAACTACAATGCATCACAAAGGAAAACATATTGCATCACGTGGGGAGAATGGTTCATCACGATCACTTGGTGCATTATGCGGCCGGTCTGGACTGAGTCGATCCAGCGGTTCAACCGGTCCGTTCATTGAAATCGGTCAATGGTTTTTATGTTTCTCCATAAAAATAATATATTAAATTACTTAATTGGGAATCGAACCCAGAACCTCTTGTTCCATAAAAAAATGATTTATCCATTAAGCTACAAACCCTTTTATAATCAAATATATTGATATACTTCTTTTAATAAAAAAGTTATTTGTTAATATATTAACTAACTAGTGCATCGTAAGAAAAATTAGTAAATAAAATTTGATGTTGATCTATGAAATTAGAGATCTTGGATTCGATCTTTAACAAATTTATATATTAAAGAGTTAGTTTGTTATTAAAAGAAGTAAGTCAATAAATTTAATAACAAAGTGACTTGTAGCTCAATGGTTAAAGCCTTGCTTTATGAAATTAGAGGTTTTGGGTTCGATTCTCAACTAAGTAATTTATTATTTTATTTTTGTGAAGAAGCATAAAATGATGGACTGACTTCAATTGAATGACTCGTAAAAAACCAGACCGAATTAGACCGTCGGACCGACCCGCTTCGGGCCGGCCACGTGATGCATCAAATGATCGTGATGCACTATGATTTCCTTTGCGATGCATTGTGGTTCAACCGGACTGACCGCACAATGCATCAAGTGATCGTGATGCACAAATCTTCCCGTGTGATGCATTATATTAATCCTAGCGATGCATTGTGGTTTTCCTAAGGTTTTCCGATGCATAGAGGTTTTCCATTGAACCCACCCCTATATATATATATATATATATATATATATATATATATATATTGTATGGTTTAATTTTGAATCTATAATTAGGCATGTAAGATATAGGGACATCATACATTCATACCATATTATATGGTACATCGTACCAAAGCGATCTGCAATGAGCCTGACCCCGCCTCCCAGTACCGAATTTTGGAGACCTAGCAAACCACATTCCCGTACCAGAGTGTTCCGCAAACTATGTGACTATGGGCTGAACCTCAATTAAATATTATATGTGCTCGTTGAGGATTCCGTTGTTTACAACTTGATGACTATAGAACACCAGAATGCTATACCTTTATTACACCAGCCATGACACACAAGACAACTGATCAGTGTACTGATGACAACTTTTCTCTAATCTTGTTAATATATAAGAATAAAACATGTGAAGACGTTCAAGGATGCAGCCTTGTCTGACAATGAAACCTTTGATGCACTTCAAAACTACCAATCAAATGAATGTCAAAAGGAAAGTGCACCGTACATATCTTTAAACTAGCAGGTTGAATATAATAAACACATGGAAGAAAACATAAAACTTTTTTGGGACAGACCAACATAAGCTAGGATTTTTGTTCCTGTGTAAAAAGATGACCCGAAGGTGCCAACATTTTGGAAAAGAAGTTCTCGTATGAGGTTTCCCTTGCATTTTTGCAACTTAACTGTTTTTGTGTCTCAAACAAGACCTTCAGTTGACAACCTTAAATTTTGACCTCTGCCGTACATATAATGGACCTTCAGTTATCTACTTGACAACAAATAACTTGTTTACATGTAAATAAATAAAAGAAGCTCCATTACCTCACCCAGCAATTTCGGCACACATCTGGGTCGCATTCACGTCCAGCAGCAAAGCATGGGCATTGCCGGCTTCTGCATTGACTCTTTGCACAGTGGCATCCCCTAAACCTATTCTTGCAACTTTTTGAGCACCTACATGAGATTAGGTACAGATATCAATGAAAGTTTGCTCAATCCCTCTTCTGCAATGCAAGAAACAGCACTTTGGTTGATGGATGAATGCATGTTATGATTTATGAAAATACATCAATACACGTGGTCCTTGAAAATGCTCCATAATAATTAGCCATATGTGTGTCTGTTGTAGTTCACATACCCACAATACTTTTCACAGCAAGTAGCATTATCTAAACAGGGGCATTCCTTTCCGCACATAGATATACATCCACATGGAATATATTGCTTGCAAGATTGGTTCTTCCCGTCAGCAATTCGTCTCCAGATTGACGGATGCCCAGCAGACTTCCAAGAATATTTTAGTTTCTTTGCCCTACCCTTTCTGCGAAGTAATCGCGACCTTGACGGCATTTCTTGCTCCTAGAGGACAAACAAAGGGAAAAAAAAAAAGTATTTACACAGCTATGGGCAGTAGTAGGACCAAGCCATATGCTAATGCATCCACCATCATTTGTAAGACACTAAAAGTTCAGCTGCTTTCCACACAATTTATATCCATCCTGATGCTTATGTTCATTTGCTGTGGTGATCTCATGCTAAGGTGTATATGTAGTCAATATTCTCTCCTTTTAATGGATGTAATTGATTAACTTCAGGAATTTTCTATTTTCCACTGTAGTTAAAATTCATTTGAAGCAAACACATAAAATATTACTGTAAATCATGCTTGGTTTACAAATCAGTTTGCTCTGATAGCACTTGAAGACAATCCATTTAAGTGCTTGTCTTGCCCAACAACTATACACTTCCAAATTGGAAGGAATCATGGTTTAGAGAACCAACAATATGAAGAAGAAATCAACCTTAGGATCCACATCAGATCTCTCGTTGCCATCTGACATGGAACATGCAGTATATGATCTCTGTGACATTGCTGCTCCACTATCATACATATAAGTGGCTATTTCCTTGCAAGTTTTT
Source organism: Centrapalus pauciflorus (assembly GCA_020465985.1). Classification (NCBI taxonomy): domain Eukaryota; kingdom Viridiplantae; phylum Streptophyta; class Magnoliopsida; order Asterales; family Asteraceae; genus Centrapalus; species Centrapalus pauciflorus. The sequence goes on along the minus strand of JAANYP010005788.1, from coordinate 73,334 downwards.
AAGCCAGAGAGCAAGTTTCTGGCTATGAGACAGCTGCAAATCATGATATTACAAAGACAAAATTGAAGAATACTTTAGTGATTCATGTAGCAACAACAGATGAGGGGCAGTAAACTACACACAGTTGTATCATTCACTTTGATAGTTTATTCATTAATTAATTTTACAAGCTAAAGCATTTACACAGAATAATGACGTAAGAATAACACAACTGAAACTTATATGGAACATAGACCATCGTAAGAACTACTAGGGTCGTCCAATATACGCATCATTTCCCCTCAAGATGATGGTGCAACCTTACCATTGTGTCAAAGGAATTCCATTCCTCCTCCCTCTTCTATCCCAATGTAAATCAGCAAAGATGGGCCGTCAGAGCAGCTGGTAAGATCATTGGAGTTCTCAATCGTTACAGCATCCCGCCCCACCAGGAAGGGGAATGATACAAGTTCAGAACTTCAAGGGTATTTATCAGCTGCTCAAATGACCTTGCCTTGAACCATAGGCCATGATGAATGTATGCCAGTAAAACCAGAATAATTGACAGATGAGGTAGAGTAGAGGGACCCCATACCTGTTTCTCCCAAATATCTCTAATCCCTTTATGAATAGCTCTTTCTCTAGAGGTTTCCATTCAAAATTTATAGGAGAACCATCAATTTGTGTTCCAACTGGATTTGATGCATGCTTCAACAAATCTACTCCAGTCAAATCTGCTGAAACACAGCGAGAAGACATAACCAGAACACCAGAACTAGTTGCTTCATCATCGATTGTCCTTGGGAGTTCATCTTGATTAGGTGTGCACCGCGTGGTAACATCGACCTCCATGGTTATGTTATTTAAGTTACAAAAAACTTGAGTATCTTCAACTATCATAGAAACTGTATCAGGTATTGATAACCTTTTCTGTTTTTTAAGGGAAGATTCTTGTTGGTCATCAGTAACAAGTTTTGGTTCTCCTAACATTGAGGTTGCTTGTTTGGATACCTTACGCTTTCCTGTATTGACATCATAAATTTCACCCTTGAACCAACACAATGAAGTTCATAGATAATAAACAAACATTTGACATGACTAGTCCCTCCCTACCAAAAAAGAGGAAAAAGAAAAGAAAAGAAAAAAGCCTGCAACGTGGACGGTGGACGAAATAGCAAACAATATCAACAGAAAAGAGGGAGAAACCAGTCCCATTAATCCTTTAGAATAATGCTTTGTATAATCATAACCTGGATCGGCACCAATGTGGATCTCATCCAGGCACTCATTTGAAGCTCTATTGTGTGTCTCACTTACGACATATTGAGGATTTGAATACTTCTTCACAGCTTGAAACTGAAAAAACTTTCTACTTTTTTAGAAAGGATAGAGAAATAAAAATGCATGAATGACAATTGATTTATCATTAACTCGGTATTCATGGATCATGTCATCAGGATATAAATGAAATCCACCCCATTCAACATTAAACTATGCAACCACCATTGCAATTTAGAACCTGAAGTGAGAATCAAACTTGAGTCTGAAAGCTTTTATTTGAGTAATAAATGCAGATCTGTAGGTCAATGAAGCTAATTCAATGGAAGTAAATCCATGATCGCATATACTGCGACATTCATTGACATTGTCTTCATTAATGCAGCTAAAATATATTTCTGTCTACTTAAAGGTGGCAGCAAGGATAGTAGCACTTTGTTGTCATTGTGGTATTTGAAAGTCAAGATGAGCAGTTCAATTAAGCATTATGGCTGAATAATGGTTAAAAATACTTAACTAGCCAGCAGTTAAAACAAAATTGTATCCCTGCATTGTAAATGTTAACAGTAAATGAATCAACTATCTTGGTCAGCAGTTACATGTCCTTCCATGTATAGGTTTATAGCAATTAGCAAAGGATTCAATACGCAAGATTGCATACTTAGAAGCAGTGTCCAACAAATTGGGGGGAAATTGTTACCAAGGGGTCACAACAAAAGGTAGAATTACTAGTAGCATTGAACTTCAAGAGGACTGGAATACACAGGATTTCCTATTAACATTCAAACTGGACTCGTCTTCAGAAATTATTATTCATGCAGAATGCTACCTACTAACCAGAGATGCTGCCTAATATAAGCCGGAACGGAATAGATCAAGGATCTTATTGCATATTATCTACCTAATGGCTAATTAAGTGAAGAAAATGATCCAAGTGGATGCAGTATAAGGTGATTTCCACTTTGTTACAACTTATAAGGGAATATCTGGAAAATGTAAAAATTTAATAGGAAATCCATACCAGAAGGTAACATTGATCACTGCAAGGTTTCACATTTTCTTGAGACTCAAGGGGATAGCACTGTCTTTCGGTCTGTTTATGATGGCAAATGGAAGTATATTAATGGGGGATGAAGCAGTAAACTTCACTATGAAAGTGCAATGGTTCTGGTAGCCCAAATGCTTACAGGAGTAATAACAGTTTGAGAGTAGCCATGAAGCCGGCAATCAAATACCTTTCAAGTAAATAGAAGAAATGATCATACCATTCACCCAAAATAGATTATCAAGAGAAATGAACAGTAACAAATTGTTATATATATCAAGTATAGTACCAAACACCGCCGACAAAAGAGATTATCAAGAGAATCTAATGAAGCACTAAGACTTTTGTCCAGAGATATGCTCCTATCATTCTCATGGTCTGCAGAAATAGAGACCTCCTGGTTTATTTTTTCTTCATCTTCTTTCCTCAGCATCATATATGCCTCCTGCATCACAAAGAAACACAGCCAAAGAACAAAAGAGGATATTTCAAAAAGTATATTAAAAAGTAGTAAAGAGTAAACCTTGACATGGAAAACATGATTTCATGATGAAGATATAGAAGCAGCTGAGGTACATTGATTTCTGAAGTATTTCCACCAATAAATCGTGTCAAGAGTTTGAGTACTTCCTCACTTGGTTCATAATCCTGACAAACCATCCTGCAAGATTCAACAGTTAATGATAGGGTGAATTACAGAAAAAGATAACATATTATCATATTTTTCCAGTTTATGTAACATTTAAATTTTTTTCAATTAAGAATATATATTAATAAAAACACATCAATCTAGGTAATATTACTGTTAAATTGTGCTGAAATACAGTATTTTCATCCAATCAGCCAAACTTTTTGACATATCATTTGACTATGTAACTTGACATGACACTTTTTAAAAATTATTAGTTGCCTGATGAGGTAATCTGTTACCTTTGTGTGTTTTCATTAGCATATTTCCCTAATTGAAAAGAAAATTAATATGTTACCCAATTAGAAAAAAATGTGACAATGTCTTATCTTTTTTCGTAATTATCCCCTTAAAATGTAGTGTGAACAACAAAAGAAATTCAGTATCAGCAACAAATGCTGTTAAACCCAGCTTCTTTCACATCTCTACAGGAAAATCAAGCCATGCAGTTCCAAGTCATTATGTTGCAAAGAAACTACTACCTTTATACAACCAATAATCATATAAGATGCCAGGGACATATAAGAGAAACTGCAATGAGATGTGGACTGTGGAGATTATAATACTTTCAATAATTGTCCCATGTGCATGTGCTTTATTGTGGTAATAAGAATAAGAATACAGAAATGTTGAAGGAAACCCATGTCATACAACAGTTTGACAAAGAGGGGGGGAGGGTGTGGGGGGCGGAGATGAATTGGTAATACTCTTGCATGATGCTCTCAATTCACAAACAAGAAATACTCCCTCCATCCCATGATTATTGCAAAAATCCCCATTACAGGATGTCATGTATAATGTATTAATTGCAAAGTCTCATTTTGGAAACCGCATCTTTTAATTGAAATGATCTAAATCCCCTACAATCCATTACTAGAGTAGACATAAATACGTAATGTCACCAAACTACAAAAAGCTATCAAATACCTTTCACCAGTCCTCTGTGTATGCAAAAATATGCAATTCAAAGAATTTTATAGAAATTCAGTCAGTATCAACCATATATACATAAAAATTTATGTTATAATCATAGTAACATGAGTCTTTTTTCTCCAATGGAAAATCAGAAGTCATCGGCATTATTAGCTCAAGTGGATAGTTATATTCAAGAAATTTTTGACACCATCCAAGAGTAGTCTATTATATGAACTAACCGAATAATACGACTTTCTGCCTCAGAAAATTCATGTTTCTCTTCCTCTGGTTCAGTAATTTCTTCCTCACTGTCGCTACAAATCAGAGCTTCACTTCCATTTTGCTCATAGTAAATACGCCGCCTCCCAACAACTGATTGGTCATCAGCCATTCTCTGGTTTCTGTGATCCATAAAATATAAGTGAGAAACTATTACAGGATGGACCTTTTATCAGGAATAAAGGAATGGAAAGTCAAGCAACCGTCACATATAATCATGTATCCAGTTAGAAACACATAATACAGCTTATAGCTGACTCAGTATGAATAATAGATCTTTTATGTCCTTTTCCAATTATTGAAAAATACAATACTGCTGGCAGAATACTGCTACACATGTCTCTTTAGGTTCTCACTTAAAAGAGTGACAGGCATCAATGTGTTAATTGTTTGTATTCCCATAGCGTCTTATTTCAGTTTCGGCACCTGTGAGTTATGGTTGACGCCTTGAGGGTGCCATGTGGAGCGAGACCTATTTTCTCTCTGTTTCAAGGCAATGAAAGTGCATTTTTTAAAACTTTGTCTCAACTGGCTGTGTATTGATATGGAGATGACAAAATCTAAGACCCCATGGTAATGGGCTGATTATATGTAGGATTCTGGTTAAAATCATCTTTGACTATGATAAGAGCATTTTACAACGATTTTGGTAACACAATAGTCGCAGTCTAATTGAATCTTCTATGAAGCACTTAATGCAACCTGTTTGCATAGTGTGTGTTTACTTTTTTGTATCTCCTATATGCCAGAGGTTTTGGGCATGCCTCACCTTCTGTTGATATATCTCCATATGTGTTTTGGTAAGAGAGTTTTATTGGACTGGCTCAACTTCTTCATTAGATCATGAGAGAGAGAGAGAGAGAGAGAGAGAGAGAGAGAGAGAAAGAAAGAAAGAGAGGGAGGTGGGGAATGCTCCTTAACTTGTGTATGTCCTGCTTATTTATGCAATCTAATGGACTTATATTGAAATAAAAATAGTAAGAGTGTAAGACAAATAAAATTAAAAGAAAGTTCAGATAACAAAAAACCTGTCCAAAAAGATCCAAGTGGTATAAGGTGGTATTTTATCTGCAGCTGGAAGCTTGGCACTTATGGAAATACCTACTTCTTGAGTGCTGCTGTTATCATCAACTGATGCTTGGCCTGGTCCAGTAAGGATGCAGAGGGGATCTTTTATCCTTGAAGAAAGCATTTTACCCTCGCCGCTATTTTCCTTTGACAAACCATCAGTCCTTAGCACAGCTAATGACAGAAGCTGGCAGACATCATTCCCTAGTCTCTCTCTATTTTTCTCAACTTTATCCTGTGCAAAAGTAAAATGGAAACTTTTTTTACATGCCATTATGTCTAAAGATCAGTTCTCATACCATGAACAATTCATTCTTTTTTTCTCTCTCCTCCGCCCTTCCCCTTGTTAAGTAAAGCAAAATTGACCATAGGTAAAAAAAAAAAAAAAAAAAAAAAACTGTTATTCTACCCGGATATATAAATTGTGTTAACACGGTTCAAGGTAAAGGTATGCCATATTTCATGTAGATATAATAAGCTGATATCTCGAGGTTAAACAAAATCAAGTTATACAGCAAGGCACATGCATTACCTTTCTGCCAACTTGAAGCTACTGAGAGGATTGCATTATGTGACCAATTAAAACAAATGAGTTCATCCAATTTTTAAGATTATTAGTAGGATAAATGGATAATAAATATATTTAACATATTGAAATATTGAATAAAGATAAGTAGCCAACATCTGTGAAGTTGTTGCTAGAATGCGGAGGCAATGGGTGATACATGGTTAACAGAGGCCATCAGCCCATCAGGGCAGGCATGCAGAATTGCAGATGATGAAAACAAACAATCAGGGGCGGCTTTTAGGATGAGCGGGAGGCTCGACCGCACAGGGCCTCCCAATTTCATAGAGCCTCACGGTCATAATAAAGATCTAAAATTAGGCCAATAAAAAATTTTAATTTGACATGTGTGTGTTGTGCATCGGTGCGTTAAAATGGAATTCATGTCAAATTCAATTTTGATTCGTATTAGTTATTTTAATTTCTCACTAATAAGTTTTTTTGTCATTCACTCTACCTATTAAAATTGAGTCTCAAAATGATCAATTTACTATTTAAAATATTTAAGGGATTATGTTGTAATCACAAAACAAGGCCTCCGAAGTCCATGAGACAGCCCTGCAAACAATAACTATGAAGTTCATCATAACAGGCATAAACTCACTTTAATCAAAAGAACCCTTTCTTCTTGAATCTGCTTCTTCAGTTGACTTATCTTAAATGTTAAGAATCCTAATTCACCAGAAACTTGCTCTCCATGCATACTCTGACAATTTAGAGAGAGAGGAAATTACCACAGGATTAACATATAGATATAAAATTCCATTTTCAATAGCTCAAACAAAAAAAGCATAGGGATGTACAGGATAGTAAGTTTTCAGTTGAAAATTTCTGTATGCATCTAAGCAAAATTTGAAGTATCGCACGAATATTCAAAGTCTTACTCGTATTGCAGCATAACCTTTTTGCCCAAAAACACCATATTATCTGCTCACATGTTCACAGACGTTGCAAAAGCAGGCCCGACTACCATGTTAATATGTATCAAGTTAACATCAACAATTACATACAGGTTAAGTTGCAAACAAGAGAATATGGCCTTGGTACCAATATAGTCAAAATTGAAGTGTCTAATTTTCACCAGTATAATCAAATTAGAGACACGAACCATGTACACAGACACACGCCAGTATAAATGCGAGAGACAAATGATCAGCGTAAATGGACGTGTTTCAAAATTTAATCAGTTATGATCATCAATTGAATTATATAAACAAACACAAAATTCATAAAGAAAGGGAATGATCGAAACATAAGATGGAACGTTCTAATTCACAAAATAGGAGTGATCAGGCAGAGTGTATTATTTTCGAAAACCAAAAGATGATCCGATAGATAGAAAGAGAGAATCATGCTAGAGAGAGGGAGAGAAACGGACTCTGGATTTAGATGAATCAGTTGATTTGGAGTTGGAAGCCATCATCGATCGCAGCAGAGAGGTGGGGGGAAGTGAAAGTGTTATTATAGAAAGAGGAGTAATGAGCGAACGTGGAGGGTTTAGGCCGAGGAGGGGGGATACCCGCGGAAAATCCTTTGTATTTTTACCATTATTATGATATCTAAAAAACCCAGGACAGCTTCTTTTATGAGAAGAAATTACTTAAAATAAGACCATATTTAGGTTTGCGTTTGATTGATAAAGTGAAAAGAACTCGTGTCATATATCTGTTTTCCTATTAATAAGAGTTGGTTTTAAACTTGATAAATAGGGATGGCAATGGGTCAGAAAAAAACCGAAATACGTGGATACATGCCCGTTATGGGTAGCTAAACCATCGAAAACACACCTGTGGACATGGGTGTGAGTACAAAATCATACCCGCTGGCGGGTGATGGACGGGGACGGATATACTATTTTACCCACGGGTATACCCGCCACCCGTACCCGTGAAACTCGTGACGTTCACCCGCGGGTTTACTCGTTAAACCCGCAATATATATAGTCATTATGTATTTATCTTTTGTGGTGTAACGTGGAGCCGACACGTATGCATTTGATGTTCTCCTTTATTATATAAATAAATATAGATTATTATTATTATTATTATTATTATTATTATTATTATTATATGTATATATATATATCCTGACAATCTCAAAATTTTCAAATTTCAATACTAGTTTATTTGAGTCATTTTTAAGATTTCACTATTTTGAATACCCGTTACCCAACTGTCAAGTAGCAAACATATTATGTATTTATGTTTGATATTATTATTATTTGGATGTGTTTGTAATATCTATATGTTTGTTGGATTGTTTTATTGCTAAAATATGTTTCATCAGGTAAAAAAGTGTTTATAAATTGTTTTAAAAGGTAAAACCTGTGGGTTTACCCGTGCCCACGGGTATCCGCGGGTAGCGGGCATGGGCGATAAAATCTACCCGTTGGCGGGTTTTTGGCGGGTGGCGGGTATAGAAATACCCCGCGGGCCGCATGCACGGGTGACGGGTGATATGTATCCGTGCCCGCCGCCCGCGGGTGCCATCCCTATTGATAAAAGAGTTTAATGTAGGAACACCACGGATGAACTAGATTGAACGAACTTGAAATCTTGGATGTTCTTTGTCATCATGATTATTCACTTTCATGTGACAATTATTTGTCCCGGTACGTAATCAAAATATTATTAAGGGATAATCACAAGAAAATGTGTTATAGTTATGACTGATAATTTCATTTGTGTGTGTGTGTGTATACACTTCAATTAACCCAAAAAATTAAGTGGATAAGATAAGTTAACTTCTCATTCAACAAACTCAAGCGGTTGAAACCGTCATTATCTTAACAATGGTGATATCTTAACAGCACTAAGATTATTAAGATAAAAAGTTTCACAATGCTAATGTTTTGTCTTAACAGCACCCAAGACTGTGAAGATGACTACTCTACTTTAATAGCACCAAAGCTGTTAAGATAGCAATGTCCAATCTATTAAGATAGCAATTTCAAAGTTATTAGTCTGTTAAAATAAGCAATCATATATTAACATCCTTTGTCTTAAACACTCATACTTAGTCTTAACAACATAAGCTTAACATCAGATTTCTTAATGAAGTTAACACGCAAAAAAAAAACATCAAACCACTTTAGAAATTTGTATTTGTTTTTAGGTGCTGCCCCGAGCCCCGCAAGCCCCTTGGAACCCGCTAGGGGGCGCAGCCCCATTGACCCCCGCTATAACACCTGGATATTGATTTGACCAAACTTATACGAGTGTGCACTCCACACCTTGTAAACTCATTCTAGTTCCAACCAAAGTCAATTAATTAGGTCAATGAATTACACTAAAATAACAACGTTTAATAAGATTATTTGTTTTATAAATTGATATCGTATAAATTGTATAAAGTTAAAAATGTTATTAATAAAAAAAATAAACTCAAGTTATGATTTTCATTGGAAAAAACAAAATGAGTAGGAATGACAAAAGGTTCCCAACCCGATGGGAAACCCGAACTTTTCGGGACGAGTTCAGGGATCTTATCAGAGATTTTATCGGGTTCAGGGATGAGGGGGCCAATCCCCGCCCCGCTCAGATAGTATTTATATTATTATATTATTATTATTATTATTATTATTATTATATATATATATATATATATATATATATATATATATATATGTTCAAGATCTATGGAGTACCATATTTGATTGGAGTACTGGAGTACCATATTAAGTGTACATGTTCATTACTGATGTTGTTGATTTTATACATATTTTTCTTGGCATATCTCCCTCATTTAAGTGTGTTTTGATAGCTAAACTTTCAAATTCGATACTGAAATGAAATAATTTTGTTTTTTGTAGCAGACATTTGCGAATTAAGGAAAACGAATGATGCAATGTCAAGATTTATTGATAAACTATCAAACTATTGGATACAAAGAAGAACATTCCATGGCCATGGAATTTAGATAGGCCATGGATTTGAAAAGAGATCGTGCCGCTGATACATGAATGAAAATCCATGGCCATGGATTTGAAGATAAAAGCATCACTGCAAAAAAAGAAAACATGGTCATGGATTGCCAAGTGGAGCGCCGCACGCAGAAAAGGAAAGAGGAGGAGAATAAAACCCTAGCTTGGAGGAAAAAAACCCTAGCTTGGATAGGAGGAGGCGACGGCTGGGAAGAAAAAGAAGGGGGAGGAGAGCAACGCAAAGGGAGAAAACAAGATTCCAAGCATCAAGAGACGATTTTTGTGAAGAACAATTGAAGAGTATCACGATTTCAACTTCTCTATTCATCATTCTAACATTGGTTTGGTATCTTTCATGGATTCTTTTGTTAGTGTTTTGATTGAGATGATGGTAACCCTAACCATGGGGTGATTTTCTTTTGCATTTACTTAGATGATTGAACCCTAGTTTAGACGATAACGTTATTGGATTGAATCATTCTTTTGATTTCATTGGTTTATTTGGTTACATTTGTTTGGTAAAACTTGGGATTTCATTAATATTCAATAGATAGTCAATTCAATTTGTGGCGAAAGCCTTTTGTTTTGAATATTTATTTCGACTAATTGTTATACCAGTTAATCGTTTCTTGAAACCGGAACCGGTAAAAAGAAGTTGTTATGGTTTTTCAAGTTTATGACTTTACAAGTGAAGTTACATTGAGATGAACCATCTTGTGTAACTTGGATTAGTCTTAATCATATAACTTCAATAATCAAAGTGATTGTGTTTTAATTGCATGTTTTGAGGTGGATATAGTGAAGAACTTCACGTGTCTTTCCGATATTCATAAAGTTAAATAACCTGACCAGGAAGTTTAATCGGCTTAAGAATCAATTGAGTTAAATTTAATAGCGGGCTTTAAATGCTATCATCGAGACTAGGGGGATTGATTCTAAATAAATGCATTGTTTTGACACTAAACTGTCCATTGCTTTTGTTTGTTCTACTTCATAATCCAAGTTAGTTCATTTGCTTCATTATAATAGTTATTTAGAATCAACTACTTATTGTACATGATTAATTAGTAACCAAAGACTTATTATCATCATTCTGCATTGTTTCCCTGAGATCGATACTCAGTTCTTACCTAAACTATTCTACTATACGATAGGTTACACTTGCCTATTGTCTATTAGTTTTAGTTTGGATTAGTTCCATTTTTATTATAAGATTAGTGTTTAGTAAAATAGACACCAATTACGATAAAATGTCAAATTTAATGCACAACTACGATATACATATGTTCAAATGTGCATTACTTTTTACTAGTTCAAATCATTTACATGTTCATTATGATAAAATGTTTTATCTAATGCAAAATAACAATATGCACATGTTCAAATATGCAATATGCATAAACATGTGTATATTGCGCACTTTTGCATGAAATTACACATTTTGTCTTAATGAACATGTAAATGATATGAATTAGTCAATTATAATGCAATTTTGAACATATGTATATTATAATTTGACTTGAAATTTAACATTTTATCGCAATGAACATGTATATTTAATATGGTTTTCCAATACTCCAGTCTAATATAAGACTCCATGGATCTCAGCCCTATATATATATATATATATATATATATATATATATATAGGGGTGAGTTCAATGGAGAACCTTATGCATCGAAGAACCTTGGAGAACCACAATGCATCGCTAGAAAAACTGAAATGCATCACGTAGAAATCGATGCATCGCGCGGAAATTTGATGCATCACGTGGAAATAATGTAGAAATCGATGTATCATGCGGGAATTTGATGCATTACGGGGGAATTGTGATGCATTTGTGGTGGTGCATGGAGGTTCTTCAAGGTTCTTCGATGCATGGGGTTCTCCATTGAACCCACCTCTCTCTCTCTCTCTATATATATATATATATATATATACACAGAGAGAGAGAGAGGGAGATAGAGATTCACATCGGATAATCTACCAATGGTGCACAAAGGGCATTTAGGTAAAACTAAAGATGATAATTAATTTATTTCTAAAAATCATTAAAATATAATTAGGAGTTACATTTAGAATTAAAATATCATATTAACTACATTCCTCGTTTTCCTCCCCATCTCTCTCTCTAACCGACCCTCTCCCTTTCTCTCTAATCATGTTCTTCATGATTTTCATAGTGATGATGATTTGAATACGAAGATAAACGATGAACAACGATGATGATGAACATGAACCAGAGATGCAACCGATGATGATCATGAAAAGCACGATGCATATATGGATGATGAACGATGAACAACGATGAATAATGATGATGCATAGATGGATGATGAACAATGATGATGCATAGATGGATGATGAACAATGACAATGGATAGATGATGAACGATGAACATGGATAATGAACGATGAATAATGATGATGCATAACAACACGTTAGTTTAAGTTTTTTGGATGTTGCTGCATCATGTTAGATTAAGGTTTTTAGATGAACACATTTGATGCATCACGAATGATGAATATGAAGTTGATGAACACGAAGATAATTAATGAAGATGATGAACACGAAGGATGAACGACAACGATGCATCTAAACCTTCATCATTTAATTTGAATTGTATTATTTTTTTTTAATTTTGGAAGTGTAGTAATTAAAATTATTTAACATTTATTATTTAAATATTTGATGCAATATTCAATTAAATATAAAATTAAAATTAATTAAACAATATATTTTTTTTTCCTAAACTACCATTCATTATATGCATATAGTATGTTGCATCACGAGATGCATCAGGCATGATGCATCACGAGATCGACTTGATCTAACGACTGTAAGATGGTTCTTAGGTATCTAGATGCATAAAAGTTATCAATTGAACCTGACTCTATATATATACACACGCGCGCGCGCAGCCGCGCACACACACATACGGGTGGAATCTTTGTAGATTTCAATATTTATAAATTCCAAATTAACCAATCTTAGCCGTTAGATTAAAAAAATCAATGGCTATTAAGAAGCCACTTTTCTAATTAAAAAAAACAATTCGATAGGGTATTTTGGTCAAAGTTAAAAAAACCCACTAAATTCTTATCCTCCAATAAAACACATTATCTCTTTTGTTTTTTTTTTCATTCTCACTCTATTTTTTCCAGATTTATGTTCTTAATGTCATGCATTCTCATTTCTACTTTTTTGTCAGACCAATACGATACATGTAATACTGCATTTTTACATGTAATACCATATATACATATGTAATTGGAACTGTTAAACATGTAATGGAAACCATTACACATGTAATAGAAACAATTACACATGTAATATAATTATTACACGTGTAATAGATAATATTACACGTGTAATATATATATATATATATATATATATATATATATATATATATATATATATATATATTCAGGTTCAGAAAGGTACCTCTCGAAATCAAGTGCACCTGAAGGTACCAACCTTAAAAAAAAAAATTTTTAATTTTTTTTCTCATAACCATGTTTAAATTAATGTTATACACATGATATATGAATTTCACATACATTCGCACTTTTTGTGTCCTTAAAAATTATGTGAATGCTCAATGCATATTTATGTGAATGGTCATCAATGTGAATGATCATTTCACACCATGTGAATGGTGTGAATGACCTTTCACATGATTTTTTTTTACCATTCACAAGATTTATGATGTTGTTCATTTTGAAAAAAAAATCTTATAATGTTGTCTTATACATGTCTATTAAAAAAAATATATGTGAATGATCATTCACATTAGGGTACGCTGGAATCTCATAGGTACGCTGATGAACCGGATTATATATATATATATGCATATATATATATACACACATACATACATACATGCACACACACACACACACACACATATATATAGGGGTGTGTTCAATGGAGAACCTTATGCATCGAAGAACCTTGGAGAACCACAATGCATCGCTAGAAAAATTGAAATGCATCACGTAAAAATCGATACATCACGCGGGAATTTGATGCATCACGTGGAAATAATGTAAAAATCAATGCATCGCGCGGGAATTTGATGCATCACGTGGAAATAATGATGCATTACGGGGGAATTGTGATACATTTGTGGTGGCGCATGGAGGTTCTTCAAGGTTCTTCGATGCATGGAGGTTCTCCATTGAACCCACCTATATATATATATATATATATATATATATATATATATATATTACACATGTAATATATACTTACTTTTATACATGTAATATAAACTATTACACATCTAAATCTTTAAGTATCTTGTAATAGGAACTATTACACATGTAAATCTTCAAGTATTACACATGTATTTAAGTGTTAAGTTTCACAATTCATTATAATTACAAATAATACACATCTAATATACGTGGGAAAGTCGTATTAATATAATAATTAATTTAATGTTAATTAATTTGATTATTTTGTAGGAACTTTAATACATTAATAGTGTTTGGATTTTATGTTTTCTTTTTGACATTGTAATTTCATTTAATTTTATATAAAAATATTGCATCGTTATAAAAATTACAAAAATGGTACTTGTGGTTTGTTTAAAATTATGGAAACAGCCCCTTAACTTTTAAAGTTGCATCGACAGTCCCTTAAACCATTGTTTGTTTTCATAAATAGTCCCTCCTATTCTTAATTTTTTAAAAATGACCAAAATACCCTCTCACTTTTAATCTCTTTATATTATAATTATGCATTCTTGGTCCTTTTGCTAACTTTTTGTATTTTATGTTTAATTATTTTATTTTAGACTTTATTATTTTACTATTTCTTTGTTTAATTAAAATTAGTTGATTAATAATTATGATTTGATCAAATATATTTAAAACTAAAATTTATAAATTCGTGAAATTAATTATATACTTTTTTTATATTTGTATATTAATTAATTTTTTACTAGGTTTAGTTTTTATATTCAAATTTATATTTTGATTTTAGCGAATGCAATTTGTCAAGAAAGTTGACATAAAACACAAACTTTGATGATAAAATAAATGTGAATTTTTTTTGCCCGAGATAGATAAAATAAAATACAATCTAGACGAAGAGGTATTGATTACCAATTAAGAATGTAAAACTTTAATTTTATGATTCATTTTATTTTATTTTTTTACAAAAACAACCTTTGGTTAATCTTTTGTCGGCCTAAAATTGAATTTCTGTACTTTATCGGCTAAAATACACCTTTATGTTACCTTTTTTTGCCTAAAAAATTTCACAATATCTTTATTGTCAAATGTTGCATTTTTTATTACATTTCTTGAAAATCTTTTCTTTTAGCGATACTTATTCTTTTTTAAATATAATTTTAATAACACATGCCAAACTTGGTTATATATTTATATATTAATATTAAGCTCTTTTATATTTATGTTTTTTTTGAACGACAAACTATCATACTCCTAAACTACTCCTTTATCACAAACTTACTTTCACCACCTAAATTGCAACCTGCCTCCGACGGGAGTCGAACCCGTGACCTCTCATTTATATCACCACCATTTTACCGCCAGGCCAGAAGCCCTTTGGTTCTTTTATATTTATGTGTGTGCGTGTGATGAAAACGAAATCAAAATTTTAATTACAAAAATATCAACCAACTTAGTCTCCAAAAGTCTATCTGATTGAACATCAAATACCTAAAACCCAATGACATTAAAATATACCGAAATTAATATATAAACATGTACAAATCTTGATCGAAATGCAATCCAATTATATACGTGAAACATTTTAGTTTTAGATAGTGTTAGTTCAATAAAAGTTATTTCAGGAATAAAAAACGATAAATTAGAATAAACAATTTGTACGATTATTTATATTACTATTTTTCAATAAAATGAAATGGAAATATATTGTTTATCGAAGTATATTTTTTTTTATATTTTCTGAAAAGACAAGTTTTATTTTTTATATCGGCTGAGTAAACAATCAAAAAGTTGAGTTCATGGTTTTCACGTTATTTCACTATTTGGAATTAAAGACAACAACAAATATGTATTATAAATATACGATCTAGAATTCTACACATATGACAAAAGATTATAAATTTAAGAAATAAATTAAATTTATGACAACACTAGTTAATTAATAATGACATGATAATTGTTAATAATATCAGTAGTATTAATAAAATTGTATATAATTATAGAAAGAGTATATAGTTAATTCATGAATTAATAAATTTTAATTTAATTAAATTTGATCGAATCATAATGAATTATGTAATATTTAAAATTTAAAAATGAAATACTAAAATAAATAAATAATAATGTCTCAGAAAAAATAAACATAAAATATAAAAAGTTAGTAGAAGGACTAAAAGCGAATAACTATAATATTAAGAGACTAAAAATAAAAGGGTATATTGGTCATTTTTAAAATATTAATAGCAGGAGGGACCATTTATGTCAGCAAACAATGGTTTGAGGGACTGTCAATGCAACTTTGAAAGTTGAAGGACCGTTTCCATAATTTTAAACAAACCACAGTAACCATTTCTTTAATTTACTCCAAATTTTATTAGGTGATCGATCAATTAATATTTTTTTTGTGTCAAGTTATTAATCTAATGTTATATTAATTAGATACATAAATATAATATTTTGTGTCCAATTTTACTATTTAATAAACATTAATTATAAAATACATAACGTAAAATTAAGCGGGTAAAAATCTCCGAATACCCGTCGGGGATGGGGACGAGTTTTCAAAATCGGGGTCGGGGATGGGAATAGATGTCTCCGGTAATACCCGTCACCGTTACCATCTCTACTATGAATAAAAAACAATCATTTTAAAAGATTTAATTAACTTTTCAATTTAACTTCTAATTTTAGCAAACTATTCGTTATTTCTTTAAAAAAGAAAAATGATGCAATATTTGTAATGAAATGTTTTATAATATTTAATTATAAAAAGTTTATATTGTGTTCTATGCAAAAATAAATTTTTGAACTTTTATTTATACATAGAAATATAAAAATAAAAAGTTTTAAAAGATGAATACTATTCATACATATTTAAAAATAAAAAGTTTTAATTATCCCTGATAGCAAAAGATAATACCATTTTCGTATTTAAAAAAAAAAAACATTTTTATATGTCATTTATGTTTGTGTAGATTTTTATTAAATAATTACTTATAATATATTCACGTAATATATTCACGTATTTACGTGGGTTAATAACCAATAAGTCATATTTTAAGATTTCATATCTATATCTATATATATATTAATAAAAGAAAATAATTTTGGACAAGTGTCCTTCTCTTAAGAAACTATTTTTTCGTTTTCCCACTCTTTTTCCTAATTTAACACATGACTACAATTAATAAAATTCAATAAAAATAAATAAAATTTGTTTTTTGATTTCTTTTCTAATTTATGCAACTCAACTAAACAACCAAATTAATTATATTAACAATAATTTAATTAATAATTTTCTTGATGAAATATCTTACAACAGCTAAATGTATATTTATATCTATGTATATTAATAAAAATAATTTTATTATCACATCTCGTCATAATATTACATGATAATTTTTTCACCTACATATTTTCTTCTTAAATTAACCAATATTAGGTTAATGAAAGATCAATACACACTTTTGTTTTTTGAAACGCTAATCTGTTTATTCTCGTATGATCATTTTCAATTGCATATTTTATCTATTCAATAATTGTTGTTAAATAAAATTAATATAATTTCATTATTAATATGTTTTTGGTATTTTTATAATAATAATTTTAATAGTTATATATATTTTAAAATAATAATTATTCATAAATTATATCTATGTCGGGTTAATAGACTAGTTAAATTAAAAAATAATAATAATTGTCCAATCGTTTAGAGAATTAAAATTCCTTATTATTGATACAATTGGGCTCATTTCCCGCATACAGTTGGGCCGAACCACTAATCTGATATTCCCCCATTTTCCCGCCAAAAGCCATCCTCCATCCCCATTTAGGCGCCAAAATCATCTCCGTTTTCCTGCAACTTCCTGTCTCTCTGGCGGCTGGCGCTGTGTGTGTACTTTTTCTCTTTTTATAACTTGCTTCGTAAATTCGTGAAACCGGCAACACAATGAAGGACGTCGATTTCAACCGGGACAAAGGTATGTCTTTTACCCTAAACCCTGTAGATCAATTCTTATTCTGAGTGTTCAATTTTTTTACTACAGATCTGGCGAAAGATTTTCTCCAAAGCTTTGTCGATGCAGACGGTGAAGCTAAATATATCAGCATTCTTGTAGGTTTCGTATAATTCCTATTGGCTAGGCTACATCATAGAAATATTTATTTTTCGTTTTGCTAACTTTTTATTCCTACACAGCAAGATGTCGCGAACCGTAAAGCCAAAGCGATCCAAATTGACCTCGAAGATCTATTCGATGTATTTTCTACATTCTCATGAGTCATGACCTTCGGCTACTACTTTATTACCGCATTAGTTTTAAGATTTGATGCTTAAAAGCAGCTTTTTATTGTATTCAATCAGTACAAGGACTTGGACGAGGAGTTTGTGGGACGAGTTGCTGAGAATACCCGGAGATATGTCGGAATTTTTGCCGATGCCATCGATGAGTTGATCCCTGAACCAACAGAAGCCTTCCAGGATGACGATAATGACATATTAATGACACAAAGAGCCGAGGAAGGCACTGAGAATGCTGATGGTAACGATCCGAGACAGAAGATGCCACCAGAAATTAAGCGTTTCTAGTACGTATAGATTATTATTCTTTTCTGCTAAATTTGGTTGTGGTTTTCATGAAAAAGACTTCAAAAAAACTATTTTGGCGTTTGACATCTTTACCCAAGTTGCTTTACTTAAATGGGTACTATCCGTTTTGTAGGTCTACTATCCGTTTATCTATTCGCCTTGAATTAGGTGTACTATCCGTTTATCTATTCGCCTTGAATTAGTGACTAGGAATTTTTAACGAGAAATTAAGTGAATGGAATTACTAATGGACCTTATTATATTACAGCTTTTGCTTGAGACGGATTATTTTAATGTCCTAATTGGCTATTTGGCTAATTGCTTGAGTAAAAATATGTTTCTAATGCTCATTTTTGGTGAACCAGTGAAGTTTATATTCGAGCTTCTTCCAAGGGTCAGCCGTTCACTATAAGGGAGGTTAGGGCGTCACATATTGGCCAGCTTGTCAAGATATCTGGTATTGTGACTCGCTGTTCAGATGTAAAACCGTTGATGAAGGTTGCTGTTTACACATGTGAGGAGTGTGGTTTTGAAATATACCAGGTATGTAATTGTGATCATATCTCCCGAAAATCCAATAGATCTATATTGTTTGTGATACGAAGTGATGCTGAGAACTTTGTTAGTACGTCTACCATCTTTTCTTTGTGATTCCGCGAGTTATATTTCAATATACTATCGACCTTTATCTATAGTAGGTGGTTATGATTCCAATATCATTTGTGGAATTTTGAATTAATTGTGCTTAAGATAGCTATATCTCACATGTTAGCCCCGCAGGTCCATGAAGTGGTCTGCAATCCAGCATGTGCAATTCTTATGACTAGCCAATCCTGTATATACATCATTACTTAGCAGTTAGCATTGTACATCCTGTCAATAAAACATGATATTTCTATGAAACAGGAGGTAACTGCCCGAGTGTTCATGCCTCTGTTTGAGTGCCCATCTAACCGTTGTAATGTTAACCGGGCAAAAGGACACCTTATTCTCCAACTCAGAGCATCAAAATTCTTAAAATTTCAAGAGGTTAGTTCAAATCTCTTTTAACAGTTATTTTCACATTTTGTGCGATAGTATATATATATTTTTGAGTTTATCGGTGGTTGCAAATTTATCTTATTACATGAGATGCTACCACTCAAAATCTTAGGCCAAACTTCAAGAGCTTGCCGAACATGTTCCAAAAGGTCACATTCCTCGTACAATGACTGTCCACTTCCGAGGGGAACTTACAAGAAAGGTTGAGTGTTTTGAATTCAACCAACTATTTAATTCTTTGCTGATTGATACTATCAGGACATAAATTGTTTCACTGGATTGTAAAGCCCACTTAAATTTTCAGGTATCCCCTGGCGATGTTGTTGAACTATCTGGTATATTTCTTCCAATTCCTTATACTGGATTTAGAGCAATGCGTGCAGGCTTAGTGGCAGATACATACTTGGAGGCTATGTCTATCTCTCATTTTAAAAAAAAATACGAGGAGTAAGCATCTGCTATATTTCTACAGTTATTAGTATATTTCGTAAATATTCTATTCGTCCAATAGATAATGCAAACTAAAGTGAGAAATCTTGGACCACAACCAATTTTTATCATCATTTTGCAACAATGGAAAATTTAGGATTGAAACTTCATGAGTCCAATTTAGTTGATGTATCAAAATTAATTTGTGAGACAGCCACTGATTAAGTCAGGTTAGCTCGGGTTGTTTGGAATAGCTATTATTACTTACTTTTTTTATTTGAAAAACAACTTGTGTAGTTATATAATAATATAAACACAAGATGTACATGATTAATAAAAAAAATCAATCCTTTCTTTTGGGGGCTTCAATAATGAATCATGAACTGACGTATGTAAAAGCTAATAACTAATAAACAATGTTTTTCTTTTATCTTTTTTTAATTATGGACACCGTAGAGTGAACCACAAATGAAGTATGAATCAATGTTATAAATTAATCACTGATACAAAATTACTAATCCACAATAAAACCGGAAAAAGAAAAGTGATAAAACTCAGACAGAACAAGAAGTCAAACTTACTGATTGGGAGGTCTACGGAGGTAGGGTGGTGCGCAGAAAGCAAGGGCGGCATCGGAGGGTGGGCGCGGCAGGTAGCATGCAGCAAGACGTATTGCTGTATTGATGATTTGCTTTGGCATTGTTTGGTAATTGCTGATCTAAGTTAGATGTATTTAACCTATTAGGACTTGGGAGGGATTGATTGACAATATAACAAATTGGGCTATGTTTGCAAATTGGGATGTCTGCATTGTGGATACAATTTATTGGGGTCCAATAATTTTTCACATTACAACACCTATTAATTTTTAAAATTCCCTGGTGTCCATGGATACTACTGGGTAAAGTGTGGGCTTGCCCTTGTTTTGCAATGGTTGTTAAAGGCAAATTAGTTAAATATAAATCTTTTAAATCTTTCCAAGGAAGGAAATGTTTTTATTTATATTTTGTGACTGATAGGGAACAGCCCAATGAATTATCCTACTCTCAGCCCATCAAGCCGATAATTTGGAAAGTCTATCAGAGGAGAAAGTCACGTGTAGGGAGGGATGAAATAAGTTAGTTATTTTGTTAGAGAGGGGAATCTTATATAGATATCATGTGCTAATGCCGAGGCATGCTTTTCAATTTCTCTTTCTTTTGTATTTGGCCATTGTTGGCTTGGGCAGAGGACATCCTTTGAGGAACTCTTCTGATTTTACCTTTCAATAATCATAAGACAGCCATATTTCCAAGTTGTTGATTGTTCAAGACTTATTTCTTATTAGTGACAACCCAGCCTATTGGACCGAGGGTATTAATTATATATCTTGTATGCTGATTTATAATGCTGCTTTATGCAATCTTTCTTAAAACATTTTATTCTTGAGAAACTAGCCTATTATCTCTCGTCTTTTGTCTGGTCATAAGAGAATTATTCCTTTAAACACATGAGAGGAACAGAGGTGGCAGGAAGTGGGGTGTGGTCAGTCATAATATGCAATCACGATGATTTTAATATTGTCTCTGTCTCTGATTATAGTTATCTCCATAAATACCTATTTGGGTGATCTGCTTTTAAAGTTCTTCCTTCATTTTGGCCTAAAAATTTTGTAAGCTAACTCTGACACTCTGTCTGCCTTTGTGGTTTTTTCTGCTCAACCCTTTGTAATGACTTCATATTAGATTGTTCAGCTTTTTACCAAAAAATAATAATAATAATAAAGAAAATAAAAAATAAGGCCACAAAGGTTGTTACGATTGGTTCATCAGTAATCTGAAAGAAATTCTTATGGCTATTGAGAACCTCTAGGATGTTTATAGGCAAAAACAGAAATAAAAGCTAATGGTTTGTGGACTTGCATTAAAGAGGTATGTTTCTTTATCGCCTTGTATATTCTACTTGAGGGACTCTTACGGTTTTGTGGTGTTTCAGTATTAAATAAGATACAAAATATATAAGAAGTGTTTGTGTGTTTGTTTGAGGGTTTGCCTAATTATCCTCTGACTATGCTATGTAAATATTTTTGCTTTTCTGCAGGTATGAACTTAAAGGGGACGAGGAAGAACGAATCGCACGCCTAGCCGAGGATGGTGATATATACAACAAGCTGGCTCGCTCATTGGCCCCTGAGATTTTTGGACATGAAGATATCAAGAAAGCTCTTCTACTTCTATTAGTCGGCGCTCCTCATCGCAAACTGAAGGATGGGATGAAGGTAAAGCATAGTTGAAAGTCATGTTCAGATTCTAACAATAGTTGGTTTTCTGCATAATCATGTGGCCAATTTTCTGTCTTCGTGTCACTTGATCATTGGTTCTTGTGAAAACGGTGAATAATATTATGGTTGTAATCGAGACATGTTGTCCTGTTTAATTGCTGACGGTTACAACCATAATATTGTGTACATGTTGAACATCAATCAATAATCAACAATTGAGGGTTCAATTGACTATTATGATCCAGTGCGGTGGTTCTCACTGTTCTCATTGGATCCACACCTTTATACACACACACACACATATATACACAAAATCAGGATAAAGTGAATATCATATCTTTCGCAAACATTATATAAAATAGCATTATAAGTGTATATAATTTGGTTTTCAAAGTTATTTATCAATTAAAATTACAAATAAAACCATGTGAATGTATGAGACATATTTGTCATTCATTCACACAATCATTCATACATTCACATGATTGTTTTTGCAATTTTACTTTATAAAAACCTATGATATCAGTTTGTATTAACTTGTAATGTTACATGTTTATGTAAAAAAAAAATCTTTTACGTGGTACCTTTGGTACCTTATGAAAAAGTGGTACTTCCTGGACTTCTAGCCTCTCTCTCTCTATATATATATATGTGTGTGTGTGTGTGTGTGTGTGTGTGTAGAATATCGTTCCTAGAAGTATTGCATCTTTTGGGGACCTTGCTCGGGATACCACTTTAAATGAAATTAGTATTCTGTTTTCTTGCATATCAATATAAATTATGATTACAAGTGTATATCATGTCGGGTAATCGTTTATACATTGATATAGAAAAAGGGAATCTTTGTACATTAAGAGTGGTACTCAATCACACTCAACATATAAATACTACTCAACAAATCTTAAACCTATATACATATACACACATATTTGCTTAAAGTTGGATTAGTTTCTCATGCATGAGCAGCGCCATTATTTATTTGCTTCTATTTTAATATGGTATTCTGCATGTGCTAGTTCAGATAAGAGGGGATCTACATATATGTTTAATGGGTGATCCCGGAGTTGCAAAAAGTCAGCTTCTTAAGCACATAATTAATGTTGCACCAAGGGGTGTGTACACTACTGGCAAAGGAAGCAGTGGAGTTGGTCTTACGGCAGCTGTTCAGAAGGACCCAGTGACGAACGAGATGGTCCTGGAAGGCGGAGCACTGGTGAGGATAGATTTCTTTCCAATTGCTCCTTTTTTCCAGGGATGCTTGTTGCTATTTATGTGGACAAACAGGAATTTGTGTTCCAATATTATTACGGTTTAGTTCTAAGGAATTTTACCTACACCCTCCATTAGGTGCTGGCGGATATGGGCATATGTGCCATTGATGAGTTTGATAAGATGGATGAGTCAGACAGGACGGCCATCCATGAGGTCATGGAGCAGCAGACAGTTAGCATAGCCAAGGCTGGGATCACGACTTCTTTGAATGCAAGAACTGCTGTCCTTGCTGCAGCCAATCCTGCCTGGTACACATGACACACCTTGTTTTTGTTTCTCATCCAATTATGGTCACCGTGGCTAACATTTTCTGGGTTGCTATCTTAAAGGGGAAGATATGATCTACGAAGAACTCCAGCTGAAAATATCAACCTCCCTCCAGCACTATTATCTAGATTTGATCTTCTGTGGTTAATCCTTGACCGAGCAGACATGGACAATGATATTGAAATGGCTAGGCATGTTGTTTATGTTCATCAGAACAGAGAATCTCCTGCCCTTGGGTTTGCCCCCCTTGAAGCTTCTGTTCTTAGGTATGCATGCATCTTCTTTATATACATACAATGCAGTCATTATAGTTGCTGAAAACTGAATCCTTAAAAGTAAATATCATAAAAGCTAATCATGGTCAAAATGTTATACAATCTATCTATAAATACTAATAAATGAGTAAATAAATCTGCCAATTGTCCTCCTTTGAGCCATGAGTCATATCTTTTTGTCATATCATTTACTAAAATGTAAGTTAAATATCAATTCAAATCAAATCCAACTTATTCAAATCTAATTTAACTAATTAAGTCTAATAAACTCTAATTTCTTATAATATTTCGTATGTCTTTATAAATATTTATTAATTTAAATAAACCCATGAAATACATGGATATTAAGTATTAACCCAGTTATATGTATTTTTATATATTTATTTATTGCTCTTCTGGTTGATAGGGCATACATTTCAGCTGCCAGAAAGCTGTCTCCTTGTATTCCAAGAGAGCTGGAGGAGTATATAGCTACTGCATACTCGGGCATTAGGCAGGAAGAAGCAAAAT
The DNA here is from genome assembly GCA_020465985.1 of Centrapalus pauciflorus. Classification (NCBI taxonomy): domain Eukaryota; kingdom Viridiplantae; phylum Streptophyta; class Magnoliopsida; order Asterales; family Asteraceae; genus Centrapalus; species Centrapalus pauciflorus. The sequence goes on along the minus strand of JAANYP010005788.1, from coordinate 48,749 downwards.
CAAGCAGCCCACACTCATACACCACCGTCAGAACACTTCTCAGCATTCTGAGGATATCAGCTGTGAGCTTAAAAATGAACTTAACGTAAATAGTTGTTGATGTTTGGATGAATAGATAATGATAAACTATTATTTTTGTATTACCGTTACAGGCACTTGCAAGGCTGCGGTTCTCAGATACTGTTGGTCAGAGTGATGTTGATGAGGCACTTAGGTTGATGCAGATGTCAAAATTTTCTTTGTACTCGGATGATAGGCAGCGGTCAGGTCTTGATGCGATCTCAGACATCTATTCAATTTTACGTGATGAAGCTGCAAGGTCCAACAAGATGGATGTAAGCTATGCACAAGCACTCAACAGGATTTCAAGAATGGTTAGTCTGTCTGTTCTAAGTTAATTTTACAATTACTGGTGGGTGTATTTGTGGTAATTAATCGGCATTTGGGTGTGAACAGGGGTACTCGGAGGCTCAACTGAAAGAATGTTTAGAGGAATACGCAGCATTGAATGTGTGGCAGATCCATCCCAACACCTTTGATATTCGATTTATTGATGCATGAGATGAGTTGTAGTCGAAATATTTTAATTAACTGTTGTATCTTGTTGGGAATATGATGTTTTCTTATTATATCATATGTCATATGTGTTATGTTTGTTTCGTTTGTGGACATGCAAACCTGACCTGTTGTGATATTTGTCCAACTTGATTACTGCTTTGGTGTGTTATAATATTATAATTAGGGTTTATTATGAAAAAAAAAAAAACACGTTTTCATGTTTTTTACGTTTTCCATAGAAAATCTCAAGTTAATTTTTTTTTTTTGTTTAGTGAAATATACCGCGCAGGCAAGTCCTTTGAAGCTCTTCTTTTTGACTAGTCACGCCCACCATGGGATTTATGGCTTTTTTAGTAGCTTTTTGCGGGGAAGAGAAGAAAAGGGACCCCCTTTAACAAACAAGCCAAGCCCTTCGGCCCATTAGACCCTAGTTATAGTTTGTGAACCGGGTTTTTAAAAACTGAAAAATCGGGTTCTAATGTTCAAATTTCATTAAACCAAAAGAAAAAAATAAATTTGGAGACTATTATGAAAAAAATAACATGGAGGGACGAAAACGTAAAAAAATATGAAAACATGTTTGTTTTTACTTTCCATAATCGGACCAAGAGTGATTTTGCATTCCATGGTGTTTGACATATACAATTTCTTTTCAAAAAATCAAAGAGTAAATTACAGAATTGATACTTGTGGCTTGTTTAAAATTATGAAAATGGTCCTAGCTTTCAAAGTTATAGTGGTAGTTTATCAAACCACTTTTTTTATTTGCAAAAACAATGCTTTTGTTTCTAAATTTTTTAAAAATGATAATTTTTTTCTTCTTTTCAATTACAAGTTTGGTCCTTCACTATCTAATATAATTTCAATTTTTAAATCTTGAATATTAATTTAATAAAGTATGTTTTGAACCATTATTAAATATATTAATTATACCTATTTATTTATTAAAATAAATTTATATTTATTTTTCAAAAATCTATCTCTATTTATATACTTAATGTAGGTAATTTTTCTTTTTTATGTATTCAATTTATTTATTAAAAATCTATGTATTTTATATTTCATTGGTTAAACTATTTGTATATTTTTATTATTTATAATTTTACATATAATTATTTCATTACGTTAATAAATTTCAATTTTATTATTATTAGTAAGAAAAATATATAATTTAAGATTTTGTTCGTTTTAATTTAAATAATATGTTATTCTAATACATTTCAATTTAAATTTACTAAATTTTTATATTAAATATTTTGTTACGATAAACGTTTTTTATTTAAATGTATTATTTTATTTGTTTTGATTTAATATTTTGTTATGCTTGTACATTTTGATTTCAATTTAGTATTTCATTAGTTTTGATTTATAATTTTGCTACGTTAATACTTAAGTGAAAAAGAACAAAATATTTAAGTGAAAACGAATAAAACATATTAATGTACAAACTTGTAAATCAGAACGATTAAAATACTATATTAAATCAAAATGTATTCGCATAACAAAATATTTAAATTAAAAAAATAAAATATAAAATTAAAATCATAATGTATTAGCGTATAAAAAATACTTAAATCGAAAGCAATAAAGTATTAAATTTAAATGAAAACATATTAGCCGAACAAAATATTTAATTTAAAATGAACAAAAACCTAAATTTATATATTTTTCATAAAAATCATAATTAAATCAAAATATATTAAGGCAATGAAATAGTTAAATGAAAAATTATAAATAATAAAATATACAAATAGGTTAACAAGTGAAATATAAATAAATAAATTGAATACATAAAAGAGGCGTAAATTAACTAAATTAAGTATATAAATAAAAATAATTTTTAATAAATAAATATAAATTTATTTTTGAAAAAATAAATAGGTATTATAATAATAATAATAATATATTTAATTAAAAAAATCATAATTTGTTAAGTTAATATCTCAAATTTAAAACCAAAAATAAAATTTAAGAAAATGATCAAGGTTGACATTAAATTAAATGGTGGAGGGACCAAACTTGCAATTAAAAAAGAGCAAAATCATTTTTTTTTTAAGTTTAGAAACAAAATGACCTTTTTTGCAAATAAAGAGTGGTTTTAGGGACTACCACGCAACTTTGGAAGTTGGTTGGTCGTTTTCATAAATTTGAATAAACCGCAGGGACCATTTCTGTAATTTAGTCAAATTAAAAATAAACTAATAGTACATATATGAAATACAATTAAAGAATCTTGTTTAACTTAATAACCAAATTTAAAAGATAATATAATCCATTGATTTCACTTTTTATGTTTATTTTAGTTTTACATATTACATATAAGAATTGTAATCCAAGTCTTTGTCTCTTAGTCGATTTTTAGTAACATCTACCTCAGGAGTTTGGATCCTCGAGGACGTGATCTATCTAAGTGGGTGAGATTCGTAACAGCCTAAAAATAGCCGCTAGTAAAGTTGATTGTTATTATGTGCAAAACCACACTTGGTTAGTTTATTAGTCGAACTGACTCTAAATTTAAATGAAGACGTGCAAAACCACTCTTGGTTAGGTTATTACTCGAATTGGCTCTAAATTTAAACGAAGACTATTTTAGTTGTTTTGAGTATGTCAAAAAGTTAAGTGCTCGTTTAAATGGTTAAATGTAGAAAGTTTATATTCGATTATGTGAATCGTTTCAATAGAAAAAATATATATATATGTGAGTTGCTTTTTTTTCTTCACGATACATAAAAGTATATGTAGCAACCCTCATAATTAATGTAATAAATTAATAAATTAAGTTGTTAAAAGAATTATAATTTCATTGATTAATTATAATTAAATTTTCAAATCCTAGCCAATTGCTTCATTAACTTGTACCCCATGCTTTGAGCTTAGTAAGTTAGTAATTTATACATGTGAGGACAAGACTTTAAGCTCCTATGTACAAGTGTTTTATGCATATTTATAAATGCTAAGGGGGCGTTTGATTCGCGGATTTTCTGGGATTCACTGGGATTTGCATTTAAAACCCTATGTTTGGTTCACAGATTTCAGTAAGGATTTAAAATCGCAGGATTTCATAAATCCCTTTCTTTCTTTGTAATTTAAAAACTCAGCCCCCTCCTAGGATTTTAAATCTCAATTACCTTGCAATTTTCAGATTAGCAAACTTTTTATACAAAATAATGCAAATTCTTTGACAAAATCCTGACAAATACAAATGCTGCATAGTGCAAATCCTTTGAAAAAATGCAAATCCCAGATAACAAAATCTGCGAACCAAACGCCCCCTAATGGTTGAAATGGTGAAGAATGTAATGTCTTTTGACTAAAATTGATCAAATGGGAATTTGGAGGGGGTGTTATGAAGGTAGTTGACCAATTGGGAGGGACATCCAAATCGGTGCACTCTTTTCTTCCATTTTACTTCTCCTTTCCTTGCAAAGTCTGCACCATAAGGTTTCTTTAGGGCTGGAAAGATTTTTGGCAATTGGCTAGGAGAGTAAAGGATTGTGCAACCATGTACGAATAAATTCAAGGTGAACATCTAAGTACTTGTGTGTTTGTGTTCATCTTTCTCCCCTCCCTAACTTAGTAGCAATATTATGGGCAATAGTGAATCCAAATAGGATGATTTAAGGAGGATTGCTTGCAATCTAATGAGTTTCTCATATGAATTCTGAAATTATAAACAAAAAGAAACCATATAAGCTCATCAAAGTTTGAGTTGGTTTGTTTAAGTTATTCAAAGAATTAAATGATGAAATTTCTTCGGTTCTTGTTTTATAGATGTTAGAGTATAGTAATACTATACTAGGTTATTACCCATGTATTACATGGGTTAATTTTAGAAATTGATATTTATATATGTATAATATAATAATAATATGAATAATAAAGTTTGCTTAATTTTAGTTAGTTAGTTATTAAATTAATCCATATTAGATTTACATAGATTTGATTTGCTTTAAAATTTAAAAACAAAATCAGTAAATGACGTGGCAAAATGAGAGAACGACATGTGGCAAATTCAATGAGAGCATGCCATGTGGCAAATTCAATGAGAGCATGCCATGTGGCATTTAGTTACTCTTTTAATAGTATAAGATAGAATAGATGTTCATTCTTATCAAATAATGCATGAAAATGAGTTATTTTGATGATTAAAAGTCTTTAATATATCAGAAGTTATCACAGAAGCAAAAATGTTACATTATATATGAAGTAAAAAAATGCAATTGGGAGCCGAGTTTAGAATGAAGGAGCTTCGAGCAGAATTAAAACAGAAAACAGAATGTGCAGTTCAGGGGATCGACTCGTCGAGTCACCATCAGATGGACCAGTTTTCAAAAGATCAAAGTTGTAGCCCTATGTGTCCTCTTCGTCTATATCGATCTAGTAACCCACTTAACAAATTTTATTTGCTAACCCCTCACATATATATATATCAGGTGGTGTCAGTAAGGGTAAGGAGATTGCTGGACCTGGTCCCCGGATTTAGTTGGGCGGATTTGAAGTATATTTGGTAAAACTTCAAGCTTATGGTTTTGGAATTTTGGGCTAGATTGTCTACCAAATTAGCTGATGTGTACATATAGGCACTTAAGGCTATGGGTGTTCATAAAAAGCCGAATCCAAGCATCCGAAAATCTGATCCGTATCCGATTTTCGGATAGTAAAATTCCTGATTTTCAGATAATCCGATATCCGAAAATCCAAAATTTTTTTTGTTGCATTTTTTTATATCTTTAGTATTTATTATTCACACAATATTGAGTGTTTATTATTATTCTAATGTATATTTTTTAGTTTTATCTTGATATTATAGGTTTATTAACAAATATTTTTATATGTTTTAGTTTTTTAATATTTTTTAGTCGTTTTGACTAAAATAATTTCGAATATATTTAGTTTGTGATATATTTAGTTTTAATATCTATTTGGATATATGAATTTGTATTTTAGATATTCAGATATTTGATTTAATTTAAAAAAAATAAAAAATATGAATCTTCGGATATTCGGATAATCCGATATCCGAATCCAAAATTTCGAAAGTCGGATTCGGATAGCAAAATTCACTATTCGAAATTTCGGATATCCGATTTTGAACACCCCTACTTAAGGCCTTTTGGTTGATGATAGTGGTTGTAATTACTTCAAAAGTTCTTGTAAACTTACTTTATACTCTAAGACTATGGCTTACAAACAAACAGAGATTTTGACTCCGTGGGAACGGGTCATGCCCAATTTTCTTTTGAACCATATTAATATCGGTTGATCTAATGTAATTTCATTAATTATTATTTTATGTTGAAATGAGTGTTTCAGTATAAACAAAGGTGTGTGTTATTTGTTGAACAAAAGCTAGGATTCTATTGTATCAATAAAACCTAGATGAAACTTGAATCGTGTTCAATCACTTTTCGTGGTCAATATTTCAACTTTACAAAACTAGTCTAGGATTACACGAAATCCAATCTGAGATAAAAACGAGAGTGTAACATTGAACTTTGTTGGGTTAAAAAACAATACTTAGAGAATTTTTATGTAGTAAGTATCTCAAGATTGAAGCTAATCATTTATATATGTAACAGACTTTCAACCATAACAATTGAAGATAATCGACATTTGAAATCAACATTAAATGGGTCATAATCATTGCTAAAATGGTTTTAGCAATCACCGTTCATAACAACATGATTAAAATATCAGTAACAAAGCATCCGTTTTGTTTGATAGCATATTATTAGTTTTATTAAACTGTTTTTATAAATTAGTGTTAGACGATATTGTAATTAATACTTTACAAATATGTGTTTGCATACTATTTGACGGGGGAAATGATATATTATCATTTTATCGTGTATAGTAGTTAGTTTTCCCCCTATAGATTTCATTCTAATACACGTTTTTCTAATTAAAAATTAGTTTCCAGATCAGCACATCTTAAACTAGATATGTCTAAACCTCAAATATAATCGTGTGTAGTAATATTCACGATGAAAATAGGTAATTTTTTTTCACAAATAATGTATAGTTTTTCTAAATAAAATATATTTTTATTGGTGTCATTTTTTAATTAACACGACACACGTATTTAACTGGTTATAACCTTGTTAGCTAGGATTTTTCTAAAAGACTTGGTATATTTGTCATGAGTAAAGAAGAGACAACTTCTTGAGAAAGTTGAGACGCAGCATTTTCATTTTCTCCGGTAATTCCCGCCTTCTCCACAAACATACACATACACATACACATACACATACACATACCATACGTCTCAGTCACTCTCTGCTATATTTATACAGACACTCCCACGGCACACCACACTCTCTCTACAGTCTACACTGCATACTAAATTATGGCATTCCGTCGTCCAACCAACGGCCGGTCACCGCTCGTCAATCCACAACGCCAAATCACCTCTTTCTTCTCCAAATCACCATCTTCAACCCCCTCTCTTTCTCTTTCTCTTTCTCCTCCTACTCCTACCCCTACCCCTACCTCTACCTCCAATCCCAACCCTAACCCTAACCCTACCACGCCATCTCCTCTCCTTACCAAACCTACCAACAAACCGGCATCCTTGGTTGTTGATCAATCTCAAAACCCTATCTATGGTGATCAAGTGGTTAATAGAAGGATTAGGGTTTACTGGCCACTCGACAAGGCTTGGTATGAAGGTTGTGTCAAATCTTTCCATAAGACTTCGGGCAAACATTTGGTCCGCTACGATGATGATCAAGAGGAGCTTTTGGATTTATCAAAAGAGAAGATTGACTTCTTCAAGGAGCAGCCGAAAAGGTTTCGTAGGTTGAGGCGACTTTCCATCCAAGACGATGATGCGGTTGGAGCTGGTGATGAGGGGGATGTGGATAAGAATGTACAAAGTCGAGTAGATGATTTCGCCGATGAAGATTGGGGAATGAAGCAAGTGACTGATCATCAAATGGAGGATTTTGATTTGCTAGATGAGGACGAGGAAGATGTAGGGGCAATGAAGCTGGACCTCCAAATGCGAAAGAGATCAGTATCAGTAATGAAATCAGATGTTGTAAAGAAAATCAAGAATGAGGCTCCCATTGATTTAAGCCCGCGCAATTTGGAGCACACTGACAATAATAATCGTAAGTAGGAGTATTTTTTGATATTCCTTTTCATAGAGTGTGTTTTTTCCTTTTTCTACTATGTATTATTGTATTAAGGTTTAGAAGAAACTTTGTTGTGAATGTCAATTGTGAACTTCAGCTTAATTTTCATCTCATCCATACATGTCATACATGCGCAGTACACTTTCAAGCATTTATAATTTAGATGGTGGTGAATTGTGTATTCTAGGTGTATTAGAATCAACATATGCATTTTGCAAATAACAAGGGAGTCATTATTCAGTTGCAGGTAGGAAGGCAACTGCTTTTATTGACAATGTTCCGGTTGGTGATAAAGCTGAAAGATTTACTACACGAGAAGAAGAGAAATTCAGTTTTCTTGGGAAGTAAGTATTTGAATATTGGTAATTATTTTATTTCATTGTTGCTTTGCTTTGTAAAACAAGTTGCTATATATTTAATGCAACCTATATAATTATGACAAACCTTTTCTGGAGTTGCTTCATGATAGACAGTGTAAATGTTGACAATTTTAGCTTCATGTTCTTATTACCCAGCAAAACCTGAAAATATCATATGGTTATCCTAAACCCTTGTAGAATTTTCATAATTATACTTCACTAGTTACCCGTGTTTTAAAAAGCGCGCATCAGGCTCAGTGAGGCGCGAAGCTAATCGAGGCTCAAAGCCTTGCGCAACACACGCTGTTGCGAGTGCCTCCTTGTCGTTTCATTAAATTTGGCTCAGAAAAGAAGTAAATGAGTCCCACCTTGATTAATTGTTAAAGTAATTCAAATTTGTAAAGAAGATTGTGTATATTTTCTATATTTTGGTACTTTAGAATTTGGTATTTTACATTTTCAGTTGTTAAAGTAGTATTAATGTGTTACTATATATGAATTATGATACCAAAACAAGTGCGCCTCGCGCACGTGATGCGCGCGCCTCACATCACGCCTCACGCCTCGGGCTTCAGAACCCTTTTCGCAACGGTGCACCTCACGCTTTTTAAAACCAAGCTAGTTACAAAGAAATGGCAAACGACCCCTTCCTTCTCTTCATCGTTGATCCATAGAATTGCCGTTTTTTTGTTTCTTATGGTGGTATTGTTTTTGGTATTGTATTGCTACATACCTTTACTGAAGCTTATTCTTTAGCAGAAATCGGAAGGATGCGAAGAAGAGATCCCCTGACAATGAAAATTATGATCCGAGAACTCTATACTTGCCTCCTGACTTCCTGAAGAGTTTATCAGGTTGCCAGGTAGTTGGTTCTTTTGTCTCTGATTTGACAACCAACTAGTGATTAAATCGTACTGCAATCTGCAAGTCATTGAAGTGCTCTGCTTTTTGTTAAATATATAGAGGCAATGGTGGGAGTTCAAGTCGAAACATATGGATAAGGTTCTGTTCTTTAAGGTAATCATTCCTATCAAATATTTCTGTGTAGGTGTGATTGCCTCAGTTGCTAACTCCATGTTTCTAATCAGATGGGAAAGTTTTACGAGCTCTTTGAAATGGATGCACATGTTGGAGCAAAAGAACTTGATTTGCAATATATGAAGGTACAACAGCTGTTTGCGATGTATATATTAGTTTACATTTGCAAGCATACTACTTTTCATATTTTTTATTGGTTTATTTTTCATTTTTTGATGATAAACCACACTTTGTAGTGTGGTTTGATGTGGCTGTATGGAAATGGAAACTCTGGCACATGTGAAGTGTAATATCGATTGAAGGCTTTTTTCTTCTACAGACAAGGATCTAAGCCAATGCGTGGAAAATCATGTCTGCTATATCTTGGTTTCAGGGTAGTCGAAGAAATGAATGGTTTCAAGTGAAACATGGAGGTACAAATTAAGAAGTTTAGGACATATGTTGATGAATGCCTTAGCTTCGAATTAGGATCAGAATATTCTCTTAATTATCTTGGTAATTTTTTTGATAATCTTCCCTGATTTTGTGGGATTGTACAATCTGTGTAATCTATTTGAAGAGACCAGAATTGTGTGTACAGAGGAATGACTCAATTCTACATGGTGTCATAGCAGTGCAACAACGTTGATCCAAACTTGGATTTCTAGACTTAATGCTTTGATTTCACTTTGTAGCATCTTTAGCCTCCGACCACCAATCAATCACTCATCGGTAGATCTGAGGGACCCCTCCTCGAGCCTCACCAACACCAAAGCTGTTGCTACAAGTCCTAGCAACCATAGCCTCTCATTCATAGTTACAGGATTCGCTGATTTGGCTGCGAACCGCGAACCAAACGTTTCGTACCGAATCGCGGTACGAAAGCGTACCATTCGATCGCCGATTCGCTTGTTGGTACGTGGAATTAGCGTACCTGAGCATGACTAGGATCGATACCTGATTCGCGATTGGGCCGAACCCAATTGGAAAAAATCTTTTGGCTTCTCGATACTAGTTCAATTTGGATAATATGAAACATCTAGCACTCTAACGTCACAAATTGAATTGAGCGGCAACGATTAGCCTCTTCGTTTCCAGTAGCAAGAGTCGATTGAATCAATAGTTCAACCGTTCAATACGCTAGGAGGGAAATGATGTGTATATATATGATCTGTTCTTTAGCTACAACAGCAAGAGCAAGACATTGTGTGTGACTGTGTGTCTATAATCTTATATATTTATGTGTGTGTGTCTATAATTGGATTATCCCTTCATATATTTATGTGTGTGCCTAATCTTTTACACACACACACACACACATGTATGTATGTAAGGGTACATCGTACCACATCATATGGTACATCGTACCGGAGCGAACCGGAATGAGCCTACCCCCCGGCGAACCGAATTTTGAAGACCTAGCGAACCGCGTATCCGTACCTCATTCCCGTACCGGAGCGTACCGCGAATCATGTGACTATGCTCTCATTGTATTTGTTATGAATTTCAGAAACAAGCCATGAACAATTTCAAGAACTCAGAAAATCAGAAAACCCCAGAATGTGAATCAAGAATATATTTCAATTTCACTCTAACAAATTTGGGTTGAATGACTACAATTTGAGTTGTTGTTCTCATTAACCCATATGCCCTATTTATACTATTCTATAGCTGTCTAGCAGCTAACAACCAAACCAGAAAATACAAAAAACATTCAACTAATTCAAGTCATTATCTTAACAAATCTCCACCTTGACTTGAATTTCAATTACAAAACAAAACAAATCAAATCCCAAAAACTAATTTGTGTTACTCCACCTACTTCGAAACACACTACCAAAAATTCAAATTCGAATCAAAGTCTTCAATCCGACAACAACGAAGACCCAAAAACACATATGTGACCCAAATAACCAATGTGCACCAAAAACAACAAACCGGGAACAAAAAACCATATCCAAAATCAAACGGTTACCAAACGTCGCAACGAAAACGATAGCCCATAACAAAATATCCAAACGGCCCGAAACAACGCAAAATCGATGACCTAATGACAACGCCGGAACCTATCAATCGATCAACAAAATCCGGACCCAAAACACAACGATCATCGCAACCAAATCCCAATGTGTAAAATTTCTCCCAAATACCCCCACACTAATCCGGCCGGAAACAAACGGGCAACCAAACGACAAATGAGAAATTCCAACAAATTGATGATACGGGCCAACCAAAATTCAAACTCCAAAGTCGAGAATAATAGTCCAAATTGGCAAACAAACGATCGACAACCAAAACCAAATTCACTGTTTGAACGAACCGGAACGCCATAACCCAAACGTCGATCACTAAACTAATCGATACAATTCCCCGACATGACGAAACAATCCGAAAACCAACCGTCATCAAAAACAAATAAAAAATTCAAACGGAACTTGTATCGCCATCTAAATGCCTTCAAAATCAAACAACTCGAAATTCAATCAACACCGAACGAAAATCAAAACCGACTTCTTGAATCAATGTGAATCCCACAAAACGCAGCTCCAATTCCGATACTAAACCAAACAAACACAATGAGTCGACACCTAAATTCTTGAATCGTCATTCAAGAAAAACCCAAAACGACCATTTCGTCTTCAAAACTAATCAAGAAAAACAAAAACCCGAGATAAATACAAATCACCGAAATCCGAACTTGATTCAAGACTAAACCCAAACATCCAAAATAATTTCTTACGACTTGCGAATTCATATTTCAAAATCAGTGACAAACGTTAAAGAATTCGACTTTCTTGAATCCCAAAATTCAACCGAAATTAAATTACGAGACAGAACCCAAACAAAGCTACTAACACCTGAAAGAACCCCAAAACAGAATCGACTGCCCCAAAAAACTTGAATTGGTAACTTCAACAGCCTGATTCAAGAGCTCCACCTTGAATCGGACTCCAAGATTGGCCAAGAAACTCCAAGATTGAACCAAAAAACAAACAAAAAAACAAAAAGAATCAAACAAACCGGAAAAAGAGACGAACGAGTGTTGGCAGCTGAAAGACCCTCCCCACCTTGAACCGAACACCAAGATAATTTCTGAATCTTGGATTTCCAGAATACACAGCGATTCCAAATTTCCAGAATTCAAGATTCACAAAACGATTGTCAAGATTGCAATTTGGGGGTAGCGATTCCAAATTTCCAGAATTCAATTGCACTTCCTTGACCGTCAATTTCAATTACGTCAAAATATCCAGAAGCGTTCACCACAAAACCAGTTGTCGATTTTCAATTTGACCAAGAGCGATCACCACTTTCAAATTGAACGCTAACCCCAAATTCAACACAAAGCTCAACTTCAAAACTCCAATTGAACGATTGCAGAAACCAATTTCAAAATCGATTGCAAAATCTGCTTTGCAACCTTCAAAGCGGACTCCACAGAAAACAATTGCCGATTCTAATTGATTCCAAAAATTGGACGCTAATTTCAACAAGAAGACCAGAAGCGATTGCTTCGAACTGATCGCTAAATCTAATTTCTGGAGTCTCCAAAATCAATTTCAAATTCCATTCGGCCAAGAACGATTTCTAATTGCTATCTCTAAAATCAAATTTCAAATGGCAGAACAAATGAACGATGATCACAACCTAAAGCTCTGATACCACTTGTTATGAATTTCAGAAACAAGCCATGAACAATTTCAAGAACTCAGAAAATCAGAAAACCCCAGAATGTGAATCAAGAATATATTTCAATTTCACTCTAACAAATTTGGGTTGAATGACTACAATTTGAGTTGTTGTTCTCATTAACCCATATGCCCTATTTATACTATTCTATAGCTGTCTAGCAGCTAACAACCAAACCAGAAAATACAAAAAACATTCAACTAATTCAAGTCATTATCTTAACAGTATTCCTCATGAACATCTCTCCCTGGGATCATCAAAGCCATCTCTCTGTGTCGTGGACACTCGGTTCAAAAGTCTCTTCTCTGTTCGATTGGAAACAAGTAATCGTCCAAGTTCGATTTCCACTATGATGTTTCAGCAATCAATCTGAAACCATCTATTCAAGAGTTTTTGGTGCTTGATTTGTGCACCCAAGTTGATTGAACTTTATAGCCTTGGTTTTACATTCTCCGTTTGTTTCTGCAATCAAAGAACACTTCAATTTCTATTCTCACTTTTATTGAAGACAATTATTGATCCAAGTCCCAAGGTTGATTTTAGTTCTTGGTCTCAGTTGATTGGTTTTAATAGTCGATTTCTTTGATTTCTCTGGTTAATTCCCCCTTTTGTTAATTGTTTTGTGATCTATTGTTTGGGTTTCTGAGTTTGCCTGTTATCAACTTCTAACTCAGTGGAACTCTGAGGGGGCGTTTGGTTCGCGGATTTCCTGGGATTTCTTGGGATTTGCATTTAAAATCCTGTGTTTGGTTCGCAGATTTTAGTAAGGATTTAAAATCCCAGGATTTCTTAAATCCTTCCATTCTTTGTTATTTAAAATCCCAGCCTCCCCCTAGGATTTTAAATCCCAGTTACCTTGCATTTTTCAGATTAACAAATTTTTTCTGTAAGATAATGCAAATTCTTTGACAAAATCCTGACAAATGCAAATCCTGCATAATGCAAATCCTTTGACAAAATGCAAATCCCAGAGAAAAAAATCCACGAACCAAACGCCCCCTGAGTTATCAATATCAAACTCAGTGGCCATATTTTAATTGGTCCTGTTTCGGATATCTATAATGTTGATCAGTTTCTTAAAATTCAATTCTATTATGTCAATTGCACTGCTGGGTTTTTATGCATTACTTTTTGGTAACAAATCAGTTAATTTTAGTAGATTGATTTCAGTTGTCATTTCTACTCGGTTCCAGATTTTCTGTTTGATTTCAAGTTTCAACAGTCACCGTCCTCAATCAGATTCATTAATAACATGGATATGTTTAAGTTGATGCTGTAGAATTGATTTCAGGTAGATTTTTATGCCATTTTTTTTGGACTCTCAGAGTCTATCAGCTCTGGTCATGGCTGCTGTTGTTCTTGTTGAAGAATCTGTCATTGGATTCTCAGTTCAAGACTTTGGATCCTCCAGAGCCTGCTAAGAAGTACAGTTGCATTTGGCAAGAAGGGAATCAAGCTTTGAAGAGTTTGGATCAAACTATGCATGATTGCATTAGCTTTAAATTAGGATCAGAATACTATCTTATTTATCTTGAGAAAATCTTTTCTATGTTTTTCTGGGATACTATCTATGGAATGTATATAAAGAGACCTAACATGTTGTTAAAGTGCATTGGAATTACTCAATTCTACATGCAAATGAGGCAGCGTTGCATTCAATGATAGGTTTAAGGTAGGCTTATGCTAAAGTTAGGAAGGCAGGCACAGCTTATTAGAATATCCAAATTCCAAAATAAACATGTGTTATGAACGCTGTTGACAGTCTGCTTGCTTAGTTTTCTTGCATTATTTTGTGCAATTCACAGAGGTTACTGTTTCTCAGGGAGATCAGCCTCATTGTGGATTCCCAGAAAAGAACTTTGCATCAAACGTTGAGAAGTTGGCTCGCAAGGTTGCTTCTTTTAAGTTCTTAATTTCTTACATTAGACTACTTTATCATTTTCTTGAAATCATGATAATATCTTGTATCATTAGAATATTTACTTTAACTGCTGTGAGGGAGCAGGGTTACCGAATTCTGGTTGTTGAGCAGACAGAGACACCAGAGCAGCTTGGGAGGCGTCGCAAAGAGCATGGATCCAAAGACAAGGTTTATAAAACACTAGTACTCTACAACTTTTTGAAAGACATCACATAATTTATATCCTGTTCTTGACATTTGTTCCTATTTTTAGGTAGTGAAACGTGAAATATGCGGAGTAATAACCAAGGGAACGTTGACTGACGGAGAAGTGCTGTCAGCCAATCCTGATGCTTCTTACCTTTTTGCTGTTGCTGAATGTTATCAAGCTTCAGGAAACCAGCACAATGATAGAATATATGGCGTTTGTGTGGTTGATGTTGCTACAAGCAAGATCATCATTGGAGAGGTGTGAACTATCGTGTTAGTTTTTTCTTTCTGTTATATCTTATTACTTTCTTCATTTTCTGTCATTTATTACAAGATTTTGAAAATCGCTATGAACAAATGTATGAATTGTGCACATGAAAACTGGTGCTTCATTTTACAGTTTAGAGATGATTCAGAGTGTAGTGTGTTGAGCTGTCTCTTGTCTCAACTAAGGCCAGTGGAAATCATAAAACCTATTAAAATGCTCACTCCTGAAACTGAAAGAGTACTTGTTAGACAAACAAGAAGTCCCATCATAAATGAGTTGGTACCACATGAAGAATTTTGGGATGCTGAGAAAACCATCAGTGAAGTAAAGCAGAGTTATAAGCGTATCAGTAGTTATCAATCAGCTCCATCGTCCTTGAATGAATCCATGTCATGTGCATGTAAGGATTGTCTACCAGAAGTTCTTTCCCAGCTAATGGCTGCAGGAAAAATTGGTAGCTATGCTCTCTCAGCCCTTGGGGGTACTCTATACTACCTGAGAAAGGCCTTCCTGGATGAGACATTGCTCCGATATGCAAAGTTGGAGCCACTTCCATGTTCTGGATTCAGCGATTTCATGACAAAACCATATATGATTCTTGATGCAGCTGCTCTAGAGAACCTTGAAGTTTTTGAGAACAGTGTAAATGGAGACTCTAAGGGGTATGCTCTGCAAGATCTTAATCACATTTACTAGATCATTGTTTAATTGTAAATTTGTTGTATATTTATCTATGCAGGACATTGTATGACCAATTAAACCGTTGCGTGACGGCATTTGGGAAGAGGTTGCTTAAAGCATGGCTAGCCAGACCATTATATCACATAGACTCAGTCAGGGAACGCCAGGACGCAGTAGCTGGTGTAAAGGTTCTCTACATACTTACATCTATTATTTGATCTTTTGAAGCACGTATATGTACCAGTATTGCAAGTTTATAACCTTTGCCCCACTTGATATCTGAGTATCTGACCATGTTTTGTGCTTCTCTAAATGCTTGTTCTACTAACTTCTACAGTGTTTTTTCTTCAGTGCTAATGTTAAATATCTTGTTTTTTTCCAACTTTATTTTGAACGTTTTCAGTCCTTTTATCAGTATGGGTGTAAACTCCCTTTGTCCCATTAAAATTACAATGTTTGAGAACAATGACTATTATTAAGAAGCTATGAACATACCCTATAATGGTGAGAAGACGGGTAAAGCTTTTTGATGAACAGAAAGACCGATACCCCAAGTGGAGATGCTGCAATTGTACATACAGGTAGGTGAGATTCCCTCTCCTTAAAACAATATGATTGGACTATGGTTTTGTGGTTTTTATCTGCTTATCCTGTGGTTGAGTTTCTTTGGCGGCGTTGGGGCTCACTAATGGTGGGTGAACAACTGTCTAGGCATCGGAGCATCTTGGACGATGGAACCAGCATTGAATAAGATTGATAGGGTCAAAGAAGTCTCGAAGAGAACATTTCTGAGTGGAAACGTTGACAATGTCAAATGTATCCAAGAAACAAGCTTAGTAAACCAGTTACTGCAGATGGCGCAGATGACCAATATTACTATATACATCAACACTTAGCCGTTAGATGGGAACACATAAACTTTAGTGGAATAGATTTCAACATCAGTCATCCAGGAACGTTAATTGCCTCAAATTGCTTAAGGTGGTGGTGGAAGCTGCAAACTCTTTTGAGGGTTTTTGCTAGAAATAATTCAATCTGGTCTTGGGGATAAACTTTCGTATGGTCATGTTGCATAGGATTGTGAGCTATACTGATAGCTGACTTGCCACAGTAGAGTTTCATAGGGGCATTTCATCCAATCTTCATATCTTTCAAAATGATTTTTATCCACAATAATTCACACAAAGGTGAGTCCCTGCACTTGTCTTGCTTGTCCTCTTTAACCCTATTATCAACTTTGAGTAGAAGCTCTCTGTACAACTTCTAGCAATGCTCTTTGGTATGGAAGTTTCTTGCAGTAAGTGCACCAAACAGCATCCTTTGATGCATTCTTCTGAGAAATGGATGGGTGGCTATGTTTTTCTGCATCAACAACAAATTCCTGTTGTCTTTTGCTTAGAGGAAGGCCAGGAGGCTTTGAAGTTAGAAGAGCAGAACTTTCCACAGAAACTGATTCCAACATTACACCTCTATGACTCTCCGTGGCACAGACCAAAAATCATTTAGAGAGGGGAGCTCAGTCTGTCAAAAATTTGTATGCGGACAATGTCAAAATCAGAATCCAACCCAGCCAAAAAATCATATACTCGGTCTTGTTGATGGACTTTTGACAGCCATGGAACAGTTGTACACTTCAAATTGAAAATTCTGTGATAATCCAATTCGTTCCACTGATTTTGAAGAAAATGTCCATTCTCCTTTACAGACCTTTCTTGGTTTTGATCTCAAATGAGAGTTGCATCGTGAACCTTAGAATACATTTCATAAAGAGCATCCCAAATAGCTTTTGCAGTAGGAAGAAACATGCACGTGTCACTGATTTCTGGAGTCAAAAAGAGTTCCATAACCATTGCATGGTCATTGAGTCTTGTTCATCCCATGCATCGAAGCCTGTTGGACTGTTGTTCCTGGTGCTCGTTCAGTTCCCAATAAGTGTCCAATTTTCCCTTTTCCTTTAAGGAAAGTTTGAATAAGTTGTGACCACTTCAAGTAATTCTTTCTATTCAACCGGTATGCAACCTGGATATTTTGTAGTTCCATTGTAATTTGTATCGTGCACTGATTATCTCCTTCCGTTGCAGCCGGTATCTTCACTGCTTGATCTTCCATATTTGATGATGAATAGAGGTATAGGATCAAAGTGACAAGAATCAGCAGTTAATGCTGATCGAGGAAATGAAATTTTAGCAATGAAGGCTGAAAAGACAGGATACGAAACTGTATGGATGAAAAAGAAAACAGAGGACTGAAGAACAAGAAAAAAAGGATCTAAATTTTTGTCCTATAGCTCCGATACACGGGGAAAGCTGAAATTATTTTATATTATTTGTTACATTATACAATGTTCTTATACACATAATACACAACATTAAGAAAGGAAACAAATCAAAAATAAAGAAGGAAATAAACTAGTCAGAATCCCTGACAGCTAGGAATTTTATTCCCGTGTGTCCAGCCTTATTTACGGTCCATTCTCAAGATTTTCTACAGTTAGATCTACGGTTAGTAGAACTAATGGACAAAAGTATAAGTATTGTGGTGATATTTATGTTTATATATGTGTATGGCTGAGGTTCTGATCGCAACAATATCAAATCCCTAGCTGGAAGGCCTGGTCTTTGGTAGTTTCTTTGACAGGAGAACTCCCTCGTAGGGTGCTGATGTTCCAAGTGTATATTGTTTAAAGATTTTCATTCATTTGTGACTGGAACAGAATTTCCTCATTGAAGATTGTTTTGGGAAGGTTACTCACACCCCCACCAACTTCTTTATTTAATATACTTTGTAGTTGTATAAAGAGTTTTTGTTTGATCTGCACTGCTGGGTCAAGTTGAAGTGGTGTTATGAGTTTCATGCTTGTGAATTATATTTGTTATCTGATGAGTGATGACTGGAGATGAAGATTTCTAACTTAGTTCTATTCTAGGGAGTTAATCTTCCTCCTGCACTAGAATTTCGTAAAGAGTTGTCCAAGCTTCCAGACATGGAGCGGTTGCTTGCACACATCTTTTCTTGCAGGTTAAGACTAGAATGATGATGAACTCACTATCTAAGCTATCTTGATTCTGTTGGTGATTTTTCATTAATTTGATATGAAGCAGTGAAGCTAATGGTAGGAATTCGAGTAAAGTTGTTCTCTATGAGGATGCTGCAAAGAAACAACTTCAAGAATTCATATCGGTTCTCAGTGGCTGTGAATTAATTATAAATGCATGCTCTTCACTAGGTGTCATTCTGGAAAATACTGATTCTAGGCTGCTCCATCACTTGTTAACGCCTGGTACCCAATTTTGCTTGGTAACTTTTATCATTCTCAATTTCTCATACACGATCTTCAATAGTTGTTAACTATATGCAGGTAAAACACTTCCAGATGTTTCTCCACTTGTTAGTCATTTCAAGGATGCTTTTGATTGGATGGAGGCAAAAACTTCAGGACGTATAATTCCTCGGGACGGGGTTGATAAAGACTATGACACTGCTTGTAGAATGGTTACAGATATAAAACTAAGTCTGACAAAGCACTTGAAGGAACAAAGAAAACTACTTGGAGAAGCATCAGTGAGATTACTTGCTTTAAATGACTTGATTATAATCCAAAATTTGCCAAATTAATTATGTTTTTATGATATGTTGTATAGATCAAGTATGTTACTGTTGGAAAGGAATCATATCTCCTTGAAGTACCTGAAAGTCTATGTGGGAGCATCCCTTGTGATTATGAGCTACGATCATCAAAAAAGGTAATCCTAATGAGCATGAGACTTTTCTATAGTTAATTTTGAGTTTTATATGCTACCAAAATTTGAACCAACCAAACATTAGATTAAATTCAAAATATCGAGTTGATCCTGTTGCTACCAATCTATCATGCTGTTTACTATGACTCAATGAGTATGTTGTTGCTTGTTTAACCTACATTGCACATGTGAATGAATCTTCAAAAGTTATCATGACTGCAATGTAAATAATGCTCTCATCAGATTTGAATTGCATTATCTTATCAATAACCGTCTTGTTTGTTAACGATGGACCAAAATTATAAACTATTTAGCTATAAGAATTTTGTGTGTGTATATATATAGGATGAGGTTCATGTTCATTTAGGAATCAACTTTTTGTAGGAACCTGATAACCCGTGATTATGATTTATGACATTGAATCTTGTGAATAATATTCACATGTTTTGTTAGGTGAATACGATGACATTTATAAGATTCAATGTTATATTCATAGTTTCTTATGGACAAGTAGGTTCCTATATGAATTAAACTATCGGATAAAGTTCGAGGGTACCACTCTAAATGTATATAATTGATCAAAATTGTTTTTTAGCATATTAATAGATAAGTTAACAATGTGAATATGAATGAAAACATTTATTGTAACACCCTCCCATTTCTACTAAATGCCACGTCAGTATAATATCACAAGTGACAATATCGCATAAAACTCATAATACATAATGTCAGGGGAATACACAATTCTCTCAATTAAAATTTTAATACAAACATATTAGCAGCAGAATCATGCGTTTAGTACATACAACGGAAATCAACGCAAGCAGACATACAACTACTGATAATCTGATACACATGCTGAATAGCTAAATAGGTTACTGATTCACAGAATCCCAAAAAGTTACTATCACGTACAACAAGCTATTACAATGATCCCGCAACAACTCTAACTCCTATTTTTGCTGTGGTTGCTGATGCTCTACCTTCTGACTGCCTGAGACATGTTAGACTCGAAAACGTAAGATGAGAAACTCGTGAGTACGCGAGGGTTAGACTTTGTAGAATTGAACACATAGCACAAACACATGGCACATATAATATCATGCAACTCAATATGAATGTCTCAGATATGTCTCATAATCTCTGATGTCATCCCAATGGAGCATGAGATCCAGTAGCTCAGTAGAAATCTCAATCTCTGTGGTTAGCCACTCAATAAAGCACATGATCGACCTGGCTATAAACACTGCCGTATATATACGTTTGAATGACTGGTTAGGGAAAGTCAGCCTGTGCGATTGCCCATTGCGGATAACTCTGGAATGAATCTCATCTCATGCACAAGTGTCACACATAATAATAAGAATAAAATCATACCTGAGGCGCCACATCTCTGTCTCACAATAAGACTTGTCAAATAGAGCGCTCGTTGGAAAAACTCGTGCACTCAATCTGATCAACTCAGCTGAATTTCCCTGATATCTATCTCGGCTCTGCTCGAGGTCTGCTTGTCCCTGTATACACACAGATCCCAAATACTAATTCAAACTCAACTGATACACACAACAGACTCGTACATTGATCCCATAACTGAATGGGACCCCACAAGGCCACAAGTAACCTTAATGGGGCCCCAAAGCCCAAAATTGAAATCTGGCCCAATTAGACTGATCGCGGCCGAGCTAAACCTAGCGCGGTCGCGCTGGCCTCATTGCGGACCGCGCTCCCATCTCGAGTTGAGCTTGAAGTCCCAGACTGAGCTCAACCACGTGCACCGCCACAGGACTAGCGCGGCCGTGCTTTCGGGCAAACATGTTTCCTGTGTTCGCGTTTCTTTTCTGTTCAGGGGTAAACCACCCCACAAACTCGATTTCTAACACTTGTAAGCTCGCAAAATCGGTATGTATTATACCCTACATGCTTATGAGCCAATTCCCATGAACTTACAGTTTATAACAAGACTCAATCTACCAAAATCAAGCTTTCTTACCTCCTTTGGCTCAATAACACAAGATAGTTATGAAGGTGATCACTTAGTTGAATTCACAACAACAATTTGCTAATCTCTGTTTGCTCCTCTCTGTTCCAGCAACAACATCAAACACATACATCTTTTACTAACTTGATGGGGAAGGAAGCCAAGGTTTTCAAAGCAAAACCTATACATACGCTTTCTATATTTAGTAACTCGGTACCCAATAATCCGAACCCGATATCTTATTTTCAATGTTAATGTCAATTTAATCCATTTAATCTCGTAATCTCATAATCATTAATAATCCACTAAATAATAACCCGATGCCACGTATAACTCAATCCCGACACGTATAATCCACTAATCGGATATCATTGGAGCAATGCAATATTCTTAATTTAAAGATCCAATAAAAGAATTCTACGTACCAGGAATGAAAATGGGATGTTACATGTACTTACTTTTGGGTCATGTAAATTAATTAAATGATTATGAGGTCGTTGTGGATGGATTATGCATTCACAACTACCTTTCATACATTTACAAGTCCTTCTATAGACTTACAATACCCAAAAGTATGTGAAAGTTTCATATACATACATATTGTTTATTTATTTGTTAATATGGCAAAAAATCAATCAAATTTATACATTTAGAGTGACACCTTGAGGTACCCTCTGAAAGATGTGGTATCCTATGTGTGTGTGTGTGTATATATATAATACAAAATCGTTGGAGCATTGGAAAACAATGTAAATATGGTAATATTAGTCAATGATTTTGTGTTTTCTATAGAATTCAACCGTGTGTGTATGTAGCATATTTCTTCTCATTTTAATCACTTATATCTTTTCATGCACCCACACAAACACACACATAGAGAGAGAGGATTAGAATCATATAGTAAGTTAAAAGTTGGTGACAAATGTGTGAAGGAATTCTGACAACAACATTTAAGGCGGTGTATATTTTTTTTATTGTAATTCTAGTGGGGGTGAGGATTATTTAATTATACATTCTGGTGGGCCCTTTAGAGTTCCATGGCCAGAGTTCATTCTCATTTCTCACTAACGTTTAATTTTCTATATGATACTAACTCTCTCTCTCTCTCTCTATATATATATATATATATATATATATATATATATATATGTATATATGTATAATATGTGTGTGTGTGTGTGTGTGCGTGTATATATATTGGCGATCAATCGAAAATATGTTTAAAATTGAGAACGATGAGAATCAATCATGGCATGACACATATACATGATTAGCGGTTGTGATCACCACCTTTTGTCTTTTACCTGTTTTGCCATGACAGTTTTAACCATTATTTGATTATGTGTCAATTTACTATTCATTCTCATTGATTCTCACAATTAATTGTGTTCTCTCATTCCTATCCCTCTATAGTCTATATATAGAATCATGCTCTTTCATTTCCAGATTCCCAATCCAGATTTAATGCAATGAATCAATCCTAATGGTCATTATTAAACTTCCCATATGAAAGGTATCAATTTGAATCTGAAAATTATATGGTACAAAGTGATTTGGTTTCCATATGGATCATGCAATCTATGGTATCTAACTATTATATAATGTATAACTGAGATTAATAAAATGTAAAAATAAAATCAGTTTTTAACTCACCTTGTTTTCTTTTCTATTTGAAAACAGTGTTATTATTTTTATCAAACAAATAATACTTCTAAGCAATTTCTATAAGTGGTTTACAATGAAATTATAAATATTATTGGGCATAACATCGCTGCTTGGAGCAAGCAGCTATAATATTCCCATGTATGGCTGCTGTGAGCAGCAGCTATAATATTCTTCATATTGTTATTACCATTCACCTGACACACTTCTAGTGTGTGTGTGTAGTGGGTTCTGATCCTTTTAAGTTTGGGTATAACCATCTAAAATGGGTGTTTGATATATCATAGAAGAAAAGTTTGCTAGCTATTTCTTTAAATCTGGTTGTCAAGTTATGGACTATTGCCAGCTTTAGGTTCTTACTTGGCTTTAAGTATCTATATCCAGGGTATCTTCCGTTACTGGACTCCTGCTATTAAGAATCATATACAGAAGCTGTCAGAAGCTGAATCTGACAAGGAGTCCAAGTTGAAAAGCATCATGCAGAGGTTGATTGGGCGCTTTTGTGAGCATCATGTTGCCTGGAGACAATTAATTTCTACAACTGCAGGTTTGTCTTTTGCAAAACGTGTAAACAAAAGAATCTTCATATTTAATATCCTACCTACCTCTTATATGATTTTGATTTAGTCTAAATCCTTGAATATTTATTTTTTTGCATGGTTAACTCTTCTATAATTTCCAGAACTTGATGTCCTGATCAGCATAGCAATTGCAAGTGACCTCTATGAAGGACCATCATGTCGTCCACTCCTTGTGGATCCATCAATCAAGAATGAAGCGCCAGTTCTTGCTGCAAAAAGTTTAGGGCATCCAGTGCTTCGGAATGATTCTCTTGGGGATGGAACTTTTGTCCCGAATGATGTATGCATTGGTGGTGATCATGCCAGATTTATCTTGCTTACTGGTCCTAACATGGGTGGGAAGTCTACTCTTCTGCGTCAAGTTTGTTTAGCAGTGATTTTGGCTCAGGTGAGGGAGTTCATGTGGTCATGTAGGTGTCTCTAATTATTGTATAACTTAAACCATGATTATGTTCCAGGTGGGGGCAGACGTGCCTGCAGAAAGCTTTAAGTTGTCTCCAATTGATCGTATCTTTGTTCGGATGGGTGCAAAAGACCATATTATGGCAGGGCAGAGCACATTTCTCACCGAGCTTTTGGAAACTGCATCCATGCTGGTTTGTTCTTTATCATTTATATTTTAAGAAATCCTTTGTTCTCTTCATTGACCTGAAAAACTAATGTACAATTTAAAATTAGAAGAGGTCTTTTTATGGTGATGTTTGTTTACCTTTTAATGGAATCATGAAGAGGTCTTTTTATCTTTGAATGAGCCTCTTAATGGTTCCATTAAGCAGTAAACAAAATGGGATGGTAGACATTTGTCACCACTGTGGCACATGCTTCCTTCTATTTTCCCTCACTTTTGCCACATTAATATAGAAACTGTCTGCTAAAAAAAGTCACCTACCTACTCATCTTTCCATGTTGCTCGTTTGTTAGTGTTTAATAATATGTTTTTTTATATCCTGGTTTACTTAATGCAGTCATCAGCAACCAGTAGTTCACTTGTGGCATTAGATGAACTTGGGCGAGGGACAGCAACTTCAGATGGACAAGCTATAGCGTATGTTTGATGTTGTTGTTGTTGTTATCTTTTACCAATGACCATTTCTGAAATTGATTCTACTGGGGTTGTAGTGCATCGGTTCTTGAACACCTTGTCAACAAGGTCCAGTGTCGGGGCTTATTTTCTACTCACTATCA
Source organism: Centrapalus pauciflorus (assembly GCA_020465985.1). Taxonomy (NCBI): domain Eukaryota; kingdom Viridiplantae; phylum Streptophyta; class Magnoliopsida; order Asterales; family Asteraceae; genus Centrapalus; species Centrapalus pauciflorus. The sequence continues at coordinate 23,784 of JAANYP010005788.1, read as the reverse complement.
TCACTTAGCTTTGGACTATCAGCAAGTTTCCAAGGTAAGGGCCCCTTGTTTTGAAGGTTTTAGGAAATCTTACTGCATATGCTATGTGGTGGTGTGCATCTCGCTGGTTGTTTCTGTAGGTTGCCCTGTGTCATATGGCATGTCAAGTTGGAAATGGAGTTGGAGGTCTAGAGGAGGTAACGTTTCTCTACAAATTGACACTTGGTGCATGTCCCAAAAGTTATGGCGTCAATGTTGCACGGCTGGCAGGCAAGTTCCTTTCTTCTCTCTGTGACAAAACACATTATATAATGGCTGTGTTATGTATGGTGGTGATTCAAAGTGAGGTGAATTGTGGGTTCAGGACTTGGAGATGCTGTGCTTGAGAAGGCTGCAGCCAAGTCAGAAGAGTTTGAGAGGATGTACGGCAAGAAGAGGGAGAATTGGGAAGACGAGGAGATGGCTAACATTTTAAGGAATTGTTTTGCACCTTCAGCTGATGCCGTTTTTCAGTTACACAAGAGGGCAAAGAGACTTATTAATTACTTGTGATGGTGATTGAGATGCCTAATTGCATGTAAATGTAGCTAATTCTATTGACTAAGGAAGACTTGTTGACAATCTATATGCAACCAACGCCTTGAGTCCATCTTCATCTTGGCTGGCAGCCTCCCCGGATCAGCATGGGGCATAGCGAAATTGTCTCTGTGTAATATCTTTGAACTAGTTAGTACTCTAATCTGAGTGAGCTGTGGATTGAGCATAGCTATCCATTTTTTGTAACTGATCATAGTTTGATTATATATGGTGATACCCTTTATAGGCCCTTCACAAGTAATATACATCGTTATGATAGTCATTTCCTTTATATATATATATATATATATATATATATATATATATATATATATATATATATATATATATATATATATATATATATATATATATATATATATATATATATATATATATATATATATATATTGGTGGGTTCAATGGAAAACCAGTGTGCATCAGGGAAGCTCGGGAAACCAACATACATGATTCATCACGATCATTCGATGCATCATAGCCGGGATCGAATCAGTCCTGCGGTTCAACTGGTCCGTTTAATTGAATTCCGTCGATGGTAATATATTAAATTACCTAGTTGGGAATCGAACTCATAACCGTTTGTTTTATAAAACAATGTTTTATCCATTAAGCAATAGCTCTTTTATTATCATATTTGTGATACATTTCTTTTAATAACAAAGTTACTTTTTAATATATTAACTAATTAGTGCATCGTAAAAAAAACTTAGTGAATAAATACGATGTTGATTTATGGAATTAGAGATATTGGATTCGATATTTAACAAATTAATATATTAAAGAGTTGGTTTATTATTAAAAAAAGGAAGTCAATAAATTTATTAATAAAGTGACTTGTAGCTTAAGGTTAAAGCTTTATGCTATGAAATTATAGGTTTTGGGTTCGATTCTCAGCTAACTAATTTATTGTTTTATTTTTGTAAAGATGCATAAAATGATAGACCGACTTCAATTGAATGACCAATCAAAAACCAGACCAATTTGGACCGTTGTACTGACCTGACTCGGACCGGTCACACGATACATCAAATGATCTGATGCACTATGATTTTTTTTGCGACACATTGTGGTTCTATTGGACCGACTGCACGATGCATCAAGTGATCGTGATGTACAATTCTTCCCGTGTGATGCACAATCCTATCCACGTGGTTTTCTGAGATTTCTTAATGCATGTTGGTTTTCCATTAAACTCACCCCCATACATACATACATACATATATTCACACACACAAATTTCGAGCAAACCATGGAGACCAACTATACTATTTACTCTTTGTTTACAACTTTTTTATATGTATTAATCTTAAGGTTATGTAAATATAATCAGATTTTTGTTGACATTATTCACATAATACACGGATTAATAAACTAGTCATAAATAAAGTACCAACAAAACCATAGAATGTAAACTAGAAGCATGTCACTGAAATATAAAATTTTGTCAAAGTGTCGTCTAAATCTATTTAGAAGTTAGGGTTAATATTGGGAAAAAAACAACTCACTTTTTTTCTCATTTTCACGATTAAGCCTTTGAATGTTGTTTCGATTGTTTAAACCATTAGACATTTATAAAAATAAATATTTTAGTTTTAGTTGTTTTATTAGTTATAACTGTGATAAAAAATAGAAAGATGGATATTTTCAAGTAAAAAAGATAGAAGTGATAAAGAGAGAAATGCCGAAGCGGCAAGAAAGATGAAAAGCGAAAAAGATGAATAAATCCACCACCATTAAAGTGACCAGATCATTGAGTATTATAAAACTCAAGATATGATCATTCAAACAAAAGATTCATAGATTAATCAATCATATTATAAAAGCTCTTAACTTTATATATTTTTTTAGAGTAATTCACATAAATGGTTATTGTGATTTGTATAAAATTATGGATACAGTCCATGTGATTTTAATTTTACATAAACGGTCATTATTTTTACTGCTTATTCGTAGAAATGATATCTCTATGGCTAATTATAGGGTAACTTACAAATTTCGTCCCTGTGGTTTACTAGTATTTATGGATTGAAACATTTAACTTTATAAATTACAATGACAATTCTTGTAGTAGATGTTTTGTTACGGATTTCGTTCTTTGACTATTTAAAACGATCATTTTACCATTGCTTATTTAGTAATTATTATTAATGTTGTTTTTATTATCATTTCTATTATTATTAAATAATAAACTAATCTAAAAAATTAATATTGCTAGTAAAACTAATTTAATATAAAAGAAATAACATTGAATAATAAAATATTAATAAAGACAAATAAATTATTATTAGTATTAATTAAAAAATAATGTTTTGACTTTAGATTTTTGAATTTTAAAAAATCAAAATTTTTTAAATCAAAAAATAAATGTAATCATTGTAAAAAAGTATTAAATTTTTTTTATATAAACAACTTTTTAATAATTTCGGTAACTGTTTAAAAGCATTTTTATAGTTTAAACTTTTAAAAGAACTTTAATTGTTTTGAAAAATTCAAAAATTTTAAATGTTTTTTAATAAATTTTTAAGTAAATATTTAAACATTTTGAAAAAGTTTTAAAATGCTTTTAAATATGTTTAGAAAAATATCAATTTATTTTGAAAAGTTTAAGTTTATTTTGGTGTTCATGAAAACTTTAAAAAACTATTTTGTTTTTAGTTACCAAATTGATGATAATAACAAATTATATGTTTTATAGATGTTTTAATCTCACTAAAAATCATTTAATACAAAAATCAATACTTATTAAAATTAATTTATTTTATGATTTAAAAAAGATTTACAGTTTATCTTAAAAACATTAAAAATAATAATAATGATTTTATATGTCTTTATAAATATTTTATTATTCATTTTTATGTGTTTTACATTAAATTAATTGAATTAATTACTTTAAATTACCTTATTATTTTATAATAATTTAAATGATAATAAAAACAATATGAATAATAATTATTAAATAAACAAGGGTAAAATGATCATTTTAAATGACCAAATGACGAAATCCATAACAAAACATTAACTACAAGGACTGTCAGTGTAATTTTTAAAATTAAAGAATCCAATCCATAATTTCTAATAAACCACCGGCACGGAATTTGTAATTTACCCATAATTTTAACACTCAAATAGTTAAATATTGTTTAATGACCATTTTGTCCTTATAATTATCATGTTTTTTTGATCCTTCAAGTTTGTAGTTTATTTTAGTTTTGATCCCTCATTTAATTATTTTTAGTTAACTTTATTATTATTATTACTACTTAACTTTTTATATATTAATTTATTTTTTTTATTAGATTTCCTATATTTTAAAAATATTTTTAACATAAATTACAAATTTATTTAGGGTTTATTATGAAAAAAAACCAACATGTTTTCATATTTTTTGCGTTTTCGTCCATCCATGTTATTTTTTTTCATAAAAGTCCTCAAGTTATTATTATTATTTTTTTTTTGTTTAGTGAAATTTGGACATTAGAACCCGGTTCACAAATTATGACCGGGGCCTAATGTCCAAATTTCATTAAACCAAAATGAAAAGAATAACTTAAATTTTTTTATGGTAAAAAATAACATGGAGGGACGAAAATGCAAAAAACGTGAAAACATGTTGGTTTTTTTATAATAAACTTATTTATTTATTATCACTATTACTATAAACAATTGTATCAAGTTATAATAAATTTAGTTTTTTCAAACGAAAAACTCTGAACCATTCCATATTTTTCCAGACATAAAAAAATACAAACTGTTCCATTATTAGTTTTAATAGAATGAAAAGGCTATGGTCTTTTTCGAAAAACTTGAAAACGTAAAGGTTCGTAGTTTTTTTTTAAAGAAAAAACTAATAAAATGAAATAGTTTGGTTCGGAAAAACAGAATAATTATATTCATTTGGAAAAACTAGAAATCAAAATGATTTGTAGTTTTTTCGTTCCCCGAAACAAAAAATCAGACTGGGTCAAATCTTTTGGTTCGAAAAAACAAATAAAAAACAGATTGGTTTTCATAGTTTTTTACATTTGAAAAATGAAAAAACTTAGAACCCGAATTATTTGTAACTTTTTTTCGTTCAAAAAAACTAGGGATAATTGCGCAAAAAACCTTCAACTTGTCAGCGTTTTGTGATTAAAACCCTAAATCATTTTTCGTTGCACAGAAAACCCTGAACTAACTAAAAATCACTAAATCAAGGTTTTATCAATGGGTCACCGGTTGAAACCGTTTATTAATCCTACAGGAACCGGTAAATAACCTACGTGGAATAAATTTTAGTTTGTTGAAACCGGTTGCCAAGTATTACACATCATTTAAGACCCCGTTGATAACTTTTAATTGTAATTTTTAAACAAGATTACATTATCTACGAGCGTTAAAATGATGTATAATACTTGAAAACCGATTTCAATAATTAAATTTTATTCTACGTAGGTTGTTTACCAGTCCACGTAGGATTAATAATCGGTTTCAACCAGATACTCATTGATAAAACATTGATTTACTGATTTTTAGTTAGTTCGGGTTTTTTATGCAACGAAAAATGGTTTGGGGTTTTAATTACAAAATGCTAACAAGCTTAGGGTTTTTTGTGCAATTAACCCAAAAAACTAATAAGAGTTTAAGGTTTGAAATCTTTTGATTTGGAAAACTATACATAAAATGGTTTGTATTTTTTCATTCAAAAAACCTATAATCAAAAAAATAAATTCTAAGTTGATGCAATTGTTTATAATAATAGCAATAAATAAATAAGTTTTTAATTTAAATTAAAAGACTAGATTAAAATATACGAAATTTAATAAACAAATCAATTAATTTGTAAAAAAAAAAAAAAAAAAAAAATAATAATAATAATAATAATAGCAGTAGTAGTAGTAGAGTTAAATAAAAAATTTACTTGGGGTATCAAAACTAAAACTAACTAAATACTTGAAAGACCAATATCTTAATAAAAAAAAGGCAAAATGATCATTATAAAATATTTAACCATTTGATTGTTAAAGTTAACTGTAGAAGAACTATTTCTATAGGGTCATATTCAAAATTTTATGAAAAACACAAAAGAATTTTTGTATTTTACTCTATTTTTTAATAAAACTTGAAAACTAATTATCCAAAATACAAGTATACTTTTTAAAAGTTTGAGAGGAATTTAAAGAAGTTTCAAAACCTAGAACATCAAAAAGTGATTGTTTTAAGTTTTGCCCATTTGGAAATTATATAACTAAACTAACATACACCCAAAGAAGCAACAAAGTGCACCCAACCTAATCAAAATTTTCAAGCTCACGTCTACAACGTAAAATTTACACATCAACAAATAGATCCCATCAAACAAAATCCCACTTACAGAATGAATCAAAATCGAATTCCTTACCTTTTTATTATTATTTTTTCCTTTTCCAAGACGAGCCCAAGTCAAGTCAGATGTCTGTGACCTACTTGATGTATTGAGACACCCATTTGAATCCATCACCATAACCCATTTTGCGTACGATGCTGCACATAAATACCTCCAAGGGACGCACACTCGAATCTTGGAGATTTACCTTCCCTTTGCCTGTCGTTACCCCTGTCAGTCCAAGATGGTAGCGCAATTCATCCTCCGATGCCGCATACGGGATGTCAATCTTGTTACCCAATATCAGGAATGGAACCGCACACAGGTTCTCATCAGAAAGAAGTGCATCCAATTCCTTCTTTGATTCTGCAAACCGTTCCTTATCATATGCATCCACTAGATAGACTACTGCATCAACCTGTTTGTTACCCAAAGTCACTAACCTCAACTCTCTGTGCTACAATAATAACACCTTTATTTCTTCTTCTTCCAAAAAAAGAACATATAATAATAATAATAATCTTCCTCTGCCCCCCTCAATTAATTATACTTTAATATAGAGGAGACCCTTTTGCATTTTGCAAGAAGAAGGATTAGATGATGTGCAGTCAAAACCTATATAAAACATTTTAATTATCTTTCTTAGTTCTTTTGTAGTTTTGGAGACTCATAATGTCAAACTACATATATCCTAGGAGCACTAACTTTCTTTTACAAATGGCCATTAACCTTTATCCTTCAGTGCAGATAGGGCTATCGTTCTAAATTTGGGAAGTTGGGCCTAATCCAGGTTTAAATGGGCACGGACGTGGTGGGCTAACTAGTACTGTTTATGATTTAACAAAATCATGTTGGTTTCTGATGGGTATTATAACAAAGCTCCATAGCATGTTATAGTTTGTCACTGACTATAATATATCATGGCATATAAGAAAGTGGAACACTCTTCCATATCATGACATGCTTCAAGTCATTTGAATATATTAGTTTTTTATAAAACATAATTTGGTCATCTCGCATCTGAATGGAATTTTGATAAATGGCAGGTCCAAGAACCTTGCTTTGCCACATTCAATCTTTATCTCACATCTACCCAAATCAACACTATTTCAGTCCTCCAATATCTCTATAGAGTAACAAGGACTTGTTAGGGTTAATCAATCACTGGTCATTTAACAAGTCTCTACTCTCCACAGATGTCAAACCTTTGGTCATATGCCATAGACAACAAACAAGAAAATAATATAATTATAACAGCCAGTTCTGCCTATCTTTCGCTTGAACTTTAAAGGGTTTATTATGAAAAAAACCAACATGTTTTCATGGTTTTGCATTTTCGTCCCTCAATGTTATTTTTTCCATAAAAGTCCTCAATGTAATTTTTTTTTCCTAGTTTTGTGAAATTTGACTATTAGAGCCCAGTTATAATTACTAAACCGGGTTCCTAAAAATTGAAAACCCAGGTTCTAAGAGCCAAATTTAACTAGACCAAAAAGAAAAAATTAACTTGAGGGCTTTTATGGAAAAAAAAAACATGGAGGGATGAAAACGCAAAAAATGTGAAAACATGTTGGTTTTTTTCATAATAAACCCTACTTTAAACAGCCTATTTTGAAGTATTTGAATATATATATATATATATATATATATATATATATATCATTTTTTATTTCGCCTAACTTTGAGATGAAAATTATTGTTCGTGTGACATAGGCTCATTGCCTATGATGAAAAGTTAGGTGGACTATTAATCTTTTACACGGAGATTGAGAAGGTATAAAGATTTGTTCAAGGAAGAAAATTTCGTTGCATCTGTTAGCTGAACGAGGTTAGGCTTCACAGACGCAATTTTGAGGTTGTATTTATATTGCCTGCAACTATGAGTGCCAAAGGTTTTATATAGATTTGCACCAGTAGTTTGTTTATTTCTTAATCAAGTACAAGAGTTATTCTTCTAGTATTGTTCAGAGATTCCTTAACCATTCGACTTGCTCTTCATGCATTATAGGATGTTAGGAAGAGGAGAAGGATGCTAATAAATTTAAGAAAAAGTTGGCATACGGCATACCTATCAGTGAAAACAAGAAATTCCCAACTCTCTATTCTAGTTGTTGAATTATCATGTCAAATTCTAGAGTTAATTAATAAAGCATGATAAGGATGGGTATTCAGTGTAACTCTCTATATATGTTGTATCTTGTGCTGATAAATTTGTCCATAATTTTTTTTTTTTAAACAATCTCAAGATATTGATGGTACACAAGGCAGATATTCGTCAGTTAACATGAATGACATGCTATTATGATGACTTTAGAACAAGTGAAATTTCACATTGACGTCTTATTTGTTCAAAGGAGTTGAACTAGTCAACAGAACAACTAAAGCTTCAAAGATAGGTGACTTGATTGTCATGTCATATCAAAGATTGAGTGAGAAATTTAGATTAGAAATTTTGATCATGCTGTTTGTATCAAAGTGAATTGCTTTGTGATTTGTTGAGAGGTCCTTTGAGTTTGAACCCTCAGGCTTGTCATTCATAATATACATACACACATTCAGGATCCTCACAAAGCAAAATCTAAAATTAATGCAATGGAATAAAAGGATTTCAAATAAGAAAAAGCAGATCCGATAAGATCTGGCACCTGAAACTAATGGAAATGCAAAATGATATAAAAAGAAAGAAACATGATGATGATTCATCATCATCTAAAACATACCTTGGCGTAATAATCCTTCCAGACTCTACGAGCAATCTGATGACCACCTAAATCGAAGGCTTTGAACTTGATTTTGCCTATACTTAGTTCTTCGGACGTGGGATGTTGCGTCGGTTGGTGTTGAACTAATCTCTGAAGGATTAAAATGAGAAAATGATTGATAAGAATGGAAATGGAAATGGAAATGGAAAGAAATAGGGTAGGTAGCTCACCTCGTCTTTAAGCATGTGAAGCAAGGTAGTTTTACCGGCATTATCGAGGCCAAGGAACAAGATCTTGGCTTCTTTCTGCCATAAACCGAGAGAGGCCAAGATGCCATAGAACCAATCGAAGAGAAACATTGTTGAATTCCAACAGATCTGGATGGATTGTGGAGTGGCAGGCAAGGCACAAGTGGTTGTGATTTGGGATGGATGGATGCCCTTTTTCTCTCACTCACCCTCCTGTCCTGACCCTAGGCTCTGCTGGAGCTGTTGAAGTTTGATTCCATGCTTCACGTGCGCTGCTTATTTCCCGCTTCACTTCTTTAGGCCCAATCAACTTTTCCTTTCTTTTGGCCCATTCTATTCTATTCTTTTCTATTCTATCCAAGTCCAACAACTAAAACTCTTTCTTCTTCTTTTTTTTCTTAACTCTAATATTTATATTCCATGTCTAAATTATGTATTTTGATGTCCGACAATGTGTCTGTGTATTTATATATATATTTGATTAATACATTGATAACACAAATTCTAAATAAATATACAAAAATTATTTAAAAATTTTCAAATATATTAAATTGTATAGTTGGTATAAGAAATAAAACTAACTAATTTTACAATGTCTATAAACAAAAGAGTTAAGTAACTAAATTTTATACACAAAAATTAAATTTGATTCTTTAATAAAGCACATAAAGACCAAAATAAACAGGTCTAGTATATAAAGACTAAGGTATTGTTGCTTGCATTTATTGGGCTTTTAGTCTCTTACCACTTATTTTAACAAAATATTGAAGTGATAACTACGTTTGATACAGATAATGAATATCTCTTATCAACCTATGAATGAATTTTTAATAATTTCATTATAAATAACAAACAACCCTAAGACAATATTATAATAAAATAAGACTTATCTAATAAATTAAAAAGATAAGGTAAATTAAAAGTTAGATAATCTTTACATATAATTGTAACGTCCTCGAAGTAACACGAAATGTCACGTCAATAACATACCAAGTGGCATAGTATAATACAATACTCAGCTAATTCCCAATATAATACATACAAAACCTTGAAAATTTGAAACTTTAATTTACATAATACAAGTCACGGAAGTCCTATCATACATATCCGAGTAGCTTAGATATATACAGCCATGATAACACAGTACATAAATTCCATATTAACATATTTACCCAATTAAGCACGTCAATACTAGCATGATTTAGTTAAACTCTTTTAGATTTAAAACAACAATTCAAAATTATATATAAGATTTAAATATTATGCAAGTATTAATAAATATAATCGTAAATGAATCTCGAAAGGACTTGTATCTCACCTATACAGTCACAATACCACGAGTCTCTACTTTTCCTTTCGAACCCTACTCGAAGTAACTTGCGACCCTGAATAACACATAGTCACTCTATATCACTAACATTACTCATTTATGAATCACGAGATTAACTCAAATACTATTACATGTATAACCCAAACCACCTTTTATGTGGTTTACTTTCAAGATGTTCAACCATTATACCCTATGAATAACATGTACTTAAAAATATTCATTTAGTATAATGGTTAATAAGCTAGCAAAGTAATAGATTATATTACAATAAGCTAGTATGTAATAAACTAAAAGTTTAATAGAATTTGTGCATTGATATTTCCTTGTAACTTAAAAATATCTCTAATACATAGTGGTATTTAAAATAAACCATATTTAAATTAATTGAAATGGACGATATCCAATTTCGTGAATAAAAAATCACACTAAAATTAATTATCATATAAAGAAACTAATACGGTTCATTTAAAATTTTACATGTTGACAGACGGGGTTTAAAACCATCTATTTTTTCATAAATAATTAGTTAGTTTATTTACATGTGTAATACGAGGATTTGTTAGAAAAATAAATTTTTATTAAACTACAATTTTGAAGTAATTAAAAAATTTGATAATAAACAATACAAACTATAAATAATATGAAAGAATATAAATAGACACTTATAATAAACAATAAAGAGGATAAAATGATTAAAGTAAATTACATAACAACCAAATAATGGAAGAAACATTACAAACTACTTATAGCCTTTATTAATACTACCAACACGTAATCGAGATACCATACATATTGATAATCTGGTACAATCAGCTCCTTTACAAATTACAAATAGATGATGTGCAAGCTGTGAGTAATAGATTACAAAAGGTAAAAACACTATGTTAGTTACTAATAGTTTTCAAGGAAAAAATAAGACTATATTCGTCATGTAACATCCTTTAGAATCGGAAGAATGGCAGGCACAAGTATCTTCAATTCTAGTGTACAAACATAAGTTTGTCAAATAATCAATGTCAACAATAAATATAAAATCTTCACGAAGATTTATACGAAATTTAAAGAATTTCATAAGAATGGAAGCATAGTGTTACTATGCACGGTGATCTTTGCCATGACATCATTGTTTAAATGTTATAATCGACAACCAACTCAAAGTACATCATCTATAATTAATAATTGGTTCCTTGTAAGCTTCAAATTTAAATCACTAAAAGAGAACGATCATTGGAGTGATACATAAAGTGGTGTTATAATTATAAGCGTTAAAACTAGGGGTATACAGTCTCTATTCTATGTTGTTTATATAGCAATAAACCATGTCACTGTATCTCAAAACAAATATGGAAACAATACAACTTGATACATAAACAATCACGTACGAGCTGATATAAATTGAAGAAGCTATAAAAGTCAGTAACCTGCAATGCATTTACCTATTATCTTAAGTGGTCAAAACACGTACTTCATTATGAATCACCATACTAATAGATGAAAGTGAGGAAGAGACCTATGATGTGATTGAAATGATTCAAAAGAAATAAGAATTTATATTTGACACTAGAAGTCCTACCTTTTCAAATGATATGATGAAGCCCACCAAAAGATTGGTCAAAGAAAATGCAAGTAGAGCCAATCTTACTCCAATAATCGAAATGTGAAGAATTACTGGACCTTATCATTGGGCTCAAAGGATCTCTGCAATCCAATTGATCAAAAAATAGAAATAGGGTCACAGCTAATCTCGCATATTTGTTCTCAGTGATTTCAGATCTTAACACATCAGGTGGACAATTAGCGAAAATGTTAGTAGTGACGATGAAATTTTCCAATCAAAGTCTGAAACATCAAAAAATATAAGCATCGCTGTTATTTACGAGAACAAACATAAGTTTAATATCTACAACGCTTAAAATTGCTTGATCACCATATACCATTTTTATAACTAACAAATGAGACAGCCTTGAAAATCAATACCATCAATATATATATTTACATATTTCAATTCCACTATAATCAAAGGAAGTTGTTGAGATCGAGCTTGTGAACGCAGGCATACTTTAATGTGAATACAGATCCACAATATAGGTTAACGAAACAAAGAAAAAAACTCGCTTCACAGAATCACAACCCATATTTATTAGGGGTGTTTAAAAAAATCCGAATCCGAGCATCCGAAAATCCGATCCGAAACTATCCGAAATTCCGGATTTTCGGATATCCGAAATTTCGGATTCGGATAGTAAAATTCCAGATATTCGGATAATCCGATATCCGAAAGAAAATATTTTTTAAATTTTTTTTATATCTTTAGTATTGATTATTGACATAATATTGAGTGTTTATTATTATTCTAATGTATATTTTTGAGTTTTATCTTAGTAATATAGATTTATTAACTAATATTTTTATATATTTTTAGTCGTTTTGAGTAAAATAATTCCGGATACATTTAGTTTGTGATATATTTATTTTAATATCTATTTGGATATATGAATTTGTATTTTAAATATTTAAATATTTGTTTTAATTTTTTTAAAAAAATAAAAAAATATATACGAATTTTCGGATATTTTTTCGGATAATCCGATATCCGAATCCGAAATTTCGGATTCGGATAGCAAAATTCACTATCCGAAAATTCGGATATCCGGTTTTGAACACCCCTAATATTTATTCACTAAGAAATGTCATTTGACGAGTAATAAAGCAAATTAACAAATCAAAGGCAAGATTGAAACCAAAACATTATGCAGTTATCGATCATAGTACACACCCAACCAAACACAATGATTCAAGTTATTAAGTCAATATGTCTAAGGATGGTGAATTTCAAAATTCATAGGGAATGTATTAACTTCAATTCATATCCTTTGTCAAACAAATTAGAATCAAAATGACGAGGCTTTAATGCCATGTTTTCTAAGAGAACTTAGAAAGAACAATAAGTGATCTGTGTATCCTAGAAATTGTAACAAAAATCCAACTTATATTATCGTAAGCGACCAAGGTCGTTGATGCCATATGTGACATATGCATGAAAGGAAGTGGAATCAGCAAAATTGATATATACGTTAAAAATCAAATTTATAGATCAAATACTTGAACAAAATCCCCATATGACCTTCAGTAAATTAAATATTAAAATCACAACCACCTTAATCCAAAATGTCAACATTATTGAAACGAAGATGATGAGTAATAACCACTAATCCAAAATGTCAACGAAAACTATAAATCGATTTATTCAAATGGTCGTTTATGTGAGTACCTTATGACCAATGTACTTTACTCTACGCAGGCAAATGAGTGGTGACGTGCAAACCTGTTTCTCAGATCACCAACAACTTTTCAGTTATAAAAAATATGAATTTCTTTTCATATTTTTTTATCAATTACAGTAACATATCAAATTAAAACCCAATTTATTGTTTTTAATGTTTTCAAGATTTCAGAAATACCAAAAAAAACCCAAATTAAGTTTTAAAATTTGTTATGAAATTCTATAATTAAATTTTAGTTTTTAATTTTTTATTATTATCTATTAGTTTAAAGTATATTAAATTAATACTATCGATAGGGATATATTTATTTAGTTTATTAAATTTATTTATTTATGATTTTTATATTTTCATAATATTATAATATTTATTCTTATCATTTATTTACGGTTATATAATATACGATTATTTATTCACGATTATATATAACACGAATAAAAAAACTACGACTCATTCTGATTTTTAATTTTTTCGAACACTGAAAACCAGAATGGTTAATAGTTGTTTGTTTAGAAAGTCTAAAAAATGAATGAGTCATAACTTTTGACATTCAGGATACCTAAAAACCTAAATGGATGATAGTCCTTTTCGTTTGGAAAAATTAAAAAAAAAACCAAATAATTTGTAGTTTTCTCATTCAAGAAAACAAAAAACTCAAATAGGTAGGAAAATCCACAAGCAAAATCTACTCTAACCCATTCAGGTTTTTAGTTTTTCTAAATGAAAAAACTATGTATCATTCGGCTTTTTATTTCCTAACGAAAAGTACGACTACCCATTCGTGTTTTTAGATTTTTTGAATGACTAAAACTACAAATCCATTCATTTTCTAGATTTTTTGAACAAAAAAAAACTACGAACCATGCCCGTTTTTTTAGGTTTTTGCTTAAGAAAATATTGCGATCAATATATTTTTTTAGTTTCTAGGAATGAAAATAACTATGAATAATTATGGTTTATAGTTTTTCAATATTGCGTTCCAATTTAATTTTTAGTTTTTCAAATAATAAAACTACGCCCATTTAGATTGAAAAAACTAAAAACTGGAACGCTTTGTATTCATTCTTTGTTTGGATGTAACGACCCGAATTTTATATAATTGATAATATATATTTATTGAAATGAAATACGATTCGAGATATTAAATTTAATTTCATTTCCACATAAATGAATGTTTGAGTAGGAATGTTATGAATATATGTCTTGAATATGTAAAAAGGACTTTAAAAGAAATTCAAATAATTCTAGGGTTTGGTTGGTAAATATGTGGAAGTCAAGGGTTGAAAAGGAAAAGGAGAAAATATCCTCCTTTTTCCTTGCTTTATACATACGCAGACACACACACACAAGGTGTGTGTGTGTTCACTTTTTCCATCTTTCAAAATAGAGAGAAAAGGAAGAAAAGAGAAGAAGAAGAAGAACCCAAAATCAAACTTTTGTTGAAGATTCTTGTTGTTTTCGAAAGATCCAAGAGGTACCACTCTTATTTATGAATCTTATTATTTTATCTTCTTCTCCTCTCCATCTTCATTTGAAGAAGATGAGAAACCCAAATGGGTTTTTATGAATAGCATGAAGAAATCTTTAGATCTTGAAGGATAATGATGAAACGTAGTTAGAATCATCATTTTTAAACATAATATGCAAGTTTTATGGATTTTGATGGGTTTTAGCTCAAAAACCCGAAAATGGAGTTCATGAACTCTTGATGATTAAAAAGGAATAAAATGTTGTTTTTGACCGCTTAAAATGTGTTATAAAGAGTATATATATGTTTGGGAATGACCCCAAACCGTTTGTAATAAATATGAAAAGTTGTGGTAGTTTTGAGCATTAAATTCGAAGGGGCAAAAGTGCAGTCTTGGGATCCGAATTCGGATGGGTGGTCCCTGACCCGAATTCGGACCGTACTTCGGTTGGAAGGGATCCGAAATTATGTTGGTCCCCGACCCGAATCCGGATGGTCCCTGAACCGAATTCGGATGGTCCCTGATCCGAATTCGGATGGCTTGGATTTCAGATGTGTAGGTCCGAAATTCGGATGTGCCTAGGACCGAAGTTCGGATGGTCCCTGAACCGAACTCGGATGATCCGAAGTCCGGCTGGTGCTGATCCGAATTCGGATGGGAACGTGAGCCCAGTTCCGGCCAGAAATTGTAATTTTAATTAGTCCTCGGGATCATTCACCAAAATAGCTTATATCCCCAATTGTGAAGGATAATTAGGCCAAAATAATTATGTTGGTCGATACCGAAAATTAATTAGGTTTTACGACTAATATGTCCGGATCAAAGTTGAGAAATTGTAAGCGGTGAGACTTATAAATATTGTATTATGAACCTACTTGTAGGGGTTTTGACGGGTTAAGTCGCGTGAAGACTATCACTCTTACCTTGACGATTATAACTCGGTTTTGAGGCCGAGAGCGTATTGTGTATCACTGTGAGTTCTAGTATTAACGTATTTGCATGCATATCATGAATTGTATGTTACTGCTTTCGTATCATTATTGTTATTTTCATGCTTTGCCATCACATACATCATAATTATTGTTTATCACTCGGTTGATAAGTTGTTGATCGTTCGTTTGACCTCTCCGCCGAGACGGTAAGCCTGAGTGTGGTAACCCAGCGGAATCATAATGGTAAGCCTGAGTGTGGTAACCATTATTGCCTGTAAAACGATAAGCCTGTGGTGGTAATCGTATGGCATCATTGTAAACTGCATATCGATAAGCCTGTGGTGTGGTAATCGAGCAGTGGATTGTAAACCCATTGTACGGTAAGCTTATGTATGGTAACCGCAATGTGGTAGCTTGTAGCCATTAGTTGGCCTCCAAAATTGTTAGTCGAATTCATGGCATTGCATGACATCATTCATATATTGCATGGTACTTTAATCTAGAATCTCACTAAACAACTTTGTTGTTTACCCGTTAGTTGTTATATCTTTTCAGGATCTGTTAAGGGCAAAGGCCCGGCTGGCCCAAGTTGTTAGATATCGTTTGGAGCTCGGATAGGAGCTCAATATTTTGTGGACGATTGGGGCGGGAGTAGCAGACTTCCATTTTTGGGACTTACGCGAATTAGTTACTGTTTGTTAATTCGTTTGTAACTAAATTGATAACTTAACCTAGTAGCACCAGTTACGTTGCTCCGTGATTTCCGACACTCTGTTGTGTCTCATGCAAAGTGTTTGGAATCATGTTGATAATTATTAATTGCAAAAGTTTTAATTTGAACGTATTTCCACAAGTACTCTGTATAAATTAACGTATAATGTTATCGAAATACTCGTATTAGTTGTATGGGTGTTTCAATTTGGTATCAGAGATGGAGCTCATAGACAGAGTATAGTCGACGATACTCTACTCTGAGCACGGTTTCAGATGCTGTTATTGACCCACCTAGGCGGCAATATTATAACAATAACAATTGACCTTTGGCCTAGGATGGGATAATATTGGGTAGACTTTTAAGATTATGACTTGACGTAAGCATAATTATATATATATACATACATATGCATACAAATAAATTTCATGTGCACACTTTGGTGTGAAAGAAGTGTTGAACCGACCTGTAACTGTTGGTTGCAGACAATGTCGGATAATCAGTCGAATCGCGTTCTACACCAGGAGGTAGAACAGTCAAATGATGGGGGAGGCAGGGATCAGTCTCCAGATTACGAAAATGAATCCAGTTTCCGTACTGGTGGAGGGTCCAGAGAGGACCAAATGATGCAGATGATGGCTCAAATGCTGGAGCAAAATCGCCAGCAGAATGAGCTAATGACCCAACTACTTGCTTCCCAGAATGTTCAGGGAAAGAAAAATAATGTTGAGGGGGAGCAAGCAAGTAACGATAATACTGAAGGCGCTGGGAGTGGAAGTAGGGCCGAAAGGCCTAAGAAGGATAAAGAAAGGAAGCACGGCTCCTCTAAGTCAAAAAGAGGAATGTCGTATAAGAATTTCATTGGTTGTCGTCCTCCAGCGTTCAATGGACGGGCAACTACTGTGGAGGCCTTGGACTGGATCAAGGCAATCGAAAAATTATTCCGAGTCACTGACGTCAGCGACGATAAAAAGGTGCAGTACGCGACTGCGCAATTTGTTGGTCCTGCTTTAACGTGGTGGGATTCAGAGGTCGAGATAATGGGTTTAGATGTTGCGGCGAAAATGTCCTGGGTAGAGTTCAAGACCAGGTTCGACAAGCATTTCTGTCCGGCTGTTGCGGTACAGAAGATAAAAAGAGACTTTCTCACGTTTCAGCAAGGAGAGTTGTCAGTGGACGATTATCTGATCGAGTTTAACTCGAAAGCAATGTTTGTAGGGACGGTAATTGCTGATGAAAAGCAAAAGACCGATTATTTTGTGGAAGGACTGCGGAGTGAGATCCGCGAGATGGTAACTGTTCGCGCCGTCGAATCGTTCGAAAAAGCTGTGGAGTATGCGCGACTCCGAGAGTATGAATTGTTCCGTAGGGAACAAGAGGCGGCTGGATCAAAGAAAGCGAAGGTTGAGTCTTCGTCGGGGACGTTTAAGCAACCCCAACAATCATTTTCGAAGAACGTGGACTCCCGTTCACGTTCCCAATCGTCAAGGCACTCAAAGAAGCCTGCTGGCTCCAACAACTTTCAGTCCAAATCTCAGTTTTCCAATTCGGTGCCTACGTGTAACCGTTGCGGGAAACTTCATCGTGGGGAATGTTTGTCCCCCATTGTGTGCCATGGTTGTGGAGAAGAGGGACACATACGTCCTGCGTGTCCTAAGCGAACCGATGCGTGTTACGAATGTGGCCAGGTGGGCCACCTTGCTCGGAATTGTCCAAAGAAGAGGTTGGCGACGTCCGAAAGTAAAGGCTCGGTCGCAAAGCCTAATTTTGTGGGTGGTTCCTCCCAATCAAAAGGGAATCCACCCAAGCCTCAAGCCAGGGTTTATCAGATCACAGCTGCCGAGGCGCAGGATGTGCCGGATGTCGTAACCGGTACTTTTCTCCTGAACTCTTTACCTGCTGTAGTATTATTTGATTCCGGTGCAAGTGTGTCTTTTGTTTCTAAATCATTTGCACGAAAGTTAGATGTTATACCCTCTTTGATGCCTTTCCCTCTATCTGTTGATGTGGCAAGCGGGAAATCGGTTTGTGCCACCCAAATATATCATGACTGTGTGCTAACCTTAGATGGACATAACTTTGATATCGACCTTGTCCCCATAGATACGAAAGAATTTGACGTAATAGTTGGCATGGATTGGTTGGCCAATAATCTTGCCACTATTGCTTGTGCGAAACGAATCGTTCGTTTGTTCACGCCGGAAGGCGAAGAAATATTTGTGTATGGGGATAGACGTAAAAGGGAAGCCGCAGTGATTTCGGTAGCTAAGGCTCGGAAAAATTTAAGTAAAGGTTGTCAATGCTTCTTGGCTTGTGTGATGAATACTAAGAAATAAGGGAAAAACCTCAAGGATGTACCAGTGGTTAATGAATATCCCGACGTGTTTCCTGATGACTTACCGGGATTACCACCGGATCGATCCGTAGAATTTCGGATTGAATTGGTGCCGGGAGCTGCACCAATTGCGCGTGCCCCGTATCGTTTAGCACCTTCGGAAATGAAGGAAATGATGGCACAATTGGAAGAATTATTAGAGAAAGGGTTCATTCAGCCGAGTACCTCGCCTTGGGGTGCTCCAGTTCTATTCGTACGAAAGAAAGATGGAACCCTACGAATGTGCATAGATTATAGAGAATTGAACAAGGTGACTATAAAGAATAAGTATCCTTTGCCTCGTATTGATGACTTGTTCGATCAACTACAAGGAGCTGCTTATTTCTCGAAAATAGACCTTCGTTCAGGTTATCATCAACTTAAAGTCCGTGAGGAAGATGTGCCAAAAACGGCTTTTCGGACCCGATATGGACACTATGAGTTCTTAGTGATGCCTTTTGGGCTCACTAATGCTCCTGCAGCTTTTATGGACTTGATGAATCGGGTGTGCCGTCCAATGCTTGACAAGTCGGTCATAGTGTTTATCGACGATATCTTAGTGTATTCCAAGACGGAGGAGGATCATGCAGTTCATTTGAGACAATTGCTCGAACTTCTTCGAAGCGAACAGTTGTATGCCAAATTCTCCAAGTGCGAGTTTTGGCTACGACAAGTGCAATTTTTAGGGCATGTTATATCTTGTGAGGGTGTTTCTGTGGATCCCTCCAAGATCGAGGCCATTAAAAGTTGGGAAGCGCCGAGAAATGTTGCTGAAATTCGTAGCTTCCTTGGATTGGCCGGCTATTACCGACGATTTATTCAAGATTTCTCTAAAATAGCCGTCCCACTCACTTCGTTGACTCGTAAGAATGCGAAGTTTGTGTGGGAAAAGCCGCAGATTGAGGCGTTTCAAATCTTGAAGAGTCGTTTGACTGACGCTCCTGTGCTTGCGTTGCCGGAAGGAAACGAAGATTTTGCCGTTTATAGCGATGCATCAATAAATGGGTTGGGTTGCGTGCTTATGCAACGAGGAAAAGTGATAGCGTACGCATCGAGACAGTTAAAAGATTATGAAAAGAGTCGTCCGACTCATGATTTGGAATTAGATGCTGTCACGTTTGCGTTAAAAATCTGGCGACATTATCTGTATGGCACTAAATGCCAGTTGTTTACTGATCATAAGAGCCTGAGGCATATCTTTGATCAGAAAGAATTAAATATGCGACAGAGGCGCGCCGTGGAATTGATCAAGGATTATGACTGCGAAATCCTTTACCACCCTGGAAAGGCCAATGTAGTAGCTGACGCCTTGAGCCGAAAGAGATATCCAGAAGCTACCTGTTATGCGCTAACGCATGTAGTTGTGACTTCCTCTATCCTTGACGACATTCGAAAGTGGCAAGTTGAGGGCCTTAAGGAAGAAAATATTAAAGCTGAAAGAATGGTTGGTCAGAGTGTATTGTTAACCGAAGGTAGAAATGGTCTGAAGATGTTTAGAGATCGCATTTGGGTACCTAAGATCGGCGACGTGCGCAAAACCATTTTAGAAGATGGTCATAATTCGAAGTTCTCAATTCACCCCGGGAGTTCAAAGATGTATCAGGATTTGAAATCCGAATATTGGTGGCCCGGGATGAAGCGAGACATTGGTAATCATGTTGAGCGGTGTTTGACTTGCTTGCGGGTCAAGGCCGAACATCAAAAACCATCTGGAAATTTGCAACCCCTCGAGATACCCGAATGGAAGTGGGACCACATCACGATGGATTTTGTGGTAAAGCTTCCGAAGACCCAAAGACAACATGATGCTATCTGGGTTATTGTGGATCGACTGACGAAATCCGCACACTTCTTGCCGATACG
This sequence comes from Centrapalus pauciflorus, assembly GCA_020465985.1. Lineage (NCBI taxonomy): Eukaryota > Viridiplantae > Streptophyta > Magnoliopsida > Asterales > Asteraceae > Centrapalus > Centrapalus pauciflorus. The sequence continues at coordinate 2,956 of JAANYP010005788.1, read as the reverse complement.
AGAAAACTTTCCTTTGGAAAGATTGGCGCGAATGTATATTGATGAAATTATTGTACGCCATGGAATTCCAAAGTCCATTGTTTCGGACCGTGATTCGAGATTTACTTCAAGGTTTTGGCAAAGTATGCAAGATCAGTTGGGGACGCGTGTTAATTTGAGTACGGCGTTTCGTCCCCAGACCGACGGCCAGACTGAGCGCACTAACCAAACGATGGAAGATATGTTACGTGCGTGCGTGATCGAGCTTGGTGGAAATTGGGATACACACTTACCACTCGTGGAATTTGCCTACAACAATAGTTATCATGCTTCGATAAAGATGGCTCCGTATGAGTCGCTGTATGGCCGAAAGTGTCGAACTCCGACGTGTTGGCGTGAAGCAGGCGAGAAACCGTTAGCGGGTCCTGAATTGCTTCAAGAGACGCATGATAAAATTCAGATTATTCGTGAGCGAATCAAAGCTGCTCAAGACCGACAGAAGGCATACTCCGACAAACGCCACAAAGATATAGAGTTCGCAGTGGGAGATTCCGTGATGCTGAAGGTATCTCCGTGGAAAGGAATTATGAGATTTGGGAAACAAGGAAAGTTAAGTCCTCGATATGTCGGACCGTTTCCTATTACCGAGCGTGTCGGTGCTCAAGCTTATAAGTTAGATCTGCCCGCTGAGTTGGCAGGAATTCATAGCACTTTCCACGTTAGCTATTTGAAGCGAAGTCCGATCAATCCTGCTGTGACCATTCCTTTGGATGATGTGCAAATCGATGAGCGGCTACGCTATGTGGAAGAACCGGAAAAGATTATCGGTGACAAAGTAATTAACCTAAGAAATAAGGAGATCGAGATGGTGCTCGTTTGTTGGAAGCACCACCGTGGATCTCTGATGACTTGGGAGACAAAGGCTGAAATGATGGCCAAATACCCCGCTCTATTTGAAAGAACTTGATTCCGTGGGCGGAATCCTTTTAAGAGGGGAGGAATTGTAACGACCCGAATTTTATATAATTGATAATATATATTTATTGAAATGAAATACGATTCGAGATATTAAATTTAATTTCATTTCCACATAAATGAATGTTTGAGTAGGAATGTTATGAATATATGTCTTGAATATGTAAAAAGGACTTTAAAAGAAATTCAAATAATTCTAGGGTTTGGTTGGTAAATATGTGGAAGTCAAGGGTTGAAAAGGAAAAGGAGAAAATATCCTCCTTTTTCCTTGCTTTATACATACGCAGACACACACACACAAGGTGTGTGTGTGTTCACTTTTTCCATCTTTCAAAATAGAGAGAAAAGGAAGAAAAGAGAAGAAGAAGAAGAACCCAAAATCAAACTTTTGTTGAAGATTCTTGTTGTTTTCGAAAGATCCAAGAGGTACCACTCTTATTTATGAATCTTATTATTTTATCTTCTTCTCCTCTCCATCTTCATTTGAAGAAGATGAGAAACCCAAATGGGTTTTTATGAATAGCATGAAGAAATCTTTAGATCTTGAAGGATAATGATGAAACGTAGTTAGAATCATCATTTTTAAACATAATATGCAAGTTTTATGGATTTTGATGGGTTTTAGCTCAAAAACCCGAAAATGGAGTTCATGAACTCTTGATGATTAAAAAGGAATAAAATGTTGTTTTTGACCGCTTAAAATGTGTTATAAAGAGTATATATATGTTTGGGAATGACCCCAAACCGTTTGTAATAAATATGAAAAGTTGTGGTAGTTTTGAGCATTAAATTCGAAGGGGCAAAAGTGCAGTCTTGGGATCCGAATTCGGATGGGTGGTCCCTGACCCGAATTCGGACCGTACTTCGGTTGGAAGGGATCCGAAATTATGTTGGTCCCCGACCCGAATCCGGATGGTCCCTGAACCGAATTCGGATGGTCCCTGATCCGAATTCGGATGGCTTGGATTTCAGATGTGTAGGTCCGAAATTCGGATGTGCCTAGGACCGAAGTTCGGATGGTCCCTGAACCGAACTCGGATGATCCGAAGTCCGGCTGGTGCTGATCCGAATTCGGATGGGAACGTGAGCCCAGTTCCGGCCAGAAATTGTAATTTTAATTAGTCCTCGGGATCATTCACCAAAATAGCTTATATCCCCAATTGTGAAGGATAATTAGGCCAAAATAATTATGTTGGTCGATACCGAAAATTAATTAGGTTTTACGACTAATATGTCCGGATCAAAGTTGAGAAATTGTAAGCGGTGAGACTTATAAATATTGTATTATGAACCTACTTGTAGGGGTTTTGACGGGTTAAGTCGCGTGAAGACTATCACTCTTACCTTGACGATTATAACTCGGTTTTGAGGCCGAGAGCGTATTGTGTATCACTGTGAGTTCTAGTATTAACGTATTTGCATGCATATCATGAATTGTATGTTACTGCTTTCGTATCATTATTGTTATTTTCATGCTTTGCCATCACATACATCATAATTATTGTTTATCACTCGGTTGATAAGTTGTTGATCGTTCGTTTGACCTCTCCGCCAAGACGGTAAGCCTGAGTGTGGTAACCCAGCGGAATCATAATGGTAAGCCTGAGTGTGGTAACCATTATTGCCTGTAAAACGATAAGCCTGTGGTGGTAATCGTATGGCATCATTGTAAACTGCATATCGATAAGCCTGTGGTGTGGTAATCGAGCAGTGGATTGTAAACCCATTGTACGGTAAGCTTATGTATGGTAACCGCAATGTGGTAGCTTGTAGCCATTAGTTGGCCTCCAAAATTGTTAGTCGAATTCATGGCATTGCATGACATCATTCATATATTGCATGGTACTTTAATCTAGAATCTCACTAAACAACTTTGTTGTTTACCCGTTAGTTGTTATATCTTTTCAGGATCTGTTAAGGGCAAAGGCCCGGCTGGCCCAAGTTGTTAGATATCGTTTGGAGCTCGGATAGGAGCTCAATATTTTGTGGACGATTGGGGCGG